>JARFJB010000001.1:5485000-5872500 GCA_036346205.1 Vesta saturnalis
AGAACATTTAAACATTACTATTATTATTACGTGATTAACCATTTTGAAGCAAATAATTTAAAATGGAGAAAAATAAAATTGTATTCCTCAAAATAAGAAAATTGTATTTCTTAAAAAGAAAGCGTAATAAAATTTGATTATTAACAAAATTGTTAACATAAGCCCACCAGTATGACTTAGCTTTCTTTGTGTTCTCTCCGCTGAACACCAAGAAAGCTAAGTCACACTGGTGGGCTTATGTTAACAATTTTGTTTCAAAATTGAGATCAGACAATATGTATCAAGAATTTTGTAATAATACTCGAATACAATTACAATACATAATACCTTAAAATCTACAAATAAATGGAAGAGCTTGTAAAGAGCCATCCGTCTTTACCAATCACGGCATTAGAAGCCCGACCAAAACCGTCTCCGCCCTCCGCGGATTCTAACTAAAACCGCGAGACACGCTACAAACGCTCTCATTCCACTGGGCCTCTTTGTAGAGCCCTGACCGTTACCTTTCTGCTCACTTTCATTCCGTTGGGTCAACTCGCCTCATTCCCTGAATCCGTTTGGAGACTCAGGCCTGTTGCTGTTCACTCTCACTCCACTGAGCCCACATCGACCTGCTCTTATCTTGTACACCAGGGTTTATCACTGCCTCAATCTGTTGTCACCTGCATGTAAGTTAAACATCACACCTACACCAGTGAACGACTTCAGGTCGGGCAAAACACCCGATGTAGTCTTTTACTTACTCCATAGGATAGAAAGGTTCTCGCCTAAATTCTGTCAATCGCCGGGGTATCAATTAAACAGCGCAACGGGAACTTGCCCATATTCTTGTAATCGATACTTTACCTACACACCGCACACTGACTCACACAAACACGTTTACACTAGGCAAAATAATTAAAAACTGAAGTGCAGAAAACCTACAGGTTGAAAACAGCAAGTTCGTAGTTACTATTGACGCTGTCGAACCCAGAAGCGCAAGGAGCTACTAAGGGTCAACCGCCTTGAGCGCACCCTCACCCAGAATACAGTACGAAAGTATTCATTTTCAATTCTAAAGAGTTTAATAACTCATAAACACCACCAATTCAGTTTTACTGAAACTTCCGTTAATTACTAAGTGTAACAAAAATATATTATTCCACCGAAATTAATATCCTGTAAATAGTTAGTTAATAAAAACCCTGTAAATATTATCTAGTTTCTTTAAAATTCAATGTCATAAAAGTTAAAGGTTAAAAAGCTGCACTTATACAATTTAAATTCTGCATAAAAGAATCCCTTTAAGAGTATTGATTTTTCTAGTTGACCTCCAAGTTTAAAGAGAGTTACCCTTGTTGTCATATCGACGTACACCTGCTATCACAACTATAATAACTGTAAATAATTTGGCCACCGATAGCTACCCGACAGGGCCGGTTTTAAAAATCTTAATTTATTTTAGTTATTTTAACTAAAATGCAACAATATAATTAAATATCAGTTCTTTTGAACTTATAAACACCTCGCTAACCGTATTTCCACAGAAAACCTAATGAGCGAGGCCGCCTCAAGATCACCACCAACCACTGCTCCACTCTATGTACAAAAGGCGCCCATTGAGGCAACCAGGTCCCGATCCAGTAAAAGCTACATGATTTATTTTGGTTTATTTAAAATTTAGTTTTGTTTTATTTTTGTTGTACGTTAGTTTTAAGTGCAAATGTTTAGAATTATAAACAATATATATATATATATATATATATATATATATATATATATATATATATATATATATATATATATATATATTGTCACAACATTGGGGGTTCCACCATTTGTTACAATACTCGCGACATTTGGGGGTTGTTTATATGTAGCTCAGAGATTTAGGCTGCAAGAGGTTGTGACTTTCAACCAAGATCTGTTTTGGGAATTGGGGAAGGAGTGCGCAGTTTAGGACATGGTCACCACAATATACAGTAATATAAGCAATAACAAAAATATATAATAATAAAAATAGTTCTTACATTTCCTGGTACATCTTGTATAGTGAGTGCTTGAATGCTTAACTGACAATACCACAAGAATTAACACTGGAGTACTATAATAAGAATCTTAATGACAATTCATTGACAATTAAATTACAATTGTATTACAATTCATTTACAATTAATAATTAATTCTCAAACACCCTTTCTACTCCTATTTATATCAATTGTCAATTGACGTAGTTGTTTCCTGCCTCACCCTACAATTACGAAATATCTTGGCGCGTGTGAAAATAGGCCGACATGCAAAAAGTCCATATTGTGGTCGGTTGTTCTACATAAAAATAATGTACGTGCTTTTCTTAAGTAGGTCACTGAAAGGAAGCGCGTATTATATGAATAATCTAAGGAAATTATGCATTCGTTATTTGATATGAAAATGATTGGAATTTATTTCCAAAAGGGCGATGTTAGTTACTGGAACATCGACTGAGCAGGTATAATTTCCCCAGGCGTAGGCTGGAGTGTTCACATTCATCATGTGTAAACCTTACAAGTGTTTCGGTAGTGGTAAAGTAGTCCAACCAAAATGATGTGTTGTGACATAATACATTCGATCAAGGGTAGCATATATAGTTGGGATGTGGAGCCCAATGCTAAAACATAATTTCTTTTAATTAAATCAATATTTACCGATTGCAATATACGTTCTAAGGTAGCGACTGGAACTAGATCTACCGGTAATCTTTTTTGTTGGCACATATTTACAATTGTCTTACTTGTTTCATGGCGCATCTGTAGTTCCAATAAGACTAAATTTAATAATAATGGATCTGTACACGAAATCTCTAACGAAACTAGGAAAATTTACTTCGCGAAATTCTGCATGATCTCGCTCGCTAATTAAGTTTACAATACCGTTTATTTCAAAATCATTCGAGAACATCTTTTTAAGATGATTTCGCGTAATAAGTTGAAAGTCGCACAGTAGGCCATCACTCAATAGAATGTCCTGTTCAATTTCAAGTACACTAGCTTGTATCTTTTGAAAATAGTTTAAATCATATATCATTGCTTGACAAATATACTTATACTTTGTGCAAAATACTTCCTTACACTTAAGATTGTCTATAATATTTTGTGGTTGCCTTATCTTAAAAATTATCTGTCTTGTAGTTTGATAAAAAGTAACATTAGGCAATTTTTCGATATAAATCCCTGACGTTATTTTTATATCTGTTTTACTATCTTTTACATTATTCATCAAAATTAACACTAATATTATCACAAACATGTTCGATTCTTTATACTAAACTTCATTTACTCAAATTATCTCTGTTATCTTATAACAACTTTTGATTTTCAATTACTACTTCCTCTATAAACAATTATATCTTACTTATCTCTTTCAAAAAAATTAATACTTTAACTCTTTATCAACTTTTTATTATTTCATTAACTTTTACTCGTACAGTTTAAATTTGTTTCCACCATTTATTTTTGGCGTTCAAGATATAAAATAATGAAACTTAATCGCGTCGAGATAGATTGGTTGTTTGCATTAACTGAGAAAAAAATGTTGTTTTCCTATTGTCAACTAGGAGAAAATATGACTTTCCAAAATTTTATGAAGGTCTATCTCGGAGACGAAGATTTACTACTCGTTTCCTTGAATCACATTTAAACTATAATATGCAATTGCGAACAAAGTGCAATTGACTTCCGTGACGTCAATTTTTTCTACTCAAAATTCACTTAAATCTCAATAAACTTTTATAAACATCATATACTTTAAATCAATAATTAATATACATACCATTAATTCAATAAATTTTCTTCTTAACTTACTTATATTCGTTATTTTCCATTGTTACCTGTTTGATATTCCAATAGTGGCGTTGTATCTGTGAACAACTTTCGTATTAGAGGTATACTCACTTGGAGTTGGGTACCTCTGGGAGAATTTCTTTGTCCACTGACTACAAACACATGCTCCGTTCCTAAGGGATTGCGAAGACTTTCGAAGTTCGTAGAGAGACTTACTCCTCGGTTTTCAATGTCGTCTTCTTCTTGGCTGGGTTCTTCAGGAACCACTGATAACCAACGTTTTGGGTATAGATCATATCTTTGTGTGCGCTTAGTATGTTTGTGATTTTTCCTTTTACATCGATAGTATAAAGTTAGTATAATTAAAAATATAAAAAACACTAATAAAAATGTCCATTTTGTATACATTAATCCTTGTTCAATTGTTAATTGTTCTCCTTCCGTAACAGCTACGGTGGACTGGATAAACGTCATAAGGGATAAATTCCGTTGTAATACCTTATAAAATAAAATTACTACTAAAATTGTTAATATTGTATTCCATATAAAATACGTTGTGTCTCCTTGATACGTATAAAATTCGTCATAGGTTGTGCGAATAGCATTTTCTAAATTTTCTACAATATTCGACAGTGTTGATGTTGTAGTCATATTCAAATTCGGGACGGTTGTCGTCCAATTATTATTCAAACATTCGGTAATATTATAAAACACGGTGTCTGGGTCAATTGACTTAATTACGTAAGTTTTCAAATTCGACCAAACCGCGGGTAACACGTGGATGGTTCTAGGTTTCTTCTTACCTCGTTGGGAACATGGATATCGAGATGAAATTATTTCGTTATCATTTACTATTAATGAACACTGACAAGGCACATCTACCTGTAGTGCTCCCGGTTGTCCATAAGCGTTCGCTGGTAGCGTTGTTTGTTGGTTCAAACACTTTATTATGGTGATAGGTAACGGGTGTGTAATGATGTTTAATTTCTGAAGTAATCATGGCGATTAATGAATAACATCGAAAAGAACAATGCTCTTCTAACTCTTGAACCGTGGAACCCAGACACATTTTAAATGCGCATTGGGGTCCATAGACGGTGTCACAACGATAACGTGGAAGGAAGCATAATTTATCCGTGTAGGGTAGAGTGTAGTTATCAATCATTAATTCCGTATCGAGATTCTTTAAATCATTTGCTAATACATTAGGATGAACTATAGTGGTAGGAATTCTATGCTCCTTGCAGGATGCTAAAATTTCGGCGTCGTTAATTATTTGTTCTAACCTAAATAGGTTCATTATAGTTTTATAAACTTGATATCCCGTTTAAAATATTCTACGGTTAAATTCTATGTGATCTGTAGCTAATTTATTCTTGAACTGGATGTCATGGTTATGGATTTCAATAATCTTTTGTCTAATTTCTTCTAAATTCTTGGTTACGTCTTGATGATACTCGTTAAATTTTTTAGAGTTGCTGGTGACTTCTTGTAAATTCTTCTGTAATTCTACGTCAATTCTCCTCAGGAAATAGTGAATTTTTTGATTCTGGGCTTTTAAGTTGTCAACTTTTCTCTCCGTGGCTAGTCCACAGCAAAACGAAAAGAAATCTCCTATAAAATCTAAGCCTCTTTTCTCTCGTAATCGGGAAATCATTCGTTTGTCCCGTTTTTCGTGTTCTTGTATTGAAATTTCTTCCCACAGTTCGGGTCGTATGGCTTCAGTTAATCTCTTTAAGTCTTTCTCTACTAGATCATTTACATCATTTAAACTACGTTCTAATTCACATTCATTTGTAGTACACACTGGAATGGACGGTAGTTCTTTCGTTTGAAAACTTGGAGATTGCCGCCGTTTAATTTTATATAATAAAGGTATGGTAGCACTATATGAGATCACTTCGGGCAGTCGTTTCCAATAGGATCTGGTGCTTATTTGGACAGGGATAGATTGGACTATGTAGGCACAGGCAACAAACATTATTTCCTGGTACATCTTGTATAGTGAGTGCTTGAATGCGTAACTGACAATACCACAATAATTAACACTGGAGTACTATAATAAGAATCTTAATGACAATTCATTGACAATTAAATTACAATTGTATTACAATTCATTTACAATTAATAATTAATTCTCAAACACCCTTTCTACTCCTATTTATATCAATTGTCAATTGACGTAGTTGTTTCCTGCCTCACCCTACAATTACGAAATATCTTGGCGCGTGTGAAAATAGGCCGACATGCAAAAAATCCATATTGTGGTCGGTTGTCCTACATAAAAATAATGTACGTGCTTTTCTTAAGTAGGTCACTAAAAGGAAGCGCATATTATATGAATAATCTAAGGAAATTATGCATTCGTTATTTGATATAAAAATGATTACAAAATAGTTTAGAAAATAAGGTAAATTTTTACTTCAAAGATACTGAAATTTATATTTGCATTTCTTCTGAGCGACAATATATATATATATATATATATATATATATATATATATATATATATATATATATATATATATATAATATTATTTAAATTTGAAGAAAAGTTATGTAAAATTAAGTTTTCACCTATATTACAAGTCGAAGACGAGGGATAATTTTTTTAAAATAGTAGCGGCCGAAATAAAATTTCGAGGAATAATTTACGCTCGTATGGTATTCGGCAAGAACATATCACACCAAAATTTGGAATAAAAGCATAAATCAAACCTAACATTTTAAATTAAGTTCACTGGTTGAGAAACCGGCCAAGGTATTGTTGACATATGTCGATTTATCATTTTTGTTTAAATGGTTCTGTGCGTTGAAAAGTACAATTTATGTAAATATTGCAGAATTGAGTCACGTGAAAATATGCCATCCTAATTTAATATATTTAACTAATTTAATCAAAGATTGTGAACAGGGAGTGTTAGAGTCGACTGGTTTGTTTAAGGAAATCCAAGAAAGTCTGCCGCAGATGTCAAGTAAATATGGCTTTATACAAAATCGTTTCAGAGTATTCCATGTATGTCTTAAAACACAGACATCCAATTAATTTGTCACCTTCCTATTCACCATTAAGAAGAAAGGATGTGTTAGAAGAATTAAAAGAACATTTAAATCTTGTTATGTATGTAAATCCTACGTCTCAAATAGAATTTGTTAATCCAGAATTATACAAATTGCGCAATTTATGTTTTATGTTAAATTAAACTTTAGGTACATGGAATAATAAATAAAAATATTAATTCTTAGAAATTTCGTATTACTCACAAGTACATTATTTAGTGGTTGTAAAGAAAATAGGTAAGATGTCAATGTGTGGATCATATATGTTTACGTTCTCAACTGTAAATAATTTCCACTTAAACATTGCCGCGCCACGAACAAATGTAATGACTTAGTTAAAATATCTGAAATTTGTTCGGTAGTTTGTGCATACTGAACAATTGCCAAACCTAGTTCTATCTCTGGTTTAATAAAATCAAGTTTGTTTTTGAACACCTTATATGTATATATTATATATATATATATATATATATATATATATATATATATATATATATATATAATGTTGTATTTAAGCTTGCTTTCATTTCTCCTGGAGTTGATTAGATTTTGGAAGAAGTGGCGGGGAGGGGGGAATTCATTAAGAGCTGTTTATTTCTGAAACAGCTGAATATTTAAGATATAAAAATACCAATATGTAGACCTTAGTTATACCGATTAATTATGTTCTATGCAATGTTTTCATAGGATGCGTAATATAGCGACAAAAAAATTCAGAAGGTAGAATTTAAGTGTTAGTTAAAATTTTTTTCAATAACTGTATAATGATTAATTTTATAAGAAAATGTATAGACATATTTTTAAAGAAAATTTAATTTTACATAACTTTCCTTTACAAAATTTCTTAATATAAAGCGAAATAAGTGTAAAAATTAAATTCTTTTAAGTTAGTACCTAGATGTCTGTTAACCTCTATCTGACATGAAATTTTAAAGGTCTGTTTGACGTAGATCATTGTTTTTGTTTGTACAATGATGCCCATTTTCATAATTAACTCATTATAAAAGAAGTTATATAATTATCCTAAAATCTTGTTATTGAAATTATTTCATTTCTTTTAATTTTCATTTTGTAGGTTGGAAGGTAATGTGTTGTTCCACACCAAATATTTCATCTACGCTAGGGTAAGTACTAGACCGAACTTGGTAACATCTATTTCAAGTTTAGAATGGTATCAGTAAAATCAAGCTTCATACTGTGGCCATCCTTAAAATGTGTTATTAACTACGTTAATAAAACTGATATTTCTAATTTAAGGTGTTCAAAAACAAACTTAATTTTATTAAACCAGAGATAGAACTGGGTTTGGAAACTGTTCAGTATGCAACAAATTTCAGATATTTTAACTAAGTCATTAAATTTGTCCGTGGTGTGGCGATGTTTAAGTGAAAATTTGTTACAGTTAAGAACGTAAACATACATGATCGTCACATTGACATCTTACCTATTTTCTTTACAACCACTAAATAATGTACTTGTGAATAATAAGAAATTTCTAGGAATTAATATTTTTATTTATTATTCCTGTACCTAAAGTTTAATTTAACATAAAACACAAACTGCACAATTTGCATAATTTAATCTGTTACTAATGTTTTTAGGCCCCTCTTTTATCAAAAGACATTGCATAACTGTTATTAAAGTTATTATTACATTTCTTTTAATCTCATCTACAGGTTGTAAGACGGGAATCTGTTCGCGGGCTTCGCCACTGTTATAAAAATTGTATTCTAATAATTCATAGTAAAAAGATATTTAATCTGTGTTTATTGTTATTAATATTTATTAGGATGCGTTTTTTTCAAAGGAGATTGCATAATTGTTATTAAAATTATTATTACATTTCTTTTAATGCCCATTTACAGATTTATTTATACATTAGGGGGTTGTATTGTAATAAGGGGTCCTAGTCTTGTAAGATGGGAATCTGCCGCGGGCTTCGCCCCTGTCATAAAAATTGTATTCTAATAATGGGGAAGAATTAATAGATAAGACATGTAAAGATGACAAGTGTTTTTATAATAAAAAGATATTTAATCTGAGTTTATTGTTATTAATATTTATTAGGATGCGTTTTTATCAAAGGAGATTGCATAATTGTTATTAAAATTATTATTACATTTCTTTCAATGCCCATCTACATATTGTGGCCTAATTTATTTATTCATTAGGGGGTTGTATTCTAATAAGGGGTCCTAGTCTTGTAAGATGGGAATCTTTCAGCGGGCTTCGTCCCTGCCATAAAAATTGTATTCTAATGATGGGGAAGAATTAATAGATGAGATATGTAAAGATGACAAGTGTTTTCATAATAAAAAGATGTTATTTAATCTGTGTTTATTGTTATTAATATCTATTAGGATGCGTTTTTGTCAAAGGAGATTGCATAATTGTTATTAAAATTATTATTACATTTGTTTTAATGCCCATCTACAGATTGTGACCTAATTTATTTATACATTGTGGGTTGTATTCTAATAAGGGGTCCTAGTCTTGTAAGATGGGAATCTGTGCGCGGGCTTCGCCCCTATCATAAACATTGTATTCTAATAATGGGAAGAATTAATAGATAAGACATGTAAAGATCACAAGTGTTCTCATAATAAAAAGGTCTTATTTAATCTATGTTTACTATTATTAATATTTATTAGTGCTGTTTTGATTTTTATCAATGATGTAAAAACCTAATCCTTAAACGATTATGTTCTATCCAATCTTTAAGACTGCATTTAAGCGCAGGTTTAAGTGGAAAGTAAAAATTGTATTAATACGATAAATGGTTACACATATGCATTATATGCTGTTTTACGTTTCACGGCGTGCTCCTTTTAATAATGTTATTAATTAAAAGTAAATATTGAAGGTCGACAGTTAAAATTATGTGTACAAGGTCTAAGCAAAAAATAAATGCATTAAATGGTTATGCATATGCATTATAGCCTGTTTTACGCTTCATTGTGTTTTAGTTTAGGGATCACTTTTTAAAATCAATTACATTACTTTTGGTACCCAGATTAAATTACGTAAGATTGATTATTGGTATGGGATGTCAGACTTTCTTTAAAAAACAGTAAAATATATTCATAGCCATAAAGCTTATAATACAGATTAACTACTCTTTATTTATATAGATCAGGGTCGCAAAAAGGTAGTACAGTAAATTATCGAAAACACCCTCAAATCTAGGTAATCCATAATCTCCTATGTTAAATATTAGTGTGAAGACATTTTTGGTAGTCAAGACTTTTGGGACAGGTTCACTTCCCCTTATGTTCAAAATTAAAGGCAGCGTAATTTAACTTATCTAGATCTTCGTAGAAAACATCACTACCAGCATCAACTTCACCCTTTCCATCTTAAGCGCTTATATAATAATAGCTTGTTAACAAGTAAAAACAGTTAATACTCCTGATACTGCCTAATTCGATTGAAGTTATACCTTAAAAAATACATACAGCTGATAATATATATATATATATATATATATATATTATATATATATATATATATATATATATATATATATATATATGTTGTACGTAGAGAATTACATACAAGTTCAAATTTGCCGCCGAGGGAGTTTAGCATTAGGATCCCACTTATCAGAAGACAAATTTAAAATTCCCGCCATAATCTCCAGAGACTTAAATACATTTTCCGTCAAGGACCAACCTTATTAGAATCCATATTCAAATTTACCGCCTTAACCTACAGTGACTTAAATACAAATTCAGATTTTACACCTAGGGGTCAGGACAAGGTGTCGAAGCCCGAGAGTAGGTTGCGAAGCGCTACACTTATCTTACAAGTTAGCATTAAGGCCCCTCTTTTTAGAATAAAAATTCAAATTTCCCGCCAAGGGGAACAAGGTTAAAAGCCCTGAAGGCAAGTTGCGAGGCCTTATACCTGTCTTATAAGCTAGCATTAGGCTCGATTATTAAAATACAAGTTCAAATTTCTCGCAATAAGTGACCAGAATGTAAACACTCAAATGCAAATTCAAATATCCCGCCAAGGGACCAGGGCCTGAAAATAAGTTGCTAAGCCCTACATCTGTCTTACAAGTTAGCATTATAACCCTTATGTTTGTGGGCCTTATATTATAATATAAGGCCCACAAATAAATTCAAATTTTTGGCCGAGTGGGCGAGGACCTGGGAGTAAGCTCTTCATCTGTCTTACAAGTTAGCATTATACCCCTCATTACAACACACATTCATATTTCCAGCCATCACATGCAGAGACTTAAATACAAATTCGCATTTACCGCGAATGGGGCCTTGACAAGGGTGCAAACCCCCGAGAGCAAGTTAGCGTTAGGCTCTTTATTATAATGCAAATTTTCCGCCAAGGATACCACGACAATACTCGAAGGCCCCCGAACAAGTTCCGATCACGACAGGGGGCGAAGACCCGAGAACAATTTGCGACGCCCTACACCTATCTTACAATCTGGGTTATGTTGGGGGAAGGTTGGAGTGGGGTCGCCGAATCAGTCTTCGCCGAAAGCCAGGCGTCGCAAAATTTTACCTCTATGAATAATATAAAGTACTTAGAGCCCTCCAATCATCATTAGCATGAAAGTAATTACTTTCTAATTTCAACAATTATGTAACCGGAATAACAACCTTTCACTAATAAAGTACATGTAATGTATATGGAAAAAAATACCAGTCCTACATTAGTGAAACCTTTATGAAAATTAATGGATTCGAATTATAAGATGTACACGTTCTTTGCGCGTGACAAAAAATCTCACCAATTAGATTACACTTATTTTAAAAAAACAGACTTGATCGTTTGTGACGTCATCTAGTGATGTATTTTTTAAACTAGTGCATGTTTTCCATAATGGAAGTTGATCGTGGCCCTACCCAGTAGTGTATTTTTAAAGGCAGATTTGCGACGCCGTCTAGTGATGTATTTTTAAACTAGAGAATATTTTTCTCTCTCTCTCTCTCTCTCTCTGTCTCTCGTCTCCTTAGCCTCTCTTCGTCTCAATCGTCTCTCGCTCGTTTCTTGCGTTATTAGGTTAGACCAAATACACTTACAATATTAGGTTAGATTATTAAATAAACACATGGTTTTAGATTAGGTAAATGCGCACGTGCGCAACCATATTACAATTCTTATAAATCTAAAATAGAATCAGTTCACAAGAATTTTTCATGGTTAGCGGTTTCAAAGATCCCTGTAAAAGGCCTGCTTTGGAGCGCGCGATTCAGTTTAGCAAAAATGACGAAAGTAGTACGCACGATACGAGGGGAAAGTAAAGAAAAAGTATTAACCATAGACGAGTGAAAGAAGAGGCTAACGAGCTGCTAAGGAAAATAAAGGAAATAATGAAACTAGATTTAGGGTTTATGTCGGACATCGCAATTTGTTCTCGGGTCTTCGCCCCTTGTCGTGATCGGAACTCGTTCGTGGGCCTACGTGCATTTTCGTGGAAGCCTTGGCGGAAAATTTGAATTGTATTATAATAAGGGCCTAATGATAACTTGTAAGACATGTGTAGGGCTGCGCCACTTGCTCTCGGGGTTTTGCCTCCTTGTTGAGGCGAAAAATTTGAATTTGTATTTAAGTCTCTGCATGTTATGGCCTGAAATATGAATTTTTATTGTAATGAGGGGTATAATGCTAAGTTGTAAGACAGACGTAGAGTTTGCTCTCATGCCTTCGCCCCCTCGACCAAAAATTTGAATTTGTTTGTGGACCTTATATTATAATATAAGGCCCACAAGCAAACAAGTGTTTAAATTCTGATTACTTATTGCGAGAAATTTGAACTTGTATTCTAATAAGGGTTGCACAACTTGCTTTCGGGTCTTAGCTCCCTGGTCCCTTGGCGTGAAATTTGAATTTGTATTTAAGTGTTTACATTCTCGTTACTTATTGCGAGAAATTTGAACTTGTATTCTAATAAGCGAGCACAATGCTAGCTTATAAGACAGGTATAAGGCCTCGCAACTTGCTCTCGAGGCTTAGATCCCTGTCCCCCTTGGCCGGAAATTCGAATTTGTATTCTAATAAGAGGGGCCCTAGTGCTAACTTGTAAGACAAGTGTAGGGCTTCGCAACTTACTCTTGGGACGTCGACACCTAATCTTGAGCCCTAGGTGCAAAATCTGAATTTGTATTTAAGTGTCTGTAGGTTAAGGCGTTAAATTTGAATCTGTATTCTAATAAGGTGGACCCCTTGACGGAAAATCTAAATTTGTATTTAAGTCTCTGGAGGTTATGGCGGGAAATTTAAATTTGTCTCTGATAAGTGGGGTCTTAATGCTAACTTATAAGACAGGAATAGGTACTTCGGAACTTGCTTTTGGGGCTTTGCCCCGTTATTATGGCCCCTCGCCGGTAAATTTAAACTTGTATTTAATTCTCTACATGCAACGCTTATCATTATAATTAGACCGCCATAATAATAATAATAATAATATAATAATAGCGGCAAATAAAGATTGTATATTATCCGCTGTATGTATTTTTTAAAGCATAATTGTAATCGAATGAGTATTATTATGAAGTAGTATCAGGGGTATTAGCTGTTTTTACTTGTTAATAAGCTATTACAATATAATCGCTCAAGATGAAAATGGTGAAGTTGGTGCTTAGTGATGTTCTCTTGGAAGATCCAGATAAATCAAATTACGCTGCCCTTAATTTTGAACATAAGGGGAAGTGCACCTATCCCAAAAGTCTTGACTACCGAAAATGTCTTCACACTAATATTTAACGTAGGAGATTATGGATTACCTAGATTTGAGGGCGTTTTTGATAATTTACTGTACCACATTTTTGCGACCCGGATGTATATAAATTAAAAGTAGTTAATCTGTATTATAATCTATGGCTATGAATATATTTTACTGTTTTCTAAAAAAAGTATGACATCCCATGTCAATAATCAATTTTACGTAACTTACATTGGGTACTAAAAGTAATGCAATTGATTTTAAAGAGTCATCCCTAAACTAAAACACAATGAAGCGTAAAACATGCTATAACACATATGTGTAACCATTTAACGCATTTATTTTCTGCTTAGACCTTGTACACATAATTTTAACTGTCGACCTTCAATATTTACTTTTAATTAATAAAACTATTAAAAGGAGCACGCCGTGAAACGTAGAACATCCTATAATTCATTTATCGTATTAATGCAATTTTTACTTTCCACGTAAACCTTAAGCATATAATTTACCGTTCTCAAGGTGAAAATCGTTTAAAGCATGATTTGTAAAGCAAACTAATTATGTAACTTAATTACTCATTTATATGTATAATGTTGAAGGTTACAATTTCGATGTCGTTATTCAGACACTGAAAAAATTTGAGCTAGCGCATAAATGCAGACTTAAGGATTGCATAGAACATAATCGTTTAAGCATTAGCTTTTTATATCCTTGATAAAAATCAAAATAACCCTAATAAATATTAATAATAGTAAACATAGATTAAATAAGATCTTTTTATTATGAAAACACTTGTCATCTTTACATGTCTTATTTATTAATTCTTCCCAATTATTGGAACACAATTTTTATGACAGGGGCGAAACCCGCGGACAGATTCCCGTCTTACAAGACTAGAACCCCTTATTAGAATACAACCCCCAATGTATAAATAAATTAGGTCATAATCTATAGATGGGATTGAAAGAAATGTAATAATAATTTTAATAACAGTTATGCAATCTCCTTTGATAAAAACAGGCCCTAATAAATGTTAATGACAGATTAAATAAAATCTTTTTATGCTCATATATATTGAGATGATTCAAATTACATTCGAGTAGCTATGTAAGTCACATAGTGAATTATTCTTTAGTTCGTACAAATGGTACATCTCTTTATATATAATTCTAGATAAGCATGGTTAATAAACATTGAGATGTTTGTAAATTTAAATATTTCTTTATATAATGTTAATATGAGTATAATCGACAGCACATTACATTGAAGTATAGGGTATGTTTGTTATCGTTATGATTTAATTCAAGTTTTTATTTAGTTTAGTAAGTTTATTTAAACATAATGTTCCCTGACGACATGTGATACAAGTTGTAGTTGACAAAAATAATGTTAAAAACTAGATATAGGCTGGTATCAATGTCACAATTTAAATGTACGCAGCCAAGAATCATGAAAACATTCGTGTTAGTGCGATAAACGTATATCAGTGCTAAAATTACGAAAAAACAGAACAAGTACATTAGTGAGTAACTATAAAACATAAATTAAGCAGCAGCTCTGGAATTATTGTGTTTAATCAACATTTACAGACCTTAAACTAGTGATTTGCAACATTTCGACACTAGTCGTAGAAGAACTTATGAACCTACGAAAGTGTTAAAATAAATTAATTTGAGACATGAACATTAAGTTTAAACACTTTCACAAACAGTTATAGTGGTTAAAAGTGTGAAATTTTACATTGAAAATTGTATTATCAATATGAGGTTATGTTATTTCCTCACATAAAATTTATATAAAAACTATTTTATATTGAGACAATTTGTGTAAAATAAATTAGTAGAGGCAAAAATAGTAAAGTAGCCTCAATTTCAAGTTACAATTCACTATATTTGTGTCCATTTTGTCAAATTTAGTTTCTAAGAGTGTTGGAAAAATTAAAATAATTTTCCTTTCAAATTGGCCGTAGGCATGTAAAAGATGAATATTTAGGTGTAGTAGCATCCCTTATTCATGTGGAAATCATTTCCAGGCCTGTAAAGTGCATAAAATTAGCGTAAAATCAATCATTCAGTGTGAAAATTAACTTAGTTATTAAGTGTAGGAATTAGTTCGTTTTTGGTTTTGAATTATAGAGAAATTTATGTAGATTATGAAAATGTTATTAGTTTTAAGAGAGGTTTAAGGGGGCAAAAGTTATGGGGTTTTGAAATTATATCGTAATGTAAAAATTGCTGTAGCCAATCAGAATTTAGGAAACATTCTTGGTAACTATTGAGAACAATCGAAGATTTTGGTCGTTAACCAAAATCATATAAATAGAAGTGCTGAAGGATTATAATCTCTCTTAATTTTCCTCTGTTTCAACAGCTTGCTAAAGTAAGATGTTGCCAAATTTTTTTGTGAAATTATTTTTAAACAAAATAACGTCACTTCGTTAAAAACAAAGTGCGATTTTAGTATCGGAAGTGTCAAAGAAACAAGTGATAGTCTTTTGTCGGGAAATAATTAAATTAAGGTTAGTTTACCTTTTTAAATATCAAAATCGGAGGTTATCGATAGTTAATGAAAATATTTCCGCAGTTTCGACATTGTTTGTTTATTTTGTTTACGTTGTTATGGATATTTAATTGTGTTCTCTTCGTGTTATTATCATTATACACCTTATTTATTGGAAGTGTGTTTAATTTATAATATCCTTCAAACTATCCATGCTTTTCAAAATTTATTTTGAAATACGTATAAGAAGTGTGATGATCCTAAAAATAAAGATTCATCAATATTATAATAACATTAGTGAAACTTACCTAAACGTATAAGCTGTTAATATTGAAGAAAATTTGGATGTTCGAGTAGCAGAGTTGGAGTTCGAAGGAGCTGTTTTCTACAATCAACTTCATCAGCAATAACCAGAGAAGCAGGACATTTTATGTGAGTACTTTATTGTTGACATTGATATTTTTATTGTTGTGTTCATAATTTCAATCCTTTGTAACAATCATGATGTGCAACAACGTGTATGCATGTCCAAAGGGAATATTATTTGGTCTAAAAATTTATATGTTTCATATAATATTGAATAAATTCAGACGTATCTATACTTACATGTATGTCGAATTTCACTTTTTATTATAATCAAAAGTCACATGTTTGCGTATTCACAGCGCATGCCCAAGTATACTTTTTGAAGAATTTTTGTTATGTACAGGGTGTGACATATATTAATGCGAATTAAAATTTATAACTCAATTTCCTTGAATAAGTTAGATACGATAAAACATAATTGGATAATAACTCAATGTGCATTAATCAAATTAACTATGATTATTATATTCAAAATCGTAGTATAATGCTGGTAAATAATCATTTATTTTATCATTTTAAAAATAAAGTTTCTTCTAAATTTTGATCCCTATCCCCTTTGATGAGTCTTAAGTTCTCCGACTGTGTTTTAAATATTAGTTTTAGCCAATAATAATAATTAGAATATAATATTAGTATAAAATATAATTTTATAAAATTAATAAAAATATAATCTTATAGTGTAATTGGGTTTAAGTTCAGTAATATATATATATATATATATATATATATATATATATATATATATATATATATATATATACTTGATACTAATGGACTAAGTTCTATTTACACATATTTGTTAAAACAGCCTTTCACCAAAAGAAAGAAAAAGTAAGTATATAATAAAGTTTTATTCAATTTCTTATAGATTAGTCGTTTTGAAGCTCTAATATATGTTTTTTTTCAATGTTCCAATATGTAAAAATTAAAACAAATTTTGTAGGTCACCAACTTTGTTTAGTAGTTAGAGCTCTGTTATATTGTACACTTTATACTATGGTTTTCTTCAATGTATATTGTTAAGAATAATTTTAATAGATCACCTTATCATCCCATTCACAATATGTCACTCACGTCAATCAATTAATTTGTTCACCAGTAATTTTCCTTTTAATTGTAAGTTCACATATGTTTTATAAATAGTTACACAAATATGTTTTTAATTCCATTTGTAGACGTTTTTCTGATGAAGGTTAAAATTTTTTACCGAAATGTACCAAAATAGTAATAAATATTATCACATTTTGGCTTTTTGGAACTAGGAAATCCCAGCATTATCCTTTTAAAAAATATGTGTGTATATATATATATATATATATATATATATATATATATATATATATATATATATATATATATATATATATATATATATATATATATATATATATATATGGACCAAAGGTGTCCCAAGGGTGACGTGATAAAAAACAAAATGGCGGATGATGTCCGGGTACTACTCCTATCCTTTTGCTTGTTTTCCTGCCTTCTATGTGTTATTGTTCCTTAGGTTTATCTCTAATTAATCATTTTGCGTTTTCGACGCTCCATACGGCCCAAATTTGATTTTTATATCGGAAACTCTAGAACACGCCTATCAAATTCCGTTTAATACAAAACTAAATTAATTTAAACGTATGTACATGGTTATATCAAAAGGAAAACCAAAATTAACTTTTAATTTAGCGTTGGCTTTTAATAATAGATGGATAAGAAAGGAACGTCGTTGATATGTTTAATACAAATTTAAATGACATTTAATGTATTCTTTTAAACTGAATATTAAGTATTGAAACGAAAGTATGGTTATAACATTGTCGCGTGAGGTAGGGTGTACCTTTTTACGCTATTTTGCACACGTCTGTTTGATCATAATTATTTATAAATTGGTTATATATATTTTGTAGATTTGATTAATTTTTGACTCCAACTGGTAATACACGAAACGCTGGGGTAGGAAAATTATGAGCTGGACATACTTTTAATACGTGAAATAAACTTTCTACACCGTGTACTCAAATAGATCAGAAAAAGGTACTTTAATAATCACCATTTATCAGTCTTTATATCTATGTTTATCTTTAACAATACTAATTACGTCTGTGTAAGCTAGTGCAAATTTATAGCATAAAGAATAACCATCTGAAGCAGTATATTATGTTCTTACTTTGAGCGAATACATATATTGTATTAGTAAAGAAAGCATCGAAGAAAGCTCGTTCAACCTATCGCCTTCGGGTGAAAAGCTAAAAACAAAACACTACTAAATCACGACATTTCTTTAGAAAGCATTTGTTAAACACTAAAAGTATATGACTAGAATAACCAAACGCTGTAATGCTATTTTGTAAAATTCTAATACAGAGAGTGATTAATTTTTGAGTTGACAGTAAAATTTATTGTGAATATTGTCAACGTTTTATCTGTATGTTTGCAAATATATATTTAAAAATAATTATTAACATGAGTCGTAATATATGGCAGAGGGCTATTCATATTTTTCGTAATGTAAAATTAAAGCTCCTCGAGTCCACAAAATCACACCAAACGTATATTAGGAAAGAATCCCCATACTGAATGATTCTGGTAACATAGGTATTTACCTATATTACTTGTGATATGACAAATGCGCTGTCGTGCATCTTCTTTATCAAAACAGTCCAAATCTGACAGTTGGAAAATTTTATACATATGATATTTATATATTTATTTATATTCTACTGTTCCATTTATGTTTCTATGGAACAGAATGTGAAAACAGAATAGAGAAAGCTATTACTCTGACATTAAGTTGTTCTCAAATTTCAATCATAATTTAATCATCTTTTTATTTCCCATATATTATTTAATAAGTACTGACCCTACTTATTTCAGCTGAACTGTCTATTTTTCCATATTTGCATCCCTTTTCAGTGTAGTTTATTGCATTCACATTCAGAGTTTCATAAAGGTCCATAACGTTTTGATTTCCATATAGTATTATTTTATACATACTATTATTATTTGTGATGTATAATGAAGTTTTGTTTGGCTACGATACCATGAGTGAATGGGTAGGGCAACCTCCTACACATGCAAGTAATGTTAAAAAAAAAAGTAATAAACCGCCAAAGCTGAAAATTAGTACAGTAAGCCGGCGCTAATTTGTGACTGGGGCAACTTTATGACACCAGACCTTAAACAAACAAAATCTGGATTTGGTACAATACCATCAACCAAACCTAATTTTGGGAAGTTACTACTTATAGAACAGTCTTTGGAGTCATCTATGACGAGGGTGCAGTATCTACATACGATTACAAGTTCATGTGTCAAAAACAGGTGTATTCAGTTTGTCTGTGGGATTAAAACCAATCGGGTATTAAAAAATCTGCGAGTACAAGTTGTTTTACATTTATTTATTAGAGACCAGTTTGCACTATAGAGTTTAATATTGCAAGTATTGTTTCGATGTGGTTATTAGTTTAATGAAAAATCAAAGATTTCGGGGGCTACTTTCTGACGTAAAAACCTGTATAAAGTAACCCCCGCAATGTTAAGCAGATAAAACTCAGTCAAAAACTAGTTTTGTTTTAATTGCTATTATACATAAATAATGCAAATTTTTCAGATCTAAAATGCCACGGCTATATAAAAGTAACAGAAATTACCGAAATTATTCTGATGAAAAATTATAGGAAGCTCTCGAAGATATAAGACAAAAAAGGCTATGCTTACGTTTTGCTTCAGAAAAATACGACAACACTCTTTGGTTAAAGTTGAAAGGAAAGTGTGAAAAACCGCATGGGCAACAAACGGTTTTTACTGACCAATAAGAAAACGCTTTTGCTGTTCATATAACCACAATGTCAAGATTTGGATTTCCAGTTACTGCCTTAAACCTTAGATGGTTAATAAAATCTTATGTGCAACAGTGTGGTTTTAAAGAGAACCTCCCTGGAATTGACTGGGTAAAGCCATTCCTCAAGAGCCATCCTACACTGTTTCAAAGACTTGCACAAAACATGTCTCACGCTAGAGCTTGTAAAATTTTATTATTGCAACAAACATTTTTTAAATCGAAACTGTTACCGTGATAGGAAAGTTAATTAATGGGGTTTAACATATTTTATTAAATGTTAAGTCGTTATTTGAGCATGGTTTTCGGAATATTTAATTTTGTAACTAACATTTGGCTGAGGGTTGAAAAACATGTGTTTTGATGTTTGACTAGCAGGTGTACGCTTAAAAGCTGCTTTACTGAAGGGGCGTAACGAATCATTGGAAATTCTTATGTGCACATTCTTGATGTAAAAATGTCACTAGTTAGTAATTAATAACGTCGGTACACACTGCAATCAAAGACGTCTTTGTTTGGTACGTGGAAACTTGACACTTAATTGTAGCGCTTGTTACGGACGAATGCATATTTTTAAAATTAATTAATATGAACTTGTTCCAACATAATAAGTTTTTGTTTTTTATTACTTTTGAAAAATGGGGGTTGATTCCGGGAGTAAATGTAGTTAGTTTTGAAATCAGGGGAAAAGTAGTTACAGTTAGAATGTCGACGGAGCCAGATCGTTAGGACTAATTCAATCCCTTCATTGTAAACAGTTTGTCTTTAAAATGTTTGTACGTGAACATTTTCTTTTGAATTAGCCAACACTAATTTGTCTTTTCTTTCGGGTGTTAGTTGTAATGTGTTTTTCCAATATTAATCTGTAAATAACAGTCACCATTTTTGGAGTTAAACCGCGTTTGTTAATGGTTTGCGTTTGTGATCAATTAAAGGAATACATATTCAAGTGTAAGTAGGTATTTTTATATAATTAAGGCTGGCAGCAGATAATTCTACAAGCCTATGTAACCTATTAAGAATCGAGGGGCCATTAAGTTGAAATGTGCTAAAATAAAAGACAGTACAGAGCTCTCTCACTCTTATATTTGTATAAATTAGCATTGTTGTTTGTTGTTTATATTTATATTTGTGTAGAGGTGGGCAGGTGAACGGGTACATGATACCGCTGATTATTAATTGTAAAAAGCAATTTCCAAGTGGGTACACACTCCCTGGTCCAAATAACCATTAAATACCTCGAATTTTATTTTTATTGTTTTTATTGTTGTCTAGATGAATGTGTAACCCGAGAAAGCGGCACTGTATTTTTCTTACGCACTCAAACTTGTACATCGGTCACGATGTTATGATCTATTTATAACTTACCCTTGTAAGGCTTTGTTTTAATGAGTTTTTTGTCAGTCTATTAAGTAGAATTATTTGCCTGCGAACTAATTACTGTTTATATGTGATTTCTTGTAACTGTACCTATGTAATTTATGCTTTAGTAGCCACTAACCAATTGTGTATGTGTAAATCCTTGTCTATTTTCTTTCGTCCTTGCCTTTACCTTCTTATCACCTGTGCAATTTTACTGTTCTTGTATTTTATATGTACCGTAGTTTGCATTATTGTTTTATGTGCTTATTTACTTAAAGACCGGCATGATTTGTTTTAAAGGGTCACATGTTTGGTATTACGATTTTTATTTTGATTATTTATAACACGATTGTGGGTGTGCCTACATGGTTTTTTTTATTGTGTTTATGTGTAACTAGACTCGTTTTTATTTATTTTTCTCTTAATGTTATAATTTTGTCCGCACCTTAACCCTAATGGTGTTTTATTATACATTTAATCCTTTCATTGTCTTTTTGTGTTATTTGATTTATTAATGTTCTTGTGCAATTACTTGTTTATGAATAAAGTGGGTTTTATTGGTGGTTCTTTCCGACAATAGCATATTTACAGGCTGAACCACCATTGCACAAAGCTCGTTAATTTGAGTTTGAGTAGTTTGATTGTTTACCTGCCCCTCATGATGCAACTCTTAACCTCATCGACCCTATCTAATTTAATTGCACAGCATACCTACCACTAGACAGCCACTTCGTTTAATCACAGTATAGGTTTGCGAGTAATTAAATGTCAGACTTGTAAATAAATTCTAATGTTTCAATTATTGCCAGGAAAGGCAAAGTAAGGCAGGAAACTAAGTTGAGTAATAGTAACATTATTGTCAGTAAAGTCAAGATAAACCACTTAGCGATTGTTTTGTTCTTGAATTTGCATTCTTGCAAATAAGTTCAAATTACACTTTTCTAGATAGGGTACCTGGGGGACGCTAGAAGCTGTGACGAACGAACAGATTGTCAACAAATTTTTTGATAATTTGTAAGTAGAACTAGACAAAATTTCTTCAAGTAATATCTGGGACTATGATAAAGCAAATCTAGTGGATGATCCTGAACTTCAGAAAATCATTACCAGACGAGAAACGAAGTACCCAGAGGGAATATCAAATGCATCAAGGGCTTATACATCATTTATGATATGCGGAAATGCTGCAGGGGAATTGGCTCTTGTACATGTGAATCCTAGAAATTATGGTCTACGTGGACTGGAAACGTACCTCCCAATGCAAGATATAACCAAACCAGCTCGGGGTGGTTTGATTATCAAGTTTTTGAAGACTGGTTTTTAAATTTATTGCTACCAAGATAGGCCTAAAGTAATAATTTGTGACAATTTAAGTTCACACTTAAATATTAAAGTCAATCAAGAATGTGAAGCGAACGATATTCGTTTCACAGCCCTAGCCCCGAACGCAAGACATCTCCTCCAGCCACTTGATATGGCTTATTTTCGGCCCATGAAAATATATTGGAGGAAGATTATCAAAACATGGCAGGAAAGCGCTTATGGGAGTAGATTCACACCTGTCCCAAAGGATGACTTTTCAAGTTTACCAAAGAAGTTGATGTGGACTTTAGAAGAAACAGGTTCTGACAATGTAATGTCCGGTTTTAGGAAATGCAGAATATTTTCTTTAAATAGCGGACAAGTTTAAAACCGTTTGGGCATTCGTCGTAATATAACGGCAGATGAGGAAGTAACTAACAATGTTACCAACAGTTTTTTTGACCATTTAAGTAAAACGCAGAGTGAATCAACGTAAACAACGCAAATAAGGAGAAAAACGATTATATGTACCACCTGGGAAAAGATTAAGGCGCTACTGATATGCTGGGTTCCCAGGAGTGTGGAAATGAATCTGTCTCACGAGTTCCTGAAGAACCTCAGCCTTCTTACCCATACCGACCACTCTCACTGCCAAGCATTAGATAACGAAAAATTCAGCGTTCAGATACCAGTTATGAGGACGCGAGTGAAGTTCAATACGAATAAAGTGACAAGAGCACTTCGGATGAACAATTTTTTTCCGATGAAGGCACAAATTGTGTAAGAAAAAAAGCCCCAGTTACTACAGGGAAAATACATTGTCGTGAAATACGAAGATAAATATTTCCCTGGGAAAATTACAAAGAGTTCCAAGACAGGAACGCACGTCAGCATAATGATCAAAATAGCTAAAAGGCGAAATATTTTATCCCGATGCGAAATAATAATTAACACTGATGAACCGATCCAACGCGACAACTGAGAGTTATTTGATGTCTCAGTGATGCATAGCTTTTTTCAATAATTTCATCTAGCTTACTTACTAATATTCAAATTTTCTTCTTTTTTACATGTTCTAAGATTTTTTGTGTTTGTTGTAAGTAGAAGTGGGACACTTGTGGGCGCCACCTTGGATTTTCTGGGGAAAACCAACCTTTCACTTTTTTACATGCCCACGTAAGGATCGTATTTTTTCACCCTTATGGCTTCTTTTCGGAGGCCATTTTCAACCCTTGATGGAATTTTCGCCCTAATTAGAGCCCTTTTGGTTGTGTTAAGAACTTTTTGTCAGTTTACACCTATGGTTTCTTTTCGGTGGTCATTTTTAACCCCTTGATGGAATTTTCACCCTAATTACGGCCTCTTTGGTAGTTTAGGTAGGCAAATGCGTGCGCATACAATGTTCTAATAAGGGGCCCTAATGCTAACTTGTAAGACATGTGTAGATCTTCAAAACTTGTTCCCGGGCCTCCGCCCCCTGTCGCGACCCCTGGTTGGAAATGTTATGGGGCCCTAACCTTATATATAAGTGCAGAAACTAACTCTCGGGACTTGGCCCCTATCGTGGCCCCCTTGGTGCAATTGTATGTGGGTTCTAACCTAAAGACAGGTGTAGGCCTTCGCCATCCCGTCATAAAAAATTTGTATAATAAGGTGGCCCTAGTCTTGTAAGACAGGACTTGTGTTAGGGTTTGCGCCCCGGCCCCCTTTGAGTTAAAATTGATTTTAGCGCCATCTAGTGGCGTATAGACCAATGAACATTTTCTGTAATAGAAGTTGATCATGCACACCTCTCTCTTTCTCTCTCGTTTATCCGTTTCTCTCTCTCTCTCTCGGAGGCGACAAGTGACCCACTTCTACTGTTGTATGTAGAAGGAATGTCTATTTACCATTTTTATTTTGTAATACATATTTGCAAAAAAAATTTATCTCCCACTAGGTACCTATTTTCTTTGCTTATACTCATTAACGTGGTTGGAATAATTTTATTATTTATTAGGAGGTTACTTTGTGTCAGCGGTCGAATCGCCAGTATTTTCATAGTAAAACATGCCTGTCACAAAGTAAACCCGTACTGCGTAGTAACTTTATGACACTTTTATTTTTTATTTAATTAAGACCTCTTTTTGATTACATAATATTGCAATGCGACCTAAGCATTCGAAAGGAGGAAGGTCCAAGCTTCATATTCATGTAGAATTTAAAGTATTCAGTATAATAACAAATTCAATTTGAGAAAAAAAAACACAAAAAATTGGCAAAACGTAGGTTCATGGTATTTACTATTAATAATATAAAGGGTGCTCTAATATGAACGTATAGTATATATAAAAAAAAGAAATCTTTATTTTTAAAACACACATTTACAAAAGATACAACCCAATTAATCAAACCTTTCCAGTTTACGTATGGAAGTGACTGTTTCCGTTGATTTGCAGAGTCCTGTTTTGAGCTGTAAACGTTTATCAAATATTAAAAAAATATTGTGCAGCTTGAGGGAAGCAAAACGTAAATATTAAGTTAAGCTGCGTTAATCATGTAATTTTAAGAAAGGAGGGAATACAAATTTGAAATTTTATAACAGGAAAAACATGCAAGACCTGTTTTTATTTTAAATTAATGTAATATAATACCGTTTTCCTGAAATCCACAAAATTCGCCGGAGATCCGGTGACAAGGTTGCTATGTTCATATGTTTTTGGATTAAGATAACGTTTTAATCAGAGGTCATTAATATAACAATATGTACGTACATACTGGGTTGCATATTATGTGGCCGCAAGTATTTTTAATTACAGGTTAATTAATTACAATTTGTATTTTATGTAGGGAATCTTGAAAACTTGGCCGCAATCTTTCATTTGGCCGTCCTGTTCAAACAGGCATGTTTCTGGAGAATGTTTACGTATATCGAGTTTTGTAATCAATTTATAATCAAATTATAGCTAATATTTTCTAAACACGGAAAAATATGGTTGCATATGTAAAAATGGCCGCAAGTAGTGGTTGCAAGCTCTTATAATCACGCGCGGGTGAATTTAATGAGATCACTCCAACGGCGCCGCACCTGGCGACGTTAGCCGATAGCGTACCGTTGTTTCCCTAAAAAATTTGTGAAGCAGTAAGTTTGTAAAATTTACCCAACAACCACTCAACCACGGTAATTCTCCAAAAAGGATACAAAATCTTTGCGCAGTCGGTTTAAGAAAAAATGAGTTGCCATTTTTCAGTCAGCCTCAATCGCATAGCAACCAACTATAAACAAGTAGGGTGACTGTCATACTAATGGACGCTACACCTAGTAATGGGCACCATTGCCTGAAAATGAATTGATTTTCACAAAAGTGCCAAACTAATTTGGTTTAGTAGCTGTGTTGTTCATATGGTTCCAGTACACATCACCCTTGAAGTTATACGCATCTAACGTCTTGTAGGTGTGGTGGAAATTTTAACTACGCTTGTGCAATTTAACAGCTTTTTTAAGTATGTCAGACGCTGGTCAACGCGACATTAAAATTTACAAATTTTTCCTGCGGAGACGTGTTACAAAGTTTTTGTAACGTTTTGTGCTTTGATACGGTAAGTCAAATGTATATAATACCTAATTCAAAACATTTGTGTGTGGGGTGTGCCATTTACCCAAACACCAAATTCAACAATGTACCAGGGGATGACCATTACTGAAGCGAAGAATTGTAGTAATGGACAACCGTCTATTTGAAATTAAATGTCAACACGTTGGTTTAGATTTGTATTTGTAGAGCAATAGCAAAAATAAAAAAAGGAGCACAAGCGAAAAAGAACAAGGTGAAAAGGAAGTTTTTTAATTATATGTACTGTTCGTCTTCAGAGAATGAATTCTTGACATGGCGAAGAATGGTTTTTAGTCCATAAAACTAATCTTCTGTCAGTCACAAAATTTCTAGAAGATAATGGTAGAGAAACTCAATATATTAATGAATTTGAAACCCCCGGCCGATCATGGTTTGATGGATTTCTAAAACGGAATCCTAAGATTAGGCAAAAGTTACGCAACTTCGTATTCATGGTTGATTTGCTGAGATATCAAATTACTTCAAAGAAAAAAATCTGGTATCAGTTTTTTTGGATCCTATCCGCATACTCAATGGTGATAATTCGGGATTTGCCTTGTACCCAAAAACTTGAGAGGTTTCCACAGTGACATAAACATAAACCTTCATTCACAATATTTATAGGTATACAAGGTGTCAACGGATTTCTTTTCAACGGTTGATCCCTTGCGCCAACGTAAGATGTCATCTTTTCCTAAATCGATAATTAACGAGTTGTAAACAGTAAAAGATAGCCAGGCAGAGTGCTCCGTCCGATCGATGCTACCTTCAGCAGGACTACATTGGTAGCTTTCTTGCTTGGCTTATTACGATCGTAAGAATGCAATGAGTAACCGGGGCGTACGCATTGCAACTGTCGTTGAAATCGTTTGTTTATCTTGATTATTAGTAGTAAACTACTGAATTTTTTCATACAGAAAAAACAACAAAACGAGAATTCGCGTGAAAGTGATACACGTGCGCGACTGTGTTATTTGTTCCATGGATATATTGCCATTAGAATGTTTCACTAATGGAAATTAACAGCAAAAAACCTGTAAACTAGTTTAGACACAGTATTTTGCTAATAGAGCAAACAAAAACTTTAAAAAAGTTGGTTCACGTTCGTAAGACTCCACTCATTCAAATTTACTTAACCATACCCAAGAGTTGACCGAGGGTTAGAACATGCGCTATTTCGAAATCCAGTTTGTTTACCTGGTTTTTACTTGAATAATATCGTCTTCTAAAAATTATAGGAGAAAGTTATAACAGTCTCGCCCATCAATGAAAGAAGTGAGTGTCAACTGTAATCCATAGAAACAAATAAACGCATCGTGGCACGTCGATCACTTTTCACATTAGGTATCTCACGCAATTCTCGTTTTACTATGTGTTTTCTGTACGACAAAATTTAGTTGTTTGCGCATGCTCATTGTATTCGTGTATGATGTGATAATTCACTCGTTAATTATCGATTTATGAAAAAAATGGCAAATGAAAAATAGGCTTAGATTGGCGTAAGGAATCGACCCATAAAAGGAAATTCGGTGAGTTTTGGACACCATGTATATTACAACAGAAATATATTAAGGTAATGGACGTTTTATTATGTGCAGGTTTACTTAAAAATTGTACTTACGGTGAGTGTTCTGCAAAATCTTCAAATTCTTGTTTGTCGTTGTGGCTTAGGATAATTGTTTTTTGAAAGCACCACGCATGATAACCATAATTTTGTGTCGATTCTACTGTTAATTGTATTTGCATTTGTTTTCTTTCGGAATAATATCATTAAATGGAATGTTGTATTGCACAAAATCGTGTACACTTCCTACTTGGGTGTACGACAAAAAACACTTTTTCATTTTGTCAAAATGCAATTGAACAATTTTCGATGAACATATTTTGACAATAACATACCTAGGGTAAGTGTTCCAGTAATGGACACACAAGATAAAATTTCAATTTTAAAATTCTCAAAAACTGTAGATTTTATTAAAGCAAATATGACAGATGCCTAAATTAATTAAATTTCATGCTTTCCCTTCTAGTATATGTTTAAGAAGCTTATAACTACATAATTTGAATTTTTTATAAAATATGTTTTAAACAATAAACACACTTCCATGAAACCAGTGCTGAATTTCTGTCCCTTCTGCATCGCTCTTTAAGATAATTACTGAATATATTTTATTAAAATAGTAATTAAAAAAAGACATTGCAATCCAACATCAAACCACTTTCGGAACGATCTTTAAATAAGCAGGTAACATACTAAGTAATCAATGCCATTCACTCACCAGGGTAACAAGTGTTCTCATATCTGTGTATTACATATTTTGCAACTGTCAGATCTAAATCTTCAATGTCGCTCACGTCTCGATCTTCATCAATGTATGTGACACATTCGAATCAGAGCTTTCAGTGACCGGTTTTGATTCTTTTTTTGTTTTCTGTCTTAGGAAACTACGTCTTATTCATTTCGTTTTCATAACATTCGCGACATTTGCAGCAGGAAATATTTTTCGTTCGCGTTTTGAAGTTTTCGTGCTTATAGAGGGTTGTGGAAATGGCGAAACCTCTCTTAACTTTTTGGGTACAAGGCAAATCCCGATTTATCACCATTAAGTATGCGGTTAGGATCCAAAAGAACTGATACCAAAACTCTTCTCATCTCTTGAAGAAACTACTTGGATTGCATCCAGTGACCACTCCTAGTATATAATATTTACATTTTCAGAACCGAATCTCCCAAAAAATTAAAAATAGCGTTTTACTGTATACCGGTCAGAATATATATATATATATATATATATATATATATATATATATCTCCTCCGATTCGATGTTTTAAATGCCAGCAATTTGGGCACATATCGATTAAATGTACAAACGTAGAGGTATGTGTATGTGGGAAACCCCCGCACAGTGGTATTCCTTACGATACACCAATTAAATGTGTAAATTGTCAAGGAAACCATTAGTCTAGGTCAAGAGAATGTGATAAATACAAAGATGAGGTAGCTATACAAGAAGTGAAAGTAAAAGAAAAAATCTCGTATTTTGAAGCATGGAAAAAAGTAACTGACGCACAAGTCAGAGAACCTTCGTATTCCTCCGTAACTAGCACTCCACAAGAATTCCCCATAAGAGAATTGGTCAACGACCTGGCACCTATACTGCTATTCGAAATTAAAAGTATTTTGGCACCCAAACACGTTGATCCTGTTTTTACAAGTTCAACAAACATAATAGCCGCAGAGCCTATACAAACCTACAAAGGAAGAGTATTAGACTCTAATGGATGAGGAATCACGACGTTCAAAAATAAAACCTAGCCCAGCATGCTCTTGACCTACTGTTAGTAGTGAAGAGCTTAATTCTGCTAGGGATTTTATTAACCCTACCACACATAGGCAAAAAAAAAAAAGGTTGGCCGAAGGGTAAATCTCGAAAAGGTCGGTCACAATACCAAGCTTCACTGTGATAAATTCTGTGATATTTATACACTTTAATGTAACATTTCATTGTGATAAATTCTGTGATATCTATGTATTCTAAACGTTTTAGTGTGATATTTTGTTATTGTTAATATTTATTCTATAACATGTCACTTCAACAATACCGCCAAGTTTATGCTTACACCCTGTAAGCATAAATTTCTCGTTACTGTATACCCTAAACATGCTTTAATAAAAACTACAATGGCAATTTACGAGCTAGTGGGGTTGTTGCAAGTTACGTTAGAAGCGACACGCCAGTGTAGAGGTTTTAGTGAGTACTGTACGTCAAATTATTGCAGTTCAGATTCAATATCCAGTAAAAATTACGATTTTTAACGTTTACTTACCTAAATTTAATTGCAATACTGCCACACTTATAAGCATAATTGCGCAACTTCCTCCCTACTACTTGATATTAGGAGATTTCAATGCACACTCCACTCTTTGGGGATCCAATTATAGGGATAGAAGAGGGAAACTAATCGAGGAATTACTAGAAATTAAGAATATGGTTATTTTAAATAAGGGCGCGCATACGCATATGAACAATAAAACCAAAAATTTACGGCCATAGACTTTACGATAGCTCATACAACTGTAGCGTTAATCTTCTCCTGGCACGCACTAAACGAATATATTGTAACAGTGACCACTGCCCATAGTAATATCTACTGATGTCCGGAAAACAGATATTGTAACGTCAAAGGAATGGTTGACCAAGCGAGCTAACAGGACACTATAAAAGAAACTCATCAAACGATATTGATCAAAATGTCTACGAGTTCTCAAACAACATAATTAATGCCGCTGAAAAATGTATCCCTCGCACATCTGGCATAATAGGAAGAAGGCCAGTGCCATGGTGGACATCAAAATAAAGGAAGACAGTAAAGCAAAAAGAACAGCGTTTAACAAATTCAAAACAGCTCAAACACTAGAAAACCTAATTCAATTCAAAAAAGCACGTGCATTTGCGAGGAGAGCAACTTTAGACATCAAAGAACACATGCTTACATACGTAGCATCTATAAATATAAATACAGACCCTCAGATGTATGGAAGAAAGCTAAATGCTTAAAATGAAAATCGACATTCACAATCCCTGAACTCTTAAAAGATAGAGCAGAGCTTTTTGCGTCTCAAAACGTAAGTAGCATGAATTCAAACAAAAACACTTAAATTGAACAAAATCAAAACGAAATAGGTGCTAAAATTTTCATATAGATGAAGAGCTAGAATATAACAAACCTTTTTCTATAGAATAATTTGACCAAGCCTTAAAATACAAAAAAGGCAAAGCGACTGGACCAAATAATAAAACATATTCTCTGATAAAACGCCCTTCCTCAGGGCCAGAAAGATAAACTTCTTTTATTGTATAATAAAATGTACAAAGAGGGCATATTTTCAACAAGCCACGTTAGCAAAGTACTAGAGACAATTATAAACAATAGGCTTATAAAACATCTAGAAGATAACCAACTAATCTCAGCGAATCAAACTGGCTTCAGAAAATTTCATTCAACTGTAGATGAACTGGTTTACTTAGAGAATACAGTCATTGAAGGTTTCCGCAACCAGAAACATTCGGTAGTGGTGTCATTTGACATAGAAAAGGCAAATGACACCATATTGTGGAGATGCAACGTCATAAAACAACTACAAGATTGGAAACATTCGGGAAAACCTATCCGAATTTCTAAAAATATTTATCTCTAACAAAACGTTTGTGGTTAGGTTAGGAAATGAGGAATCTAATTCACACCACTTGAAACCGGAATCCCACAAGGCTCCGTGTTAAGTGTAAAACTATTTTCCATAGGCATCAATCAAACAATAAATGCTATACCAGAACCGGTACCAAAGTACATGTATGCAAATGATGTGATAATACTGCATTCTACCAGTATCGGACTATCGTGTACTGTAGTGCCCGTCCATCAACACTGTAAGCTTTAAATAGTATACATGCATACGGTGTCAGAATCGCTACCGGTGCTTTCCGCACTAGCCCCACTCTGCTATCGTTGTAGACGCAGGAATACCCTCCTTACATATTAGACGCCAACTACTTCCTCAAGATCCTACTCCTTCCTAACCAGATAAACACTTTCATAATAAATAATGACACTTACGAAAAGTATCAAGAAAAACTCACTGTAACAAGACGTGCCCTAATTTGATCCATCAAAATTATGAGAAAAAACGAACTAGAGGAACAGTTTACAGAAGATACGATTGATAAAACACACGTAGCACATTAAAGAAAACTAAACATAAAATTAAAACAATATTATATAATATATGGGAAAATGAGTGGAAATAAGCGACAACACAATTGCAAAAAATAAAGAAATCTGTAAAACCATGGAAACATGACAGATGAGAACAAGTAAGTATATTAGGTAAAGCTGGACAAAATTTGTGTAATATATGTAAAGACATAATAACGGTAGACCATATTCTAAGAAACTGTACAAAATACAGCAATATACGAAAAAACTTGGAAGTAAAACGCACACGGGAAGAAATTCTATCAGACAATACAGAAAACCTACAGAAACTAATAAACTTTCTACATGAAACAGACCTCACCACAAAGCTGTAAGATAAGCAACATGCCATAATGATTGATTGTTTAAGGATAACCAAGGCAAATGATCTAAGAAGTCGAGCCAACGACAAAAAATATTTCTTGCCCAACAAGAAACTCAATTATAGGGATTATAGAAATATACAAGATATATAAGAAGTCATAACCAACAATGTAATATAATAACAAGTATAAATAAATGTAAAATAGAACTATATGGACAGTGGTAATATAACAAATAACCTAATAAACTACGATAAAAATCAATAGTAGCAAGGCATACCAATTTACAGAAATATATCCGGTAATACTTTTTCGTCATTTCTACGCATAATATGAACTGGATATTTGCGGAATAATTCAGTACGAGCTGGTTGTGGGTGAAATGAACTTAAATTTCTGGTTTCAATTTGAGGAATATGAAATGGCACCCGACTTAACAAAAATGAAGCATCAATTCTATTAAGAATTAGCATCCTGAGTGACTTAGCTTTCACAGCTCTCTACGATCAGATAACGACAGCATGGAGTGGCGTAAGAGAAGGCTATTATAACTGATGCTTGGCACGGGATACACATGGTCAAATTTGGAGGACAACAATTTTAGTAGTTTTTTTATGGATTCTATCTAAAGGCAAGCGAAATTAATAGGGTACCATATTAAATTGGCACCTACAAGTTTACTAATAACGTAAGCATAGTCAAGGGAGAAGTCGTTACATGTTCTTATAATGAAACCCAAAGATATGCAGGCAGATAAGCAGATAGTATGAACGGGTTCTAAAAAACTAAATTTTTTTTTTATTTTTTTTATTAGATATCCCATTTTATTTACAATTTATACTAGTACATTCAGTAAATTGCGTGACGGTAGTGATGACGTGTAGAAGTATGCTCACCAGCGGACTTCTGTAACAGTAATCTTATAAGCTTCTTGAGACTGGGGATTAGAACTTACAAACTAAGGCTTATAACCTAACTTAAGCTACCCTATCTACATGATTATTCAAAATCTATTCACTAGATCACTTGGAAAAAATCTTTTCAATCGTCTGTTGTGAGGCACTTTGGTTAGGTTCACTGCTAGTTCATTGGGATGAACTCTAAGTCGTGCACTGTAGTGTAGGGTGTGGCGTTGTATTTCTTTCTTAACTGTTGGGGTTTGGTGATCCCTTCGGATTACGGTGTTGGGAATGAACTACTGGGCATTCGTTATCATGCGCAGCACTTTAGATTGGAAGCGCTCCAGTATTTCTATGTTAGAATTTGATGCAGTGCTCCACAGTTGGATCGCATATGTCCATATTGGTTTTAATATTACTTTGTACACCATTAGCTTATTTTCCAGACTAAGTTTGGAGGTTCATCCTAGCAGCCAATACATTTTGGAAAGGGCCATTCCTAATTGCTTTCTCTTAGTGAAGATATGCTTCCGCCATGTAAGTTTCTATCAAGGTGAACTCCAAGGTACTGCACTTCTTGTAGTTGCGTTAACCAGGAGTTGTTTAGTTGCACTGGAGGGCAGCTTTCTCTTCGCGTGGTGAAGGTTATATGGACTGATTTGGATTCGTTTACTTTTATTCTCCATTTCTCCAGTTTTCAATGGAGATAAGATTAGTCTGTAGTTTTTGCGAGGCCATTATGGGATCAGTGTCCGACGCTAGTATGGCCGTGTCATCCGCAAATGTTGCAGTTAGGACTTCTGCTGTAATTGGCAGGTCTGAGGTGTAGATTAGGTACAATAAAGGCCCGAGTACACTACCTTGGGGTATCCCAGTATTTATTGGGAAGAGTGTTCAGATTCAGTTTTAGCCAGGAAGTGTCTCTCATGAAGGTAGGACTTTGGAATTAGGAAATAGTTGAGTGGGAAGAGATTGCGTAACTTATACAGTAATCCGCTAAACCAGACCTTATCAAAGGCCTGGGTAATGTCAAGAAATGCAGCTGAGCAGTATTGTCGAGTTCCAAAAGCTGAATTTATTTGTTCCACTACTCTATGGATTTCTTCAACTGTGGAGTGCATTTGACGAAAACCAAACTGGTGATTTGGAATCGTCTCTGCGTTTTCGAGAATGGGAAGTAATCTCTTGAGGATAAGTTTTTCGAAAACTTTTGATATGATAGGTAAAAGGCTTATTGGCCTGTATGAATTTAGTTCTGCAAGAGATTTACCTGGTTTTAAGATAAGGATAATTTGGGCCACTTTCCATTGCGGAGGGAAATATCCAATTCGTTGCACAGTGTTAAACAGTTGAGTAATGTACTTTATTCCAATGTGGGGCAGTTCTTTTAGAGTTTTCGCGGTAATCAGGTCATAGCCAGGGGCCTTCTTGACATTTAGGGTATTTATGACTTCTAGAATTTCCCCAGTTTTGAAACCCTTAACTGGTGGCTCGAGGTTCTTCTAAAGATTGGATTGTCAGGTTGCGATGACGCACCCTGTATATAGGATGTTATAATGACGTGTATTAGGTGTTTTAAGTACGACTGTATTGAGTTTGAACGAAAAAAAAAAATTTTTGTGTGTATATAATGTATGTGGGTGTATGATACGCCACTGGAATTTTAGGAAAGATATTATTTAGTATGTAGAGACGTGTATTTGAATGTTATAAAGACTTTAGTGTTGAAAGAAATAAATTCTGATGAATGTAAATGTGAAGAGAAATTTGTCCATGGGACGATAATGCTTTCCACTGGATTGCTTCTGTTTTGCTGATGATAAAGAAAGGAATGTGGTTGGATAAGATGGGTAATCTTGGTTAGAAAATGTGAAGAATAAGTGTAGAATGTTTTAGAAAATATGTAGAGAAAGATTGGGTATGTTTAAGTGATAATTTCAGAAAGTTTTGTAATGTTGTGCAATTGTGTTGAGAATAAATGTGTGTATATGGAATTTGGGACATTAGACTGTACTGATTTTTGCAAATGTTGCGGAACGAGATCGAGCGCAAGTTGAGAGCCACTGAATGAATGTAATGACGAAAAATGATTTCTTCGGGAAGTAATTGAAAAAGTTGTAAGTGAAAACAAATATGGCGATGTATTGTAATTACACGCGTGCTTGTATAGAGGGAAGCAGTTATCAGAACGATAACATTTTGAATGAATATTATTGGAGAATATAACGCGGAAGGAAGACATGTTTAAAGATGGATGACTGAAGTGATAAATAGGGAAGTCAGAGATTGACGAGAGTTAGTTAGTTGAAGTTAGAGGTAGGAAGTGAAGCTTTCGGTTTTGGCTGTTGCTTGTGGTGAAGGTTGGCGGAAGGCGCGTGCGAGTTAGTGTGGGATAGACTGTGACGGAGTTGGAGTATGTTTGTGAAATTTTAATGCGGCAGTAATTGTTTAATTAACTGCGTTACCCGAACCGGGGATAAATTGAAAAAGACATTCATAAACAAACCCATAATTAAAAATTGACGTTGAAGATAACAATTAGTTTGTTTATTTTCAAGAAAATAATAGTGCGTAAGCAGATTTGAATAAAGATAACAGTTGTTATGTTAGAGTGTGAAGGGCAGCGCGCGAATTTGTAACGAGATTCGGCTAAAAGTATTTATGAGACCACCTGTTAAGTAAACGAAGCGTTCGTTGTATTATAAACCAATGTGTAAGTAACGTTATATGACATTGAAAGTTTTATTTGTATAAGGGACTAAATTTGTGAAAAGGTTGCAAGAAATTTTAATAGGCAACCAAAGGTGTACCGTTATTACGTGTTATTAGACTATTTGTGGGAGTAATAACCTTGCATTGTGAATTACTCGCGAGTGCACAGAAGGATTAAGTTATGTTGAGCCTTGTGTAATGTGCTTCAGGCGATTTTAAGGAATTACCAATGGACTACATATAATTAATTTACGGAAGAAAGAAGAAAGAAAAGCTAAGGATTTATGGACAAATTTTTAAGTAAGAGTTAGATTTAAGATTATGAAAAACTCATTTAAGCACGTTTATCTTTTGGTAGATTTATTTGTGTATTGTTGGTTAAGTATTAATTTAGTTCCGAAAGATAATCGTTCTTGAGTAATATTGTATCGTATTGTTTTTTTGTTAGTAGTAAGGATTTTTGCAGTAAGGCAAATTGGTATTTTTGGTGGTTTAAGATTTCCACCAAGCGAGTGTAATATATGTAAATATTTGTGTTTTATTTTATTCTGTATAGGACAATATAGTTACCGTTGATTGTTATTTTGTTGTTATTCATTTATTGGGTGACCTACTTTCGACAATTACAGAAGTAAGCTTTAATATTTTGATCTGCTTTTATTTAGAAGTTTTCAAAATTAATTATCGAATATTGAATGACAAGATATTTTATTCATTAATAAATAGGAACTTAACGTTATATGTGTATACGAGGGATACGCAGAAAATATTCAGTTACCGTATTATTGTAACGAACCAGCATCTTATACTTATATGTTTTAGAATAAATTAGGCACGGACCATCCTGTATGTAAAATTTCATAAGTTTACGCGATATTGCACAACAAATAATTTATTCATCACTGCTGACGTGTATTACTAAGAAACCGTAAGTTTCTGCACGTCAGAACGATTTTAACCAATCATGTAACGGTATTCCCCGCACGGTAGCCGCGAAGCCGCCCACCGATACCCCTTTATAAACTCGCGACGCGCATAATGAAAAGAGAATCGAAGTAGATTCCCGTTAAGCCGATATCCAGCAGCCGCCACCGTTGACCGTTCCAGAAACCAGTAGCCGCCGCCGTTCCGTCTGCTTAGAGTAAACACCGACCGGTTGTTCACCGACGAAGAGTCCTTCGCGATCGGGTAACCTAAAGCTCAATACCGCGATTGAAAGACACGTAAGTGGTAAAGTTATACATTCTGACAATTCACATTCAAACACTGCAGACCGTAAATACTTCCGGGCTAAGCACCAGGAGTTTTACAAAGCACACAAACACCTAGAGGCACGCAGGGTAGATCCCGACGTATCTCGACCGTAAATACTTCCGGGCTAAGCACCAGGAGTTTTACAAAGCACACAAACACCTAGAGGCACGCAGGGTAGATCCGACGTATCTCGTCACCACTTGAGGGTGAAGGGTTGTTACAGGGCTGTAAAGACCTACGACCTTTCTCTTAGTATATACAGTAAAGACAGGCCGTCGCCTTCGTTTTCTGGAAATTACTGAGACCCGCTCGAAACTCACACACTTACTGCATACAGATAACACGTAATAACCACATATGGTGTCTTTGATTAGTAGAGGAATACCTCCATAACCTGTAGTATAAATTTGTATATAAATATAACCATCGTAAATACCTGGTGCGAGAACGTTTGTAAATAAATTAAAGAGTACGTAGATTATTCGATCTTTACGTAAACCACTTAAAGTAATATTAAGTATTTCGTTCCCTAGTTTAATTATCAATAATTAACCTTAGTATAGAGTAAGTAGTATAGAGAGTAATTCATTTAGTTAGATAAATAATCTAATTGCCTACATTAAACCGGTAATAATTAAAGAAAGATTGTCCGAATACATCGAGGTCGTATACGCGCATTTCGCGTGTATTACTTCCAGGAGTAGAACATCCTTGCTGCAGCGCTTCAGAGTTACTGGCATACAAACACGATATCGATTTTCTCAAACGAATCGGGTTCAATGCGCTGGCGCTTCGAGCAACCACTGCATCGAACAACACTCGCGCTACCGTACATACAGGACCGTATCCTAAACTGTATCTTTTAGGTAAGGATTAAGTTAAAAGACTATTTTTGTTCACAGAAGCGATTACGCACCCAGTGACACCAGGACCTGGACAAGGGAGTTCGCATGTACATGTTTTGTTGAATACGTTCTTATTTTCTTTATTGTAAATATTTATTTAATATACCTGTTAAAAATGCTTTACGAATTTTATTTAAGGTTACAGTGTTAAGCCCATCCAATAATCACTACGAACCACACCCCGTTTATAAAATAAACCCGATTGAGCAAAGCCGAGGCAAAGTAAAACCGCGCTGGGTTACCAAACCAGAAGGGCGCAATACTTATATATATATAAATTGCACCTAAAAGTAAGGGAGCATTACATTTGACACCTAAACGTGGGGCTCGAAAACACTGAACACCTTAAATAATTTTCCGTTTACAGATTCCAAAAGGACCGCAGAAGTACCAGTAATCACATATTGTTGTTTTCCAGAGACACTAATCTGTCTGTTACAGGATGAGTATACCGAGGACTCTGAGGATACCGACACAAGAGTGGGATGGATTTACCACCTCAAGAAGGATGAATTAGCAACCGAAGCTAGGAAATATAAACTAGAGACAGGAGGGAATGTAGATGCACTTCGTGCCGGATAATAAAATACTTACGCACCGGAGAAGGACAAGTAACCACACTGACACCAGAAAGACTAACATTAACCGCTCCGATACCACCACCACCAGCTGGGGAACACCTAGACATTACCGGAACCAGACGCGCCGATATTTGCGATAGAATACGCAAATGGGTGTGAAATACGACGGTATCAGCGATCCAATTTCTTTCTTGGAAAGAGTAGAAGAATTACAAACCTGCTACAACATCACCGACCGTGACCTATTACTCGCCCTTCCGGAATTATTAAAGGAAAGCACCCTGTTATGGTACAGAAACCATCAACAATCCTGGACGACTTGGAAAGATTTCTTGGTCAGTTTTAAAATACAATTTTTACCACCGCGACATCAATTTCAACTAGAGGAGGAAATCCGAAATAGACTGCAAAAACCCGAGAAAAAGCTACGGAATACGTAACCGCCGTCCTGACGCTAATGCGACGCCATGGAAACATGTCGAGAAGAACAACTACAACGTATGTATGACAACCTGAGGTGGAATATAAATATTACATCCGTCAGAGAGATTTTAAAGACCTGACCGAACTTCTCGAGTTGGCTACCCAATTGAAATGCTACCTGCGGACACACTCAGTCTCCCAGTCCAAACCGCCAGAAGGTACACTTTAGTGGTCTAACACCAGCACCTGACACACCAGCACACCGTCCCCGTGAAATCAACACCACTAAAACCGTTCCAACATATCACCAGTATGATCGCTCCACCGTCTGTTGGAGATGTGGAAAACCGGACACTTCAAAGAGAGGTGTAGAGAACCGTTTAAAGCTTTTGCTCGAGATGCAGCAAAGAAGGTGTATTATAGACTGCCCTTGTCCGCGGTCGGAAAACTCAGACGCCGGTAAAGGGACACCAGGAACTTTACTAGGCTTTTACACCTGGAAACAAAACAACCGCCAGCAGTGGACCATTGGCTACAAACCGTAGCGCAGTTTTCACGAAGGAAACCCGATAAAGATTAGATCGTTCCTACGATGATAGACTCTTCCTAGAGTTATGGTCTTTAACAAAACCATCAATGCTTGATACCGGAGCATCCCGAACATATATAGGCGAGAAAGTAAAGAATTTACTAATTAACAACCGTATATATCCGAGCACGCTAAAAGCTGCAACTGTACGTCTTGCCGACAGTTCCATGACTGAAACCCGCACATTTTGCCAAGATAGGCAGGAAAATCTCCAGTTACCGGCTATTACATACCCCAACTGTCCACCGACATTGTGATTGGATTAGACACGCTGGAACACCTTCAGGCCACTCTACACATAACCAGAAACAACTAGAAATCGCCGGAATACGTATCCCTTGCAAAGTTCCGTACAAGGAGGATTGAGTGGAATACATGGACCAGACGTAGACCAGCTGCCCGAGTTAAATGAATTCCTGGAAACCGAGATGAGGAAGTTCACAAAGGTAACAGGAAAAGCCAAAGATGTTATACATAAGATCACCTCATGCCCGATGCTAAACCGATCAAACAACGATACTATCCCCAATCCAGCAATGCAAGAACTTATCAATCAAGAGGTTGATAATATGCCGAAGACATAATAGAACCGTCACACAGCCCGTGGAGTTCTCCCGTAGTGTTGGTTGAAACCAACTGGTTCATATCGATTCTGCGTCGACTTCGAAAAGTTAACCAGGTCAACATCAAAGATGCATACCCGTTACCGTATATTCAAGGCATCTTAGACCAGCTACGAAGCAAGCTATATCAGTACCCTAGACCTGAAACAAGGATACTGGCAAATTCCTTTAGAAGATGGAAGTAAATCCATCACCGCTTTACAGTACCCGGCCGTGGTTATACCAATTCAAAGTTCTACCGTTTGGACTTCATTCCGCCCTGCTACATTCCAGAGATTCTTAGATTCTATTATTGGTCCAGAACTGATTGGACGCGCTTTTGTATATCTAGATGATATCATAGTTCTGGGAAAAACATTTCAAGAACACCTGCATAACCTACGGAAGTATTCAAGAGACTACGTGATAACGGACTTCAACTACAACCAGACAAATGCTACTTCTGTCAAACCCAACTCAAATATTTGGGACACGTCGTCACCGCAAAAGGAATTTTACCTGATCCAGAAAAATCGACGCAATCATCCAAATACCCGCTCCCCGTACCGTTAAGCAATTCAATTTTGGGACTGGCATCGTGGTACCGCAAATATGTTATGGCTTTGCGAAATTAAGTCAACCGCTTACGAACTCTTGAAAAGAAAGATATCAGTGGACGACACACAAAATCACGCCTTTGAGCCATTAAACAAGCTTTAACCGCCCTGTTAGCCTGTCCGGATTTTAATCAACCTTTGATACAAACCGACATCCCGGAATTGGAGCCTAACACAAGGACAAGCACCGAATGAACGAGTGATAGCATATCAAGGGACTGAACCCAGCGGAAAGGAATTACTCGACGATTGAACAAGAGTGCCTGGCCGTATGGTACAAAACTAAAAAGTTACCTGAGGGTTATAAATTTACCGTGTTGACCGATCATGAAGTCTCAAGTGGCTTCCGCTGGAAACCGACATCCCGTCTAGCCCGCTGGATAATGGAACTACAACAGTTTGACTTAGGTGGAGTACCGAAAAGGGCACTGAACAACGTGACGCGCTATCTCGCTTACACGAGGACGATAGGTAAAAGCCGACCTATCTCCATTAGAGGTGGAGGAAACCGACGAGATAACCTGTCCATGGTATCGAGGCTTAATACAACAAGTCCGAGATGATCACCATCGATATAAAATGAGGAAGGACAACTATTTAAATCATTCCCTGATCCGACACCCGAAAAGAGATGGAAGCCATCCTAGTTGGAAACTTTGTATACCGCTAGAGAAACGCCGAGATATCCTGGAAGATGTCACGATGTACCGCAGGACACCTGGGTCGAAAACATATGCCGCATATACCGAATTACTACTGGCCCACCATAAAATCCGACGTGATAAAATACGTAAAACGTGTATAAGTTGCCAGACTTATAAAAGTAGTACGCAAAAGCCGCAAGGAAATGTACTTTTCGCGACCTGGACATCCGTGGACCAACGTAAGTAGATATCGGACCGCTGCCGCGTTCCAAGAAAGGCTATAAATTCTGTTAGTTTTTCAAGACCGGTTAACTAAGTGGGTCGAACTTAAACCGCTCCGTAACGCTACCAGTCCGCCGATTATCCAAGCGTTAAAAGAACAAATAATATACCGCTTTGGAACTCCCGACACTTGATCTCCGACAACGGCCCACAGTATACCAGCAAACTATTCCGCACGTTCTTAAAGACATGGAATCAACCATCGTTCTACGCCAATACTCCCGCATGCCAACCCGGTGGAAAGAACCAATAAAGTGATCGGGACGATGATCGCACAATTTACGCGAAACAACCAGCGAGTGGGACGCTCACCTGCCGGAAATAGCCTTCGCTATCAATACCGTACAGCATGGATCAACTGGTTTCTTGCCTTACTTAATCTCGGAGAGAATTAGAACCACCTAGGGCATGGTCACCAGAAACAACCGCCGACAACAGAAGAACCGTAACCGCAGCTGATCAAGCGCAACACATGAAGTATTTAAAAGATCTACAAGAACTTGCTAGAGATTCATTAGCAAAGACCTTTGAAGTACAACGGTATCATTACAACTTGCGTCACCGAGCCTACCGCCCCGCAAAGGAGATCTTGTATATCGTAAAACACATTACCTGTCAGCAAAGCAAAAGAATTTTCCGCGAAATTAGCGAAAAAATATGCCGGTCCTTACCTTGTGTATAAAATAAAATCGCCCGTAATTGTCGAGCTCCGGAACCCGGTAGTAGGAGAAGCGCGGGAGAAGCGCATAAAAGATTTGAGAAATGCGATTGACGTCACCGATCAGACTAGACCAACGACCAATGGGAACGTTGAAAATTTAACGGCTATGAAAGACCCGCGTGTTCAAAATCATATAAAAGCAAAGGATAAAACCAAAGATATCTTTCAAAAATGGATTTAAACAATGCGTCCGCCGAAAACTCCCGGTAAGAATATCGCCCTGGCAGCCACACCACTAGCCGACCGGGACCGAAGACTTGGACGCCGCGTTCCTAACGACGAAATTCTCCGGTCCGGGAACAATCTGCCGCCTGCGCCACGCCACCGTCTCCAGGACCATCCGCAAGGGATACAGCATGGTATTGGTCACCAGGCTACACACCGACGGGAGACCAAGGACTACCACGCCGGAACATTTGCGCCGGACAACCGAGGTGACCGGAGGAATGAGGGAGCTGCATATCCGGAAATACCGAACCGGCCCGCCTTATGCCGCCCCCAGTGCCTTAGCCGCCGCCAGCCACGCAATCGCCGTCGCGTTAGCATCACCATGCCTGATGGCATGAGGGTCAAGTAAAGCGGACGGATCTTCCGCAAGAAGAGGAAAGGGTGGTATGTAACGAACCAGCATCTTATACTTATATGTTTTAGAATAAATTAGGCACGGACCATCCTGTATGTAAAATTTCATAAGTTTACGCGATATTGCACAACAAATAATTTATTCATCACTGCTGACGTGTATTACTAAGAAACCGTAAGTTTCTGCCGTCAGAACGATTTTAACCAATCATGTAACGGTATTGACGGTAGCCGCGAAGCCGCCCACCGATACCCTTTATAAACTCGCGACCGCATAATGAAAAGAGAATCAGTAGATTGTTAAGCCGATATCACAGCCGCCACCGTTGACCGTTCCAGAAACCAGTAGCCGCCGCCGTTCCGTCTGCTTAGAGTAAACACCGACCGGTTGTTCACCGACGAAGAGTCCTTCGCGATCGGGCAACCTAAAGCTCAATACCGCGATTGAAAGACACGTAAGTGGTAAAGTTATACATTCTGACAATTCATTCAAACACTGCAGACCGTAAATACTTGGGCTAAGCACCAGGAGTTTACAAAGCACACAAACACCTAGAGGCCAGGGTAGATCCGACGTATCTCGACCGTAAATACTTGGGCTAAACCAGGAGTTTTACAAAACACAAACACCTAGAGGCAAGGTAGATGACGTATCGTCACCACTTGAGGGTGAAGGGTTGTTACAGGGCTGTAAAGACCTACGACCTTTCTCTTAGTATATACAGTAAAGACAGGCCGTCGCCTTCGTTTTCTGGAAATTACTGAGACCCGCTCGAAACTCACACACTTACTGCATACAGATAACACGTAATAACCACATATGGTGTCTTTGATTAGTAGAGGAATACCTCCATAACCTGTAGTATAAATTTGATATAAATATAACCATCGTAAATACCTGGTGCGAGAACGTTTGTAAATAAATTAAAGAGTACGTAGATTATTCGATCTTTACGTAAACCACTTAAAGTAATATTAAGTATTTCGTTCCCTAGTTTAATTATCAATAATTAACCTTAGTATAGAGTAAGTAGTATAGAGAGTAATTCATTTATTTAGATAAATAATCTAACTACATTAAACCGGTAATAATTAAAGAAAGATTGTCCGAATACATCGAGGTCGTATACAGCATTTCGCGTGTATTACTTCAGGAGTAGAACATCCTTGCTGCAGCGCTTCAGAGTTACTGGCATACAAACACGATATCGATTTTCTCAAACGAATCGGGTTCAATGCGCTGGCGCTTAGCAACCACTGCATCGAACAACACTGCGCTACCGTACATACAGGACCGTATCCTAAACTGTATCTTTTAGGTAGATTAAGTTAAAAGACTATTTTTGTTCACAGAAGCGATTACGCACCCAGTGACACCAGGACCTGGACAAGGGAGTTCGCATGTACATGTTTTGTTGAATACGTTCTTATTTTCTTTATTGTAAATATTTATTTAATATACCTGTTAAAAATGCTTTACGAATTTTATTTAAGGTTACAGTGTTAAGCCCATCCAATAATCACTACGAACCACACCCCGTTTATAAAATAAACCCGATTGAGCAAAGCCGAGGCAAAGTAAAACCGCGCTGGGTTACCAAACCAGAAGGGCGCAATACTTATATATATATATAAAATTGCACCTAAAAGTAAGGGAGCATTACATTATAACTTTTGTTTTGGATATTTTAGTGTACGAGGTGTGTTCAAAAAGTTGTTAATGACATGGGTAGTGCTAAATTTATTTGAGTTGAATTGTTTTGGACGAGTGTTTGTTTTAGAACCTTCGTATATGAGTTTACCGAGTAAGCACAATCCTACTTTCCACAATCAAGTAGGGTTAATTAACATCCAGCTTAAGACAATTATTTTAGCGAAGTATCGATTGTGGTGGCGCCTAGAGACATATTTTCCCGAATTGAGCTATTTGAGTATAAGTGTAAGGTGTTTGAGCTTATTAATCATCCATTTTACTTATTATTTCGACCACGCCCATCTCCTGTTAGCTGGCTTGGCAACCCGCTTACATTAGTAAGCCTACACGACGCCTAGTGCGGTTTGGACGTGTAACATAATTATTTGGCAGCCCAACGTGTGGGGCCTTGAGATTGAATGTGACTTAATTTTGATGTTTGATGAAATATTGTAGTAGAATTTTGGATTCTGAAGTTTAGATTACTGATTGTTGACGAATTATCGATTGGACTTGTTGAGATTAGTGAATGTTGAGTCGTATAGCAATTTTTTTTTTGTGAGGAGACAATTAGTGTTTAGGCATTTACATTTGTGACTTTGATTATTGTGTTAAGTGAATTCCTTTGTTTGGAAAGATATTTTAGTGGTATTAACGAGTTGTGTAGGATATTTTTGAAGTATTTTGGGAAACTTTTATTTGTTAAGATGGGATATAAGATCCATATTGATTGTTTGACGTTGAATGAGATTAAGTATAGCTATTAGGGAGGCGATGCTTCCTTAGGCATTACGGCCTTTACGAAAAGCACTTAGGAATATTTATAGTGAAGAAGCTGCGGGTAGGGCGAGTACGCGACCCCCGTACCCATTTGAATTTGATACTGATAGGTTAGCTATTAACGAGACTAAGGTAGAAATTGAGAAATTAATTGATGAATTACATAGTAACGTGACTACGAAAATTATAGCGACTATTGAGACAAAATTTAAGTATATTTTTAATAGAATTAATAATGTTGTGGCAAAAACTGATGTAGAAAATAAAGAGAAAGAGGACTTTATTACGAGTATGGCAATTTTAGTTTCGAATTATGAAATTTTAGATAGGCAAGTAGTAGTTAGGACTCCCGCTAATGTAGGGATAAGTACAGATGACGTGATGGCTTCACCATCAACCAATTTTAAGACTGAATTACCAATAGTTGACCCTTTAGTAAACGTAGCACCTATTATGACTGTAGCGAAGAGTGTTCCCGTATGCAAGTGGAACATCTCTTTTTCAGGTGACATTAAGTCTTTGTCGTTAAATGCATTTTTGGAGAATTAGCGAGTTACAAGTATCCGTAACGTTAAAGATGAGCAACTGTTTGCAGAATGTTTAGATTTGTTTACTGCACTTATTTATGTCAGGTCAATTAGGAAAGAGGTTAAGACATGGGGTGAATTGGTGGAATCTTTGCGTTTGCAGTTCCAGCCAAGTGATTACGATGAGAGATTAATTGAGGGAATTAAGCGACGCACACAGGCGTCTGACGAACCTATGGGTATTTATGTGGCGATTATGCGCACATTATTTTCGCGACTTAATGAAGGATTATCTGAGGATAAACAATGTAAAAATATCGCTCCTATTTATCAGACTCAATTAGGACTTACCCAAATTAGTACTATTAGTGATTTAATTAAGTATGGGAGATTGATTGAAGAACGTATACAGGCGATGGACAGTTACGTACCCCCGAGTAGGAGAAAGTCGGATTTAGAGACTGATTTAGCATATGTACGTGAAGTAGAGAGAGTGGAGTCACGTAATGTTGTGAAGGGTGACCAAGTTAAGGTATCTGAGAGAGTGGAAGTGAAACCGTCTGGGTTTAGAAAGACTATGAATGTGACGAAACCTTTATTGTGTTGGAATTGCAAGCAAGGCATAAGGCAGTTCAGTGTCAGGTACCGAAAAGAATATGTATTGTTATCGATGTGGTAGGGCAGATTTTACCGTTAGGACATGTCCTAAATGTTCACGATTTTCACGTAATCAGGGAAATGGGGAAGGCGATAGACAGTCGCATATTGTCTTCCGAAGTTTTGTAGAGTCGGCTATATTTTATAATAGTTCTCGAAATAAGGCAGAAATAACGTTTTCGAAAATAAAGTTTTAATGGAGTATGTTTGACAATCAGGGTTCAGATGAGAGACCGTTTATTTATGTTAATGTTTATAGTCAGTCTATGTTAGCACTTTTGGATAGTGGTTCTTCTAGAACAATTTTGGGAATAAAAGGATGGAATAGTTTAGAGAGGTTAGGAGTTAGGTGTAGAAGAAAGCGTGTGACTACGTGTGTTGTGGCGAATAGCCAGAAAGTTTTATCTGTAGGCACTGTGACGATTCCGATTGAAATTAAAGGGAAAATTGTTATAATGGACGTGATTATTGTACCCGATATAAGACATCAGATGATTTTAGGATGGGATTTTTGGAAAAAGGCAGGTATTGTACCTGATTTTCGTAGAGGTGAATGGCAGTTTGAAAGTTTGAGTGAAATTGAAATTTTAGAGACTAGGGATTTAGTAATACATTCACGTTTAGATTTGACTACCGAACAATTGAATTTATTAGACAATTTAGTTGAGGATTATTTTGTGAGAACTAAGGATAAAGAGTTAGGTTGCGCAAATTTAGTAGAGCACCGAATTAGGACCAGTAGTGAGCCTATTAAGCAGAGGTATTATCGTGTATCACCATTTATGCAGAAACATATTGATGATGAGTTAGAGAAAATGTTGAAGCTTGGAGTGGTTGAGAAATCGAGTAGTGCATGGGCTAGTCCCATTGTTATGGTCAAAAGAAGGACGGGAAATATAGGTTTTGTGTAGATTATCGCAAGTTGAATAAGGTTACGGAGAAGGATGCTTATCCTATTCCTTACGTTTCGTCAATTTTAGATCGTCTTCGTGACGCGAAGTTTATTTCGTCTTTAGATATTAAGTCTGCGTATTGGCAACTGCCAATGGCAGAGGATTCGAAGAGTTTACGGCTTTTACGGTACCCAATAGGGTCTTTATCAGTTTAAGAGAATGCCTTTTGGCTTAGTTAATGCACCGGCATCATGGCAACGATTAATTGACAGTGTTATTGGTTCAGAATTGGAACCTTATGTATTTGTTTATCTTGATGATACTATAATTTGTACACCGACGTTTGAGAAACATGTTGAAGTGTTAACGGAAGTGTTTAAGCGTTTTGAACGAGCAGGTTTAACGTTGAGCAAGGACAAGTGTTCCTTTTGTCGTGACGAATTGCGTTATTTGGGTTATGTGGTAAATTCTACCGGTTTATCAGTTGATCCCGAGAAAGCGATTTTGAAGATCCGGTCCCGACTACAGCGTCGGAAATTAGAAGAATTATCGGTATGGCATCGTGGTATCGGCGTTTTATCGCGCAGTTTTCGTCTATTATCGCACCTCTTACGAAATTATTGAAGAAAATGTACGTTTTGAGTGGACGGAAGAATGTAGTGAAGCATTAGATATTATTAAGAATTGTTTGGTGACAGCACCTATTTTGACGTGTCCAGATTTTAGTTTACCGTTTTCGATTCAAACTGACGCATCGGATTATGGAATCGGCTCAGTTTTGACTCAGACTATTGATGGAGTGGAAAAAGTTATATGTTATAATAGTAGATCTTTGACGCGTAGCGAACGGAAGTTTTCGACTACGGAGAAGGAGTGTTTGGCGGTGTTATGGTCGATAGAGAAGCTAAGACCATACATCGAAGGAGTTAAGTTTAGCGTTATTACGGACCATGCATCTTTAGTATGGTTACATAATTTGAAGGATCCGACAGGACGTTTGGCTCGGTGGGCTGTTAGGCTCCAGCAGTATGATTTTGAAGTTATACATAGGAAGGGTAGAGATCATGTAGTACCCGATACCTTATCGCGATCAGTTCCCGTTATTGAGGAAACGTGTAGTGAAGATAATACCGACAGTGACATTACCGGCGAAGACCATAATGAAGAAGACGATATTGTAGAAGATAAATGGATTGACAGAATGAAGAGATGTATTGAGAATCAACCGATAGCGTATCCAAAATGGAGAGTTCAAGATGGGAAGTTATATAAGCATGTGACGTGTAGTTATCCGAATTTACGTGAAGACGCGGAAAGTTGGCGTGAAGTTATTCCGAAGGCGAAGCGTAGTGAAATGTTGAGAAAGTATCATGACGAACCTACTGCAGGGCATGCAGGAATATTCATATGAGCGTATCTCGAAATTATATTATTGGCCAAAGTTAAAGAATGATGTGAAACGTTATGTGAATAAGTGTGAAGTGTGTATAGCACATAAACCCGAACAGCGATTACCGGCAGGACTGATGACTCAGCATCCTGTTATCGATAAACCGTGGCAAATGATTTCGACGGATATTGTGGGACCTCTTCCTAGGTCTAAAAGTGGTTATAGTTATGTTCTAGTAGTGGTGTCAGATTATTTTACGAAGTTTGTGTTATTTTTCCCTTACGGCTACGGGGTGTTGTGAAAAATATTGAAAATGTGTTTTATTATTTGGTGTACCGTTGTATGTGTTATGTGATAACGGATCACAATTTCGAAGTGCAGTTTTAGAATATGGTGGCATCGTATAATGCCAAGATCATTTTAATGCGAATTATCACCTCAGGCGAACCCAACAGAAAGGGTTAATCGAGTATGAAGCATCATATATTGATTATCAGAGAAATTGGGACAAGTATTTAGCGAAGGTGGCTTGTGCAATTAGGACAGCTACTCATGAAGTTACTGGGATGACGCCGTACTTTGCGAATTTTGGTAGAGAAATTAATCTCGATGGAACGAGACATGGAGAACCCGTAGTGGGTAATACTTTGAATGACGTCGCGTTTGCGAATAGAGAACCTTTAATTGCTAGGGCAATGTTTTTCAAGAAGTGTGATGACATTAAGAAGATTGAATGCAGCATAGAAGTAAGAAGAATTACGACTTACGAAGAAGATTAGCTACTTTTCAAGTAGGAGATACTGTATGGCGGAAGAATTATGTTTTATCGGACGCGTCGCGTTATTTTGCCGCGAAATTAGCACCTAAATTTATTGGACCGTTTTATATAAAGAAAAGTTTCGTATCAGACGTATGAGTTATCGGACGCCTCGGCGACTCTAGAGGCATATGGCATGCCAAAGATTTAAAGTTTAGACCGTCAGACGATTAAGTTAGTTAAGATTTTAGTATGTATATATAGTAGGTTAGGCTATTGAATTAATAGATCGAATTTTTGATTGTTATGGTTATTTTTACCGTCAGATTGCTATTGGTAGGTTGGTCGGAAAAACTATCGGGCGTGTAGAATTGACAGTTTCTATTTTCTTTTGTATCAGAATTTGTCTGTTTTGTTTGTGTCCTTGGGGCACACTTGGCTGTGTAGGGACGGCCCTAGAAACAGCAGAGGCCAACTGCTTGTCGTAAGAGGCGACTAATCAAAGGGTGTGTCGAGGTAGGGTGAGACCTTGGTCTTGACGGGGAGTTGAGTCCCATGTGAAGGTTTTGGTATTTTGGTTTTAGACCACTTTACGGTATAGCCGTCGTATATAGTTAGGACTATTTAGATTAGGTGTTTTGTTTTTAGAAAGTCTGATGGGTCTACTTTATTGATTACCGATTTGTGACGTGTTCTTTTGAACTCTACCGGATTTGACGTTTGTTTTTTGGGTGTGTTTTTTTTTTGAGTGTATGATGTCGACACCAGGAGGCAGGTGCTGGGTTGGGAAGCAGTCACGTGGGACACGGCTGTGGAACTCCCAGCATTGACGGGTTTAGTCCCATTGCGTTGGAGTGAGAGACTAGTCGGTGAGGCTGACCCTCATCGGCTGCGGAGCAGATTGCTCGTATTTTTGATGTTTACCCCGCTTTGGCGGTGGCTGATATTTCGGCTACGCCGGTCCCCATGGTTCTGCACCGCCGGCCAGGCCATGTTTAGGTGTGGTTTCTGCCCACCCTATTTTAGGTTCGGGGCCCTATAGTCTCCGGCTGAGTTGTAGTGGCGGTGCTGCAGCTCAGTGTTGTTTTGTGTGATCTTTGTCTTGGTGATGGGAGCGGAGCGGATCCACTCCACCACACACCGTTAGTTGTGGCTTCACGAGCGGACCTCGGTGAAGTGTTTTAGTTTTGACTTTGTGTAGGTCTCTTAGGACCAGTATTTTTGAGTTTTTCTGGAAGAAAATCTCCTTGTGGAGGAGGTGTCAGGTTGCGATGACGCACCCTGTATATAGGATGTTATAATGACGTGTATAGGTGTTTAAGTACGACTGTATTGAGTTTGAACGAAAAAAAATTTTTGTGTATATAATGTATGTGGGTGTATGATACGCCACTGGAATTTTAGGAAAGATATTATTTAGTATGTAGAGACGTGTATTTGAATGTTATAAAGACTTTAGTGTTGAAAGAAATAAATTTGATGAATGTAAATGTGAAGAGAAATTTGTCCATGGGACGATAATGCTTTCCACTGGATTGCTTCTGTTTTGCTGATGATAAAGAAAGGAATGTGGTTGGATAAGATGGGTAATCTTGGTTAGAAAATGTGAAGAATAAGTGTAGAATGTTTTAGAAAATATGTAGAGAAAGATTGGGTATGTTTAAGTGATAATTTCAGAAAGTTTTGTAATGTTGTGCAATTGTGTTGAGAATAAATGTGTATATGGAATTTGGGACATTAGACTGTACTGATTTTTGCAAATGTTGCGGAACGAGATCGAGCGCAAGTTGAGAGCCACTGAATGAATGTAATGACGAAAATGATTTCTTCGGGAAGTAATTGAAAGTAAGTGAAAACAAATATGGCGATGTATTGTAATTATACGCGGAAGCAGTTATCAGAACGATAACATTTTGAATGAATATTATTGGAGAATATAACGCGGAAGGAAGACATGTTTAAAGATGGATGACTGAAGTGATAAATAGGAAGTCAGAGATTGACGAGTTAGTTAGTTGAAGTTAGAGGTAGAAGTGAAGCTTTCGGTTTTGGCTGTTGCTTGTGGTGAAGGTTGGCGGAAGGCGCGTGCGAGTTAGTGTGGATAGACTGTGACGGAGTTGGAGTATGTTTGTGAAATTTTAATGCGGCAGTAATTGTTTAATTAACTGCGTTACCCGAACCGGGATAAATTGAAAAGACATTCATAAACAAACCCATAATTAAAAAGTGACGTTGAAGATAACAATTAGTTTGTTTATTTTCAAGAAAATAATAGTGCGTAAGCAGATTTGAATAAAGATAACAGTTGTTATGTTAGAGTGTGAAGGGCAGCGCGCGAATTTGTAACGAGATTCGGCTAAAAGTATTTATGAGACCACCTGTTAAGTAAACGAAGCGTTCGTTGTATTATAAACCAATGTGTAAGTAACGTTATATGACATTGAAAGTTTTATTTGTATAAGGGACTAAATTTGTGAAAAGGTTGCAAGAAATTTTAACAGGCAACCAAAGGTGTACCGTTATTACGTGTTAGACTATTTGTGGAGTAACCTTGCATTGAATTACTCGAGAGTGCACAGAAGGATTAAGTTATGTTGAGCCTTGTGTAATGTGCTTCAGGCGATTTTAAGGAATTACCAATGGACTACATATAATTAATTTACGGAAGAAAGAAGAAAGAAAAGCTAAGGATTTATGGACAAATTTTAAGTAAGAGTTAGATTTAAGATTATGAAAACTCATTTAAGCACGTTTATCTTTTGGTAGATTTATTTGTGTATTGTTGGTTAAGTATTAATTTAGTTCCGAAAGATAATCGTTCTTGAGTAATATTGTATCGTATTGTTTTTTGTTAGTAGTATTTTTGCAGTAAGGCAATTGGTATTTTTGGTGGTTTAAGATTTCCACCAAGCGAGTGTAATATATGTAAATATTTGTGTTTTATTTTATTCTGTATAGGACAATATAGTTACCGTTGATTGTTATTTTGTTGTTATTCATTTATTGGGTGACCTACTTTCGACAATTACAGAAGTAAGCTTTTATTTTGATCTGCTTTTATTTAGAAGTTTTCAAAATTAATTATCGAATATTGAATGACAAGATATTTTATTCATTAATAAATAGGAACTTAACGTTATATGTGTATGAGGGATGCAGAAAATATTCAGTTACCGTATTATAACTTTTGTTTTGGATATTTTAGTGTACGAGGTGTGTTCAAAAGTTGTTAATGACATGGGTAGTGCTAAATTTATTTTGAGTTGAATTGTTTTGGACGAGTGTTTGTTTTAGAACCTTCGTATATGAGTTTACTGAGTAAGCACAATCCTACTTTCCACAATCAAGTAGGGTTAATTAACATCCAGCTTAAGACAATTATTTTAGCGAAGTATCGATTGTGGTGGCGCCTAGAGACATATTTTCCCGAATTGAGCTATTTGAGTATAAGTGTAAGGTGTTTGAGCTATTATTAATCATCCATTTTACTTATTATTTCGACCACGCCCATCTCCTGTTAGCTGGCTTGGCAAGCTTACATTAGTAAGCCTACACGACGCCTAGTGCGGTTTGGACGTAACATAATTATTTTGCAGCCCAACGTGTGCCTTGAGATTGAATGTGACTTAGTTTTGATGTTTGATGAAATATTGTAGTAGAATTTTGGATTCTGAAGTTTAGATTACTGATTGTTGACGAATTATCGATTGGACTTGTTGAGATTAGTGAATGTTGAGTCGTATAGCAATTTTTTTTTGTGAGGAGACAATTAGTGTTTAGGCATTTACATTTGTGACTTTGAGTTTATGGTGTGTTAAGTGAATTCCTTTGTTTGGAAAGATATTTTAGTGGATATTTTAAGACTGAATTACCAATAGTTGACCCTTTAGTAAACGTAGCACCTATTATGATCAGCGAAGAGTGTTCCTGCATGCAAGTGGAACATCTCTTTTCAGGTGACATTAAGTCTTTGTCGTTAAATGCATTTTTGGAGAGAATTAGTGAGTTACAAGTATCCCGTAACGTTAAAGATGAGCAACTGTTTGCAGAATGTTTAGATTTGTTTACCGGTACCGCACTTATTTATGTCAGGTCAATTAGGAAAGAGGTTAAGACATGGGGTGAATTGGTGGAATCTTTGCGTTTGCAGTTCCAGCCAAGTGATTACGATGAGAGATTAATTGAGGAAATTAAGCGACGCACACAGGCGTCTGACGAACCTATGGGTATTTATGTGGCGATTATGCGCACATTATTTTCGCGACTTAATGAAGGATTATCTGAGGATAAACAATTAAGAATTTTATGTAAAAATATCGCTCCTATTTATCAGACTCAATTAGGACTTACCCAAATTAGTACTATTAGTGATTTAATTAAGTATGGGAGATTGATTGAAGAACGTATACAGGCGATGGACAGTTACGTACCCCCGAGTAGGAGAAAGTCGGATTTAGAGACTGATTTAGCATATGTACGTGAAGTAGAGAGTGTGAGTGAGTCACGTAATGTTGTGAAGGGTGACCAAGTGAAGGTATCTGAGAGAGTGGAAGTGAAACCGTCTGGGTTTAGAAAGACTATGAATGTGACGAAACCTTTATTGTGTTGGAATTGCAAGCAAGGCAATCATAAGGCAGTTCAGTGTCAGGTACCGAAAAAGAATATGTATTGTTATCGATGTGGTAGGGCAGATTTTACCGTTAGGACATGTCCTAAATGTTCACGATTTTCACGTAATCAGGGAAATGGGGAAGGGAGGCGATAGACAGTCGCATATTGTCTTCCGAAGTTTTTGTAGAGTCGGCTATATTTTATAATAGTTCTCGAAATAAGGCAGAAATAACGTTTTCGAAAAATAAAGTTTTAATGGAGTATATGTTTGACAATCAGGGTTCAGATGAGAGACCGTTTATTTATGTTAATGTTTATAGTCAGTCTATGTTAGCACTTTTGGATAGTGGTTCTTCTAGAACAATTTTGGGAATAAAAGGATGGAATAGTTTAGAAAGGTTAGGAGTTAGGTAGAAGTAAGCGTGTGACTACGTGTGTTGTGGCGAATAGCCAGAAAGTTTTATCTGTAGGCACTGTGACGATTCCGATTGAAATTAAAGGGAAAATTGTTATAATGGACGTGATTATTGTACCCGATATAAGACATCAGATGATTTTAGGATGGGATTTTTGGAAAAAGGCAGGTATTGTACCTGATTTTCGTAGAGGTGAATGGCAGTTTGAAAGTTTGAGTGAAATTGAAATTTTAGAGACTAGGGATTTAGTAATACATTCACGTTTAGATTTGACTACCGAACAATTGAATTTATTAGACAATTTAGTTGAGGATTATTTTGTGAGAACTAAGGATAAAGAGTTAGGTTGCGCAAATTTAGTAGAGCACCGAATTAGGACCAATAGTGAGCCTATTAAGCAGAGGTATTATCGTGTATCACCATTTATGCAGAAACATATTGATGATGAGTTAGAGAAAATGTTGAAGCTTGGAGTGGTTGAGAAATCGAGTAGTGCATGGGCTAGTCCCATTGTTATGGTCAAAAAGAAGGACGGGAAATATAGGTTTTGTGTAGATTATCGCAAGTTGAATAAGGTTACGGAGAAGGATGCTTATCCTATTCCTTACGTTTCGTCAATTTTAGATCGTCTTCGTGACGCGAAGTTTATTTCGTCTTTAGATATTAAGTCTGCGTATTGGCAACTGCCAATGGCAGAGGATTCGAAGAGTTTACGGCTTTTACGGTACCCAATAGGGTCTTTATCAGTTTAAGAGAATGCCTTTTGGCTTAGTTAATGCACCGGCATCATGGCAACGATTAATTGACAGTGTTATTGGTTCAGAATTGGAACCTTATGTATTTGTTTATCTTGATGATACTATAATTTGTACACCGACGTTTGAGAAACATGTTGAAGTGTTAACGGAAGTGTTTAAGCGTTTTGAACGAGCAGGTTTAACGTTGAGCAAGGACAAGTGTTCCTTTTGTCGTGACGAATTGCGTTATTTGGGTTATGTGGTAAATTCTACCGGTTTATCAGTTGATCCCGAGAAGGTTGAAGCGATTTTGAAGATCCCGGTCCCGACTACAGCGTCGGAAATTAGAAGAATTATCGGTATGGCATCGTGGTATCGGCGTTTTATCGCGCAGTTTTCGTCTATTATCGCACCTCTTACGAAATTATTGAAGAAAATGTACGTTTTGAGTGGACGGAAGAATGTAGTGAAGCATTAGATATTATTAAGAATTGTTTGGTGACAGCACCTATTTTGACGTGTCCAGATTTTAGTTTACTGTTTTCGATTCAAACTGACGCATCGGATTATGGAATCGGCTCAGTTTTGACTCAGACTATTGATGGAGTGGAAAAGTTATATGTTATAATAGTAGATCTTTGACGCGTAGCGAACGGAAGTTTTCGACTACGGAGAAGGAGTGTTTGGCGGTGTTATGGTCGATAGAGAAGCTAAGACCATACATCGAAGGAGTTAAGTTTAGCGTTATTACGGACCATGCATCTTAGTATGGTTACATAATTTGAAGGATCCGACAGGACGTTTGGCTCGGTGGGCAGTTAGGCTCCAGCAGTATGATTTTGAAGTTATACATAGGAAGGGTAGAGATCAGGGTACCCGATACCTTATCGCGATCAGTTCCCGTTATTGAGGAAACGTGTAGTGAAGATAATACCGACAGTGACATTACCGGCGAAGACCATAATGAAGAAGACGATATTGTAGAAGATAAATGGATTGACATGAAGAGATGTATTGAGAATCGACCGATAGCGTATCCAAAATGGAGAGTTCAAGATGGGAAGTTATATAAGCATGTGACGTGTAGTTATCCGAATTTACGTGAAGACGCGGAAAGTTGGCGTGAAGTTATTCCGAAGGCGAAGGGTGAAATGTTGAGAAAGTATCATGACGAACCTACTGCAGGGCATGCAGGAATATTCAAGACATATGAGCGTATCTCGAAATTATATTATTGGCCAAAGTTAAAGAATGATGTGAAACGTTATGTGAATAAGTGTGAAGTGTGTATAGCACATAAACCCGAACAGCGATTACCGGCAGGACTGATGACTCAGCATCCTGTTATCGATAAACCGTGGCAAATGATTTCGACGGATATTGTGGGACCTCTTCCTAGGTCTAAAAGTGGTTATAGTTATGTTCTAGTGGTGTCAGATTATTTTACGAAGTTTGTGTTATTTTTCCGTTACGTACGGCTACGGCCGCGGTGTTGTGAAAATATTGAAGAAAATGTGTTTTTATTATTTGGTGTACCGTTGTATGTGTTATGTGATAACGGATCACAATTTCGAAGTGCAGTTTTTAGGAATATGGTGGCATCGTATAATGCCAAGATCATTTTTAATGCGAATTATCACCCTCAGGCGAACCCAACAGAAAGGGTTAATCGAGTAATGAAGACTATGTTAGCATCATATATTGAAGATAATCAGAGAAATTGGGACAAGTATTTAGCGAAGGTGGCTTGTGCAATTAGGACAGCTACTCATGAAGTTACTGGGATGACGCCGTACTTTGCGAATTTTGGTAGAGAAATTAATCTCGATGGAACGAGACATGGAGAACCCGTAGTGGGTAATACTTTGAATGACGTCGCGTTTGCGAATAGAGAACCTTTAATTGCTAGAGGCAATGTTTTTCAAGAAGTGTATGATGACATTAAGAGAAGATTGAATGCAGCATATATTAGAAGTAAGAAGAATTACGACTTACGAAGAAGATTAGCTACTTTTCAAGTAGGAGATACTGTATGGCGGAAGAATTATGTTTTATCGGACGCGTCGCGTTATTTTGCCGCGAAATTAGCACCTAAATTTATTGGACCGTTTTATATAAAGAGAAAAGTTTCGTATCAGACGTATGAGTTATCGGACGCCTCGGGCGACTCTAGAGGCATATGGCATGCCAAAGATTTAAAGTTTAGACCGTCAGACGATTAAGTTAGTTAAGATTTTAGTATGTATATATAGTAGGTTAGGCTATTGAATTAATAGATCGAATTTTTGATTGTTATGGTTATTTTTACCGTCAGATTGCTATTGGTAGGTTGGTCGGAAAACTATCGGGCGTGTAGAATTGACAGTTTCTATTTTCTTTGCATCAGAATTTGTCTGTTTTGTTTGTGTCCTTGGGGCACACTTGGCTGTAGGAGGGCCCTAGAATTTTCCTACAGCAGAGGCCAACTTGTCGTAAGAGGCGACTAATCAAAGGGTGTGTCGAGGTAGGGTGAGACTTGGTCTGACGGGAGTTGAGTCCCATGTGGAAGGTTTTGGTATTTTGGTTTTAGACCACTTTACGGTATAGCCGTCGTATATAGTTAGGACTATTTAGATTAGGGTGTTTTGTTTTTAGAAAGTCTGATGGGTCTACTTTATTGATTACCGATTTGTGACGTGTTCTTTTGAACTTTACCGGATTTGACGTTTGTTTTTTTGGGTGAGTGTGTTTTTTTTGAGTGTATGATGTCGACACCAGGAGGCAGGTGCTGGGTAAGCAGTCACGTGGGACACGGCTGTGGAACTCCCAGCATTGACGGTTTAGTCCCATTGCGTTGGAGTGAGAGTGACGTAGGTGGTAGTCGGTGAGGCTGACCCTCATCGGCTGCGGAGCAGATTGCTCGTATTTTGATGTTTACCCCGCTTTGGCGGTGGCTTTTCGATATTTCGGCTGCCGGTCCCCATGGTTCTGGACCGCTTTTCGGCCAGGCCATGTTTAGGGTGTGGTTTCTGCCCACCCTATTTTATGTTCACTATAGTCTCCGGCTGAGTTGTAGTGGCGGTGCTGCAGCTCAGTGTTGTTTTGTGTGATCTTTGTCTTGGTGATGGGGAGGAGATCCACTTTCCACCACACACCGTTAGTTGGTTGTGGCTTCACGAGCGGACCTCGGTGAAGTGTTTTAGTTTTTGACTTTGTGTAGGTCTCTTAGGACCAGTATTTTGAGTTTTCTGGAAGAAAATCTCCTTGTGGAGGAGGTGTCAGGTTGCGATGACGCACCCTGTATATAGGATGTTATAATGACGTGTATTACGTGTTTTAAGTACGACTGTATTGAGTTTGAACGAAAAAAATTTTGTGTGTATATAATGTGTGTATGATACGCCACTGGAATTTTAGGAAAGATATTATTTAGTATGTAGAGACGTGTATTTGAATGTTATAAAGACTTTAGTGTTGAAAGAAATAAATTCTGATGAATGTAAATGTGAAGAGAAATTTGTCCATGGGACGATAATGCTTTCCACTGGATTGCTTCTGTTTTGCTGATGATAAAGAAAGGAATGTGGTTGGATAAGATGGGTAATCTTGGTTAGAAAATGTGAAGAATAAGTGTAGAATGTTTTAGAAAATATGTAGAGAAAGATTGGGTATGTTTAAGTGATAATTTCAGAAAGTTTTGTAATGTTGTGCAATTGTGTTGAGAATAAATGTGTGTATATGGAATTTGGGACATTAGACTGTACTGATTTTTGCAAATGTTGCGGAACGAGATCGAGCGCAAGTTGGAGATAAGTGTTAAAAGTTGCGTAATGGTCCAGAGGGGCCACTGAATGAATGTAATGACGAAAAATGATTTCTTCGGGAAGTAATTGAAAAAGTTGTAAGTGAAAACAAATATGGCGATGTATTGTAATTACACGCGTGCTTGTATAGAGGGAAGCAGTTATCAGAACGATAACATTTTGAATGAATATTATTGGAGAATATAACGCGGAAGGAAGACATGTTTAAAGATGGATGACTGAAGTTATAAATAGGAAGTCAGAGATTGACGAGTTAGTTAGTTGAAGTTAGAGGTAGGAAGTGAAGCTTTCGGTTTTGGCTGTTGCTTGTGGTGAAGGTTGGCGGAAGGCGCGTGCGAGTTAGTGTGGGATAGACTGTGACGGAGTTGGAGTATGTTTGTGAAATTTTAATGGCAGTAATTGTTTAATTAACTGCGTTACCCGAACCGGGATAAATTGAAAAGACATTCATAAACAAACCCATAATTAAAAATTGACGTTGAAGATAAAATTAGTTTGTTTATTTTCAAGAAAATAATAGTGCGTAAGCAGATTTGAATAAAGATAACAGTTGTTATGTTAGAGTGTGAAGGGCAGCGCGATTTGTAACGAGATTCGGCTAAAAGTATTTATGAGACCACCTGTTAAGTAAACGAAGCGTTCGTTGTATTATAAACCAATGTTTAAGTAACGTTATATGACATTGAAAGTTTTATTTGTATAAGGGACTAAATTTGTGAAAAGGTTGCAAGAAATTTTACAAAGGTTACCGTTATTACGTGTTATTAGACTATTTGTGGGAGTAATAACCTTGCATTGTGAATTACTCGAGTGCACAGAAGGATTAAGTTATGTTGAGCCTTGTGTAATGTGCTTCAGGCAATTTTAATGAATTACCAATGGACTACATTTAATTAATGTACGGAAGAAAGAAGAAAGAAAAGCCAAGGATTTATGGACAAATTTTTAAGTAAGAGTTAGATTTAAGATTATGAAGAACTCATTTAAGCACGTTTATCTTTTGGTAGATTTATTTGTGTATTGTTGGTTAAGTATTAATTTAGTTCCGAAAGATAATCGTTCTTGAGTAATATTGTATCGTATTGTTTTTTTGTTAGTAGTAAGGATTTTTGCAGTAAGGCAAATTGGTATTTTTGGTGGTTTAAGATTTCCACCAAGGAGTGTAATATATGTAAATATTTGTGTTTTATTTTATTCTTATAGGACAATATAGTTACCGTTGATTGTTATTTTGTTGTTATTCATTTATTGGGTGACCTACTTGACAATTACAGAAGTAAGCTTTTAATATTTTGATCTGCTTTTATTTAGAAGTTTTCAAAATTAATTATCGAATATTGAATGACAAGATATTTTATTCATTAATAAATAGGAACTTAACGTTATATGTGTATACGAGGGATACGCAGAAAATATTCAGTTACCGTATTATAACTTTTGTTTTGGATATTTTAGTGTACGAGGTGTGTTCAAAAAGTTGTTAATGACATGGGTAGTGCTAAATTTATTTGAGTTGAATTGTTTTGGACGAGTGTTTGTTTTAGAACCTTCGTATATGAGTTTACCGAGTAAGCACAATCCTACTTTCCACAATCAAGTAGGGTTAATTAACATCCAGCTTAAGACAATTATTTTAGCGAAGTATCGATTGTGGTGGCGCCTAGAGACATATTTTCCCGAATTGAGCTATTTGAGTATAAGTGTAAGGTGTTTGAGCTTATTAATCATCCATTTTACTTATTATTTCGACCACGCCCATCTCCCTGTTAGCTGGCTTGGCAACCCGCTTACATTAGTAAGCCTACACGACGCCTAGTGCGGTTTGGACGTGTAACAGGATGATTTCATTTTCATCGTCTGGGCCGTTGTCTAAGGGGTGCGGCCGGAACACCTAAATTTAAATGATCAGCAAACGCTTGGGCTTTGTCTTCATTGCTTCTTGCCCAGGTGTCTTGAAGTGTCCTGATGGGAGGAGTAGCTTTTTTGCATTGTTTTATTTTTTTGGTAGTCCTCCAGAGAGAGTATTCCGTAGCTTCTGTGGGGGTGAGATTCTTAAGAAATGTTTCTATACAAGCGTTTTTATTTTCATTTAGAAGTTTAGTTAGTTCCCGTGTGGTAGCGTTCAGTAAACGTTTGCTTTCCGCGGTTCTTAATCTCCTTCATTGTTTTTATGGTTTTCTTTTTCCTTTAATTTTGTTCGTGACTACTGTAGGGCAATCGAAGGTTTCGAGGGATCTACTAGCTTCAGGGGTAGCAGTCCAGCTTGCTTGCTGAATGGTGTCATTGAAGTGCTTGGCTGCCTCTTTAAGGTCTTGGGCAGTTTTAAGCGGGACTTTGAGGGTTAGGTTCTTATCAATTATATGTCTGTAGTAATTCCAGTTCGTAAGTTTGCTACTTAGTCTCGGTTCTTTCTGTTTACCCATCACTGTAGCACTGAGATAGACTAGGACTGGTGAGTGATCAGTATATAGGTCTACACATGATTTTGCTATAGTAAAATGTTGCGGAATGCCTTTTGTGATACAGAAATTGACGGTGAGCCAGTACGTTGGTTCTCCAATCGTTATAAATTTCAGATTGTTCTTTTCTATTGTTTGGTACAATTGTCGACCTTTGGGTGTAATAAGTCTGGAACCCCATATTCTGTGTTTAGCGTTATAGTCGCCACCCGCTATAAATCGTCTTCCTAGGGTGCTGAAGAAGTTTTCATATTGTTCCTGCTTTACAGGGAGTTTGGGGGGAAAATACACAGCCGATATTATAAGGGGACCTGTTGAGTCCTCTATGGACACGCTAGTGCCTGCAGGAAGTCTTGACAGAATTCGGTGGTTTGACGATGTTTAATTGTGTTTTTAATTATTACAGCTACCCCACCTGTAGCTGTTCCAGCTGGGTGATTTGTGGAATATACTGTATAGTTCGGGATTATTATGTAGCTTTTTTCAGTGAAGTGCGTTTCGAATATCAGCATGATGTCAAGGTCGTAGTTGCTGATAAATATTTTCAATTCTTCTATATGTTGAATTTGAATTAAAAATAACACCAAGATCTTTAATTTTGCTCTTTCTGGGTAGATCAGAACAATTGATTTTACCGATGTAGCTTGACGCGAATAAAAAATAATACATCATTTCGTGACATTAACTCCTAGGCTATTGCAAGAACACCAGCGAACTAGAGCATCATTATTGTTTAGTATAGTAACTGTGCATCATGTCTGGAAGTAATTTCGGTATAAAGTGTAAAATCATCAGCATAGGCAAGTACTGAACATCTCAAACAGTCACGAACCTCATTAATGAACAGTAAGAAAAGTAAGGAGTGCAGGGTTGATCCCTGAGGAACACCAGAAGGAAGTGTAAATTGATACAATGAAAACCTGTTATAAAAGACAGCAAATCCGATTTTTAAATACGTATGGAGAAGGTTACTTAATTTTGATGAAGCACCTGCTATAAATTTTTCTTAGTAGCAGATCATGGTCTATGGAATCAAAAAACACTGTCAAAATGAATGTATATCACGTCAGCTTGCCCGCGCGTATCAAGAACTTCTGTAAGAAATTGTGATACAATCTAGATTAGTTGTAGCTGAGCGACCCGGAAAAAGTCTATAGAAAGGAATGTCTGAACACTAGTTATCCTCCAATTATCAGAAAAATCAGAACCCTGATAGCCAAGTTGCTTATTATCATTAACGGCGATACTACAACAAATCTACAATCACGTATAAAATAACTTAAAAGCTGGTCTTCACCACGGCTGGCTTTATTGGGTAGATGAGCTAAAAGTTTGAGTACTTCTTTTTCAGTCACAGGTGTAACTGAAAAACGAACACAGTAGTTGAATTCATCATGGCCATTATGCACATGACGTGGAGAATTTATGCGCACGCAAGCACGCACCCAAGCACTCAGGCCCGCACACACGCACACGCACACGCACACTCATACGCGCACACACACGCACACGTACACACACAACACATACGCACACATGCACACGCAACAGTCAAACGCACACAGCACACGACACAGCACACATACGCAGCACATGCCACACACACAGCACACGCACACGCAACACGCAACCCACAGCACACGCACGCACACGACACACACACACGCACGCACGCACCGCACAACGCACGACACGCACACGCACGCACCCACACGCACACGCACACACGCACACGCACCACACGCACACGCACACACGCACGCACGCACACACGCTCAGACACTGCACACGTACGCATATTTGCAACCCTATCAGCCACTTTTACATATGCAACCCTATTTTTCCGTATTCCGAAGAAAATTAGGTATAATTTGATTTTAAGTAAATTGATTACAAAACTCGATAAACGTAAACATTTTACAGAAACGTGCCTGTTTGAACAAGGTTGCCATGAGGTTGCGGTCAATTGAAAGATTGCAACCGATGTTTTCCAAATTCCCTAATTAAACCCCTTTAAAATGGCACATGATTAATCTAAAAAACAAATACACGAAATACACTGCAAAAACCGTAATAAATTAATCTGTAATTAAAAGTACTTACAGCCACGTTATAATATGCTACCAGGTGGATTCATGTTATTCTATTAATTTTGTATGAATGTAGTAATCTTGTCACCGGATCTCAGACTCTATAATTTTTGCTAATTCCAATATATTGATAAACTCCGTCAACTCTAGCTATTTTCAATAAAATTTTTTTTTCTTTTTGTACATTTTGATCATATCATAAGAGAGCGTATAAATTTACTCGTGCTGCGCGATGACATGAGATATCAACAATTGCATCGATGCTAAAAATAAATGGAAATAAAGTTTAAGAATGACGGAAATACTATGTAAGTAAAACGGATTTATTGACTTAAGAGAAAAAAGATTTTGACGTAATGGTTGAACATTGAGTATCGTAACGATAAAATAAAGAGGCTAAGGGTGCACTTCATTTAAAGTTCTAAACACCCTGTGACTTAAAATATTATCTGCACACAAAAGGAAATCCCAGAACAAATTAAAAAGAATACTTAACGGTTTTGTAAAAGTTTTTATTAGTACATTAGACCGCTTTAAAATCAATTAGAAATTTTTAATTAAAAAATGTTGTACTTGTTAACTTTTAACTGGTCTTAATTACTCATTTGTATTGTGATATAAATTTATACTTTTATTATAGTTTTATTTAATTGTAGATTTTATTTAAAACCTACATTATTTTTGTTGGTTAAAAAAAAAGTAAGAACTTAAAGATTATCTAAAATTCCTTTTATACGTCCCTTGTTCAACAATTGTATAAAGTTCAACTTTAGACAGTTTTGCCTTTAATTAAAAAATGAACATGGGTACTTTTGGCAAAACTCTCAAGTGTTAAACAGCTTAAATATGTAACATAACTTTTTGTACTCTATTCACTATGAACACATTTACAATTAAATTATCCTTATTATATTTACTTTACTATCAGATAGGAATCTTCATCTACCTTCCTACATGATGGTGGTATTGTTAACTTCATGTACAAGAACTATTACTTTATTGATATTTACAATACATATTTCATACATGCTGTCCTACGAAGGTCAATTATAATTTCGTGAGTTATTGTCTGAGGCATCAAAATTAATAATAATAACAACACTCAGTGTTTGGGAGACAAAAGTGGATTTATTTATTAAATCTCCTCACTACTTAACATAGTATTATGAAGTTGTTTCTCTAAATGAATGTAAAATTGGTTGTGTTGTTTGTTGCTCCTAAATAACGCATTGAAACATGTTTACTCTTCAGCCGCACGTTAAATTGTTGTATACGATGGTCGGGTAGCACACATTTAAATTTCTCCAGTGCAACCACCACCCCTTTCATCGTACTTTGTTGATATGATTATTGAGTATATCAAAAACAATCACTTACCCATATTTTATTGGTTACGTCAATCTCTTGACCCGTCTGCTGTTGCGTTCATTCAGATCCATCTTTTGCAGCCTTCTTTGAACACCACAAATTTCCAGATCTCATTTTAAACTTTTTATCTTTAACAGCAATTGGTCTATTTGTGCAGCAGCAGCTATTTTAGACAAGGCAAAGTAACTTATAGGTTTTCCCAATCATTACCATAAAATAATTATTTTCTGGATTTCCCCCGGTTATGTAACCAATAATAACAAACTTTCACTATTCAATTACTTCTATCGTGTCTAGCAAAACCCACTAATTACGTGAAAGTTGACCTTCATTTCTAATTTTGCTAATACACTTCATCTTTTATATGCAATTTATTTTTTGAGAAGCTGCGTTGAATTTGAAATAGTATGGTGCCCACATAGGATTCTGAACAACATCTATATCAAACTAGCGTCTTGTTTAATGTACCTAGGTTCCTCTAGCTGGAACAAGTTTCAAGCTAGAATCACAGGTTACACTCTCCTAAGTCTAATTAAAACAACTAAAGTATTAAAATTCTTTTTTATTTATCAGAGTAGAATTGTAGAAAAACAAACATTATACCGTAACTTGATTATTTCATCATTTATAATTAAACACGTAGTGAAAAACTTATGTACAAAATCAAGCATTGGCCAATTACTTAATCTACAATGCAAAAATATTATCACATAAAGTCCACACACATCCGAATGGTAATCCTGCAGCGTCGTTTTATTGTAATGGATTCATCTAGATTTCTTCTCCAGGAACCGTAAATGGTAGCCTAGCAGGGGTCGTCCGGAGGAATCAAAATACTTCCCGTTGCGATTCTCGTCAATGTAGATCGCAGTCCAGTGCTAGCCTGGTTTGTTGCAGTATCCGTGTTCACAAGAATTGCAAACGGTCCTGGTGCGTGCCTCGGTAACTGATTAGAAGCACATACAAGTCAAAACATTCTTAAGGTTGGGGATCAATTCCAAACATCTCGGCCCTTGTACCGCATACATCATTGGAGTTAGTGTGTTCAGTGTTGCAATAGTAATGCGTTTTCCAGCGCGCACATAAACTCCTCAATGTTATGGTTTAAACAACTATACACCTTTGCTTCCTTTTTCAATTTTTTAATGGACGGACAACCACGTCGTCCAGGTTTAGTATGGTTGGTTAAGAAGTCTTAAAAACCCCTGTTTTTCACTACCCTTAACATAAATTTTATTAAACGGCTGCAACGCTCTTATTAACTCCTCTTGAAAAGCGCTGTAGTGTACACACCCCGACCGCCATTTCAGTCCATGATATTTATTCTCTAAATACCTTCATCTGTCTTGACATCGTTTTTGATATAAAATAATTTCGAGTGGTTTTATCATCATCGGCAATAAAGCTCCGTAATCTGTAACCACTGCAATTTCTTTCGGTGTGAATTCGTTGTCAACACTCTTGTACGTCCAGGTGTGCGTCCATCTTCTTTCAACTGCTGCTGTACACTGAAATTTGTAATCTAGAGCTACCCCTTTTAACAGGTAAAATCTACGATGATATTCGGATGTTTATCGATCTCGATCACGTTATCGAATTCGGCATATACCAAACAGTTAACGGTTTCAGCAAGAGTTCCTTCAAAGCCGACTTCCAGCCGCAAAGAACCATTTCTAACAAAATACCAGTGCGTGCTAGAGTTTGCAGACAAGTCAGGGATTAGGTCAAAGGCCATTAAACAGTGGCCCTTGGGGTAATCGCTTCCCGATATATCGTTGCCTATTATCTGCAGTGTCTGGTTGTAAGGCCTTCGAAGTAATTTGTTGGCCATAAGGCACAACCTTGATGTGTAGTCTTGGCCTCCTAGCCATAGTTTAGTAAGATGTATGAGCGGTAGGCATAGGTGTTGTTTGGTTATGTCACAATCTTCTGATTTAAGTAAACCTCCACTTGTGAGAAAAGCGAATGCATCCAATTGTTTACCGGTGCTACAAGATCCACGTCAGGAAAAGCTGTATCGTCTTACTTTAGAACTTTAGCTGTGATGTACAACATGACCTGTCCATTTCCATTTGCGAGCACTACAAATTCTATGAGGGCGTCATCACTCACAACTGATAAGGGTTTGTAAAATATCCATTCACCAATCTCGATACTTGTTTCCGTCGACGGTAAGCCGAACAAATCCAATTCGGACTTGATGCGTTCACACGATTGTGCATGTAGAAAAGCTATTACCTTGAAAATATATTGTCGTAGTAGGTTTCTTCCTCGCCTTAGCAGCTCTCGGTGGAGACTGGTTATTATCGGATACACGTACTCTTTTATAGCCCGAACCCTCCATCATTTTATCTATTTTCTCGCCGGCTTTACGTTTAAGATTTCTACCTGCCTCGTAAAATCTTTTTTGAAATGACTGTTTAATAGGCCGATCCTCTATGACGTCACCGAGGACATTGATCCTTGTCCTTAGAGCTTCATTTCCAATAGCCTTTGCGCCAGACTTAAATAATGGTATATACTGCTAAATATTCCGCCCAATCAGCTTCCTACACCACGGCCACGTTGATATGGTGCGCTCTGTTAATGGAGCCGATACCGTTACCGGCCTGATTCATATAATATCATTGGTAATGACAAACCATTATTACATTCTTAAAGTGTACTCTCAGACACGATGTTCCAAAGTCGAATGGCATTGCTGCACCCGTATCTGGTTTTATATTAATCTTGATGTTTTCATATTCTCGAGTCATCACTGACACGTAGTGTGCAGGCGAAAAACCCACACCTCTATGACTCCGGTAAGCATAGTTTTCTGAAGTAATGTTTATTATACGCATAAGCGGAGATAAAATACCACCCACAGTTTGCGGTTCAACGGTGTCGCAATAAACAAACATACTTGAATGAGGGCTATTGTTGTACGCAGTCATAAGTTTTTGGAGTACATCAATATACGTGTAAGAATTTTTGTTGGTGAAATAACGCCACATCTTTGTTTGCAAGGTTTTAATAAATCTTTCAACGACAGATACTTTTACATCGGAGTTATTTGTTACTAATAAATTGATATTTTGTTTCTTGAAAAAGTTTTGTTGACCACCACAAACTCTTTGCCTTTATCCGTCTCAAAAATATAAAAAAAATCTCCTTTAGCGCCATGCATTTCAGTCTAAACTCCTAACCACTACTAGACTGCCATCCTTCGTCTCCACGGCATCCTTTCTTTTGATCTTTGTCCCTGATACACACAGAATATCCAACCTGCTTTTCATTCATTACATTCGCAATTTCGAATTCTTTACCATGCATATCTCTAACATTCAACGTACCAGCTCGCCATTCTATCCTTACACTGCCGTCCCTATACCTAAACACAGAGCGTTTTGATTTATTTTGATTTTTCTTAAATTGCCAGGTTTTGAAAAATTTGGTTGTTACCAAACGAAACTAATTTTGTCAAAGCTCCTTCAGGGTCTGGAAAATAGACTGTTTCGTTGAATTATGTTGCAAGGAAAAATACTATACTGAGTGTTCAGATCTTTTCGGTTGTATTATTAATACATTCAAACTATAGTATCTTCCTTATCTCAAATGGAACACCCTCTATATTTTAGATCTGTCATCTGCCAATATCACGAATATATTAAATAATATTATTCTTAACAATTTAACATAACTACTATAACAAATGCTCTAAATGACTGCCATCTATTTCAATGCAGAGTGCGATTCTCTTTTCAAGCGAACATCTTCCTTTTTGCAACACGACATAAGTGACGGTTCCAAATGCATTTTTAATTCCGTCTATCATGTCTTCTGCAGTAGTAGGAGGAGTACGATACACTAGATTTTATATACCCCCATAAAAAGAAATCCTCGAAGTGAGGTCTGGAGATATAGTAGGCCAGTTAATTGGACCACCTCTTCCGATCCATTTGTTATGAAAGTTTCAGTCTAAATATTCCCTTACACGTAGTGAACAATGTGCAGAGGCGCCATCTAACTGTAACCATATTTTTGGGTGATGTGTAATGGAATATTTTCTAAAAGTAGCCAACAGTCATTTTTAAACTGTTTAAGAATTTGAAACCATTTAAAATACCGTCCAAGAACGGTGATCTATCGTATGCAATAAATGCTTATTTTCGGTATCATATCAATGGTGATTATAACGATTAACATGGCCTTTATTATGAAACGTTGCCTCATCGGTAAACAACACGTATTGATCAAAATGATCTTTTTCACTGATTTTTTCGAGAATTGTTAAACAAAAAGAAATTCACCTTTCAACATCTGCTCCATATAAATTTTGATGAAGTTGAATATGATATGGGTGGTATTTGTGTTTTCTTAAAATTCTGGAGACACTTGATTGACTAATTGGATTATCAACCACGGAACCTAATACCCAAAACTCGTTATTTTCGTTATAGGTAACCACATTTGTTTTTTCCTGTTTTGGATAAGCGATAGCTCCTGTCCCACGAAACGTTTGCAACAATCTAGTACTTTTTTATTTGGATGAATGCGGTTGGGGTACGTTGCTGTGTAGACTCATAAATCCAATAAACAATTTCAATAGTTAAAATATCATGTTTTCCTGCTTCGATTAAACGATTTTAACTTAAAGTAATTGTTTGGTATTAACATATTGTTAGTTAATAATATTTGTCATTTTGACAATAGCACACTAGATTAGAACTCAGCTTGGTAGCATCGTTTATTGTCATTACAATATACGTACTTTCGTAAGTAATATTTTAATTAAAAATTACTGTATACTTACTTGAAATATATGTGCACATACACACAAAAGAAGAAATATCGTTGTTAATTAATTGATTTAAAAAATGATTGACAATCATTATTTGTAAAAACATTTACGTTCTGCAGGTTTCACAGAAAGACTTTAGATTTCAAAATTACCTTAATAACTTTGAAACATGAAGGTTTAGGTCTAGGATACCTTAGTACTTTTTAGAAGACCATTGAAGTGTTCACAAGACAGACCTAAAATATACATGGTGTACCATCTGAGATAAGGAAGCTACTATAGTTTGAATGTATTAATAATACAACCGAAAAATTTGAACACCCAGTATAGTATTTTCGCAATTAAATTTCCAAATAAATCAACAAAACAGTCTATTTTCGAAATCCTGAAGCAGTTTTGACAAAATTAATTTCGTTTGGTAAGAATTATTTTTTTTTCCAAAACCTTGCAATTTAAGAAAAATCAAAATAAATCAAACTTAGGTATAGGGAACCCTAACGAATGTCTGTCTTATTTTTTATACTTAATTAAAAAATGTGATAAAATATAAGACATTCCATTAAAAAAAATCAACTTTAATATGCCACTCTTTTTTGAAGCACCCTGTATATTTCAAATTATTTTAAAATGTAGCCTTGATGGACCTACACAATGTCCCTGTAATAAAAATTAAAACACATATCTCCAGTTTTCTCATAAAACTCCGTCGCGCCCAACGTGACTCGCTTTGTATGTAGAGTGATCAGCAAAGAGTGCAACAAATGTCAAAAATGTTTTATTTTGAAAATTTAAAAAAAAAAAAAACTTGGGATCGATTCAGCATACCCCATAACAAAAAACAATAACTTTGTCGCTTGACCACAGTCATTGCGGAAAATTTTAAAAAATCGCCTGAGATATGTAAAAAGTGGGGTTAGATGACAAAATGTCTAAAAGATTTAAAGGGAAAAGTCGTGTCAGTGGCCAAAAAGGTCAACATAGTGCTGATTTACGGAGATAAGTATAAGACAGCCAGAGCGACAGCAGAAATATTCAACGCAAGACACTCAGACAAAATGGTTCATTATTCCAGAGTGTCGCGCATAATAAAGTTTTTAAACAAACAGGCTCTGTGGAAACCGGTACAAAGTTTCTCATGAAAGGCCGGTAACTGGGGACTAAGGTACTTTATATGTACTTTTAATAGTTCTAGAAACACCACAGATATCGGTGAGTAATATTTCCAATACTACAACCATTGAAGGCAGGTCAGTCAGAAGGATTTTAAATAAATATAAGTTCCATCCTTATAAACCAAAATTTTGTCATGTGTCCATGATTTATCTCAAATTTGCTGGTAAATTTCGAAATTACCAATTATTTGTTAATGCCGTGCATCTTAAATGCGGTGTAAACTCGCATAGTTGGGTTGAATAACGCATACATTCGAAAAAGTTTTTGAAAACCTTGCAAAATTTTATTGCATTTAAACGTCTTGTAAGTAGAAAGCGAAACAAAGTTTTTGATTTGATTGACCAGTTTGAATTGGAAATGTAAAATTTAGATATGCTTCACATGTTGTTATTGATCTATCGTGAAGTCCTTTTACTAGTTTGTTGAAAATTATTAGTTGGTGTAAATAATAAATATGTAGTTAAACGACGTATCTTTTGCTTTTAGAATTTGTAAGATTGAGTACATGGATGTTTTAGTAGAACTAAACTAAATTAATAGAAATATCGTATAAACTTTTCAATATTTAAAAATTAAAACGCAGTTGTTCTGTAAAGTATAAAAAGATAATGTAATAGCGTCGAAATTCGGCGCTATGCAGTTTACTGTCTTAAGCTTGTTGAGTTAGGTATAGCAGTTAGAGGAATAATTTATATGGCTACAATTTGAACTAGCGTAAAAACAAACTGCGTGAGATCAGGCCGATACACTGCAAGAAAAGCTGCCGCTGCAGTTTTAAGAGGGGCGAACTTCTACGAACAGTTTCAGAAGATTCCCGCGCTTGAAAAATTTAAGCGACTCCTTTCTATGACAGGCCAATTTAGTTTTACGTAATTTGGAGAGGGACAGATTTTAAAATTGCAAAATCTGAATTTAGCTTAAGTCAGTCTTGGAATAATACCCTAAGTGTCAAGGCTCGTGTGCGCTTCGCCGCATACACGAAGGTTGGTGTGTAGAGGTAGTGAACTGTTTACGCCCTACCTGGAGGTTAAGTGAAGTTACCGTGGAAGTTTTTTCGTTACCCTTAATTGGAGCATTATTTCATGACTTCTCGCCTCCCGGATTGTTTACCGTATTGTCGTCGTATAGCGACATATTCTCGTCCATGCAATTTGGGTTCGGTGTCGTATGGTGCAGGCCCTAATTACTTTGAAGTTCTTTCGCATCTGGTGTGCGAATCAGAAGTAGTTAGTTCAAGTGTTAGTTGACGGCTTCGTGTAAATGGCTAAACGCGTAACAAACAATTATCGCTGTAAATAAAAAAGTTTCTAGTTTAAGTGTAACCATAATTGTCGTCAAAAACTTTGTAAATATCATTAATAAGAAGATGCCGTTTAAATAAATATACCGAATATTAATAATACGTTTCGAATGATTAAATTAAGTCAAATAACGCTTTGTAAAGAGTTATGATTTACGTTGAACCAAATAAAGAATTAGTTAACGTAGTTTTGATTGTATTGACTATCGTAATTCAGAAGTCATTTTGGTGTAACTATAAATGGGAAGTTGCCGTATGTGAGAGATAAACTGAAGAGCGTTACCGTAGAAATTCAAGGGGCCAGTTTCGATCGAACCAAACCTGGGGCACAAGGAATGCCATGTTTGATTGTAATACAGAGGATGGAGTTTATTGTAACGTGATGCTAATTAAAGGTAAACTTTTACATTTTTTTTGCTGTAGTGCTACAAATAAAGTATGTTTTTTTTTGTGCTTATGTGGGAGGATGCAGAAGCTTGCTTGGTAAATCCATCGTATAAAGGCCCGTCAGGCAATTTTAGAAACAGGTATTCGTACTCACAAATTATTGTTTATATCCTGACCATTTTTTATTTGTGTAAATTTGGAGTATTGAAAGTTTATATTACCGATATTTTGTATTATTTAATGAAAGGAATTTGTTTATAACATATTGTGTCTGACCTTAAATGGCCTTGCAAGCGCCGATCGAATTTTATTATTATTATTCTAGATTACTTATTTTCAAATGCCGAATTCAATGTGTTTTTGTAACTATATCAAAATTTAAGATGTAAACGTCATAATATACGACCATTGTTAATGTTTATAAATGTATTTTCTATTGTGATTCGTCCTCTGTGCGACAAGTATGTTGATGTAAAGAATAGAAACCTTTAGATTCACTTTTAAGATTGCTAGTAACTGAATTCATTTAATCAAAAACTTGAGTCAAACATTTTTCTTTACAGCGACCATTTATCGTTTATTTGGCTCTGTGTTTAAATTTTAATGAAACTTATTCAAGTTTTTCTAAGTAATTAAGAAAATATAAATTTTGGAGATACGCATTACGGTTTGACGTAATGCATTTAAATAACGTAGTTTGAGTTTGATGACTGACCAGCTGAACAACTGTCGTTGTATGGTCCGGTATAAAGGTAAGCTGATTGTTTATTGTTGTGCTTTATTTTTTTGAATTTAGGAATTATAACCCCTATTATCAAATTAAAGGATTTTATAGATTTTCGATCGTGTCGATTTAGCTTTGTGTAGTGCATTTTTCGTTTTAAACTATAGAAGTAATTACCGTTTTAGTCAGTTATTTTTGGGTTAGTTGAGCTAATAATTTTTGACGTAGGTTCATCGAAACATTTAATGAGTTTTGAGTTTTATTATCTGCGGCTTATATATATATATATATATATATATATATATATATATATATATATATATATATATATATATATATATATATAACGCTTAAGAATTTATTGAAATTCGGGTAAGCGTTACGTGAAGATTTTTGGAGTAGAATTTTTAGTAGTAGATTTAGGTTTGGTTTTGGTTGATCTAAGATCAGTTCATGACGTTTTTCCCGCTATAAATGTTTTTAACAGCTTTGACTTTTTCTCCCGATTTTGATGATTTTGGAGTGCCTTTTTACATTAAGAACCCCGCCCACAGCACTTGGTTAAGCCGTGGCACAAATTGCCTTTACGCGCTGAATGCTCTAGTGAGTATTTAGCCTGTAACAGTTTGTTCACGTCTTAAAGCATTGTGATTACGATGCTAGTTTGGACTTTTCTGCATGGTTTCAAGGAATGTGGTGGGGCACCATTTTTTTGGAACCAACAGTTGTTAACATGTGCTAGGCGTTTTCCAAATTCAGATATCGTTCGGCATTTAAACTGTTGTGGTAAATAAAAGGTCCTCTTATTCTGCGTCCAAAATGTCTATCCACATATTAAACCCAAATCTAAGTTGATATCTTAATTCTTTTTTTAAATAAGGATTGGGTTTTCCCCAACAATGTTTGCTACGTCGGTTGAAAATTTCATTGTTGGTTATCATGCTTTCATTAGACCAAATTATTTTAAAAGGAAAATTTATATCTTCGTCACATTTTCTAGTATACCACTCGCAACAACCTGCTCGCCGTTCCTGATCAGCTGGTCTAAAACCCTAACATCCCTAAAACTTGTATGGATGAAACTTATTCTTATTTAAAATGAATTGTGCAGAAGAATTAGCTATACCAGTACAGTGTTCAATTCGTCTTATCGATATTTCAGGGTTTTCAACAACGGCATGTAAAACGGTATCAGCTTTTGCGTAATAAAATTGTTTTTGACGGGATAGAACAAGTTTTGTAAATGAACCGAATTCTTTTAAATTAGATTCCAAACGTCTACAAATGTATTTACCAGTTTGCCTTCGTTCAGGATATTTATCCAAATACATCAGCCCAGTAACTACACAATTTTTGTGGGACAAGATTTGGCATGTCAACATATCGAACTTTTCTACGTTTGCAAAATTTCGTCTTCCCATAGATAAACTTATTGATTAATTACAATTATAGATTAACTAAACAAAACCAAAAAAACAACACACGAAGTAATGGTAATAAAACAAATTAAAATACGTACAATTCAAATAACAACAACGATATCAACGTAATAAAACTATATTAAACAGTTTTCAACAAAATGTTATTTTATCGAAGCCTTCTAATATTAAGTGATATATGAAAAATGTAAAAATGAAAATCCGAATTTTTGAGCTTCAAAACTATCATGTGTAATACAAGATTAGATTAGTAATAAAAAATACTATCGAATACAGGGTGTTGGTGGCGCATTAAAAAAAATAAAGTTGGTGATGGTTTCTCGGAGACGAAACATCGAATAAAAAATTTGAAAACGCCATCTAAAAGAATTCAAAAAGTGACAATGAAGGTACCTTTGGTCTTTAAAAATCTTTTAAAATAAATGAAGGAATTACGAAAAAACAAAAACCCAAAAAATCGCATTTTGTTTTAAATCTCGGAAACGATAAACAATAATGAACTTTTGCAAACAACATGTGAATATGCCCTAAATTATACAACTTTCCTCTGATTTAACCGCCTTCTATCTCTTACCGTTTTCAAGATCGCCATGCTGTTCATCCTTCTCTTCACGCACGTTCTATATACATACACACGCACGCACGCACGCACGCACGCAGGCACCCACGCACGCACGCACGCACGCACGCACGCAGCCACCCGCACGCACGCACGCACGCACGCACGCACGCACGCACGCACGCATGCACACACACACACACACACACACACACACACACAATATATATATATATATATATATATATATATATATATATATATATATATATATAAAATCAGGAATTGGTCAAATAGTGGTATACAGGTATTCATTAACCAATTTGGAGAGTAATTCTCATTATATTTATATCGATATTTCGCTACTGATTTGGTAGCTTCATCAGGAATACTAATTAATGATAACAATTAATATTTGTACGTTCGTCGATCAAAGACAACTTAGAAATGTCGAGGTAATCACTGAAAAACTAGTTACTAACAAGTAACACAATTAACAATTAAAATTGCTTAAAGTAATAATAAAATTACGATCTAAAATACATATGGAACAACCATGTTATATAAATTTAATGCGACAGAATTTATGACAGAGAGATAACGTTTAAAACCTTGATAAACTGATACGGGCCAAATTTATAATGTTCTAAATTTTGTTAATTACACAGTGAATCACGAGTTTCAGAAACCACAGTTTTCAGAATTTTATACGATTACGTTGGCATGACAAAGGTCAGTGCGAGATGGGTTCCACCAACGCTTACGCCTTTTCAAATGCTGACTCGAATTGAGAAGTGTGAAGTATTTTTGGCGCTTTGTGGGGACGAACCAGATTGAATTATCAATCGACTTATCACCGGAGATGGAACTTCATTTTGTCCATCATTTTGATCCTGAGTCGAAACAAGAGTCAATGCAGTGGCATATTAGGGGTTCCACTCCTCCCCAAAAATTTTAAAGTCACCTCTTCTGCAGGAAAAATAACTGTTTTTGGGATTGCCAAGGAATTTTAATGATTGATTATCTGAAGAAAGGTGGTACAATCACAGGAGAGTATTGCTTAATGCATCGCCTCAGAGATGTTATTAAAGTGAAAAGACGCGGAAAACTAACGCGAAGTCTCCTGCTGCTTCATGATAATGCACCAGCGCATAAGTCAAGACTTTCAAAAGATACCGTTGCTAAATGTGGCTTTGTAGAAATTAGTCATCCACCTTATACTCCAGATTTAGTGACATTTTTGTTTCCAGATCTCAAAAGAACACTAAGGGGTAGAAAATTTAGGGACGATGATGAATTTATAGCGGCTGTTAAAAGCCATTTTGCGAGCAAACCCAAAGAATATTTTTATAATGGGTTAAAGATGTTATTGAAACGATGTAATACGTGTATTGAAAAGCAAGGGGCCTATATTGAAAAATGAATTTCTGTTGTTGTTCTAATCTACTCTTATCATGCCTAGCCCGGGAATATAAAACGACCCCTCGTATATGTGTATATATATATATATATATATATATAGTGCTAGTCAAAAGTCCCCTCCCCCTCTTGTATCTTTTGAACGGTTTTACTTATACTAATGAAATTTGGAGGGTGAATATAAACGGATATAAGCTTCTCAACTAGTCATGACAAGTGACGTAATAGTCATATATGACATCACAGGGCCACAGTGACCAATAATTTTAAATAGTACCCTATGGCAAGTGACATCTCGTTTGAAAGGTATTAAAATTACCTATTCAGTCATACTAATTTGGTTAGAGTTTAGGTTGATTTTGATAGAAAAATTAAATAAACACTAAAATTATAGTTTGGCATTAAATTAATCAAGATTGTAAAGTTGACGTTTTTTAATTCTCTCTTTGTTTTTACTTTGATAAGTTTTTATACCTTGACTATTCAGTTTAATTATTCTTTAACGCGACGTTTAAGTGTCTACATAGACAAAGTGGATGAAGAATATCGTGGCAGATGGATTGGACGACGAGGTCCGATAGAATGGCCAGCTTGGTCACCAGACCTGACACCATTAGATTTTTTTTTGTGGGGGTACTTAAAATCTAAGGTTTACGCTACAGCACCTGGCAGTATGCACATTTTGAAACAAAGAATTGTTGAAGAATGTAGAGCAATTTCCGCAGACGCATTTGAACTAGTAGGACAAGAGTTTAGCAATAGGATGCATTACTGTCAGGAATTAAATGGAGCACATTTCCAACATTTACTGTAAGAATTGGTTCTTGAATCTTGATTAATTAACTGTCAAACTATAATTTTAGTATTTATTTAATTTTTCTATCAAAATCAACCTAAACCCTAACAAAATTAATATTACTGAATAGGTAATTTTAATACCTTTCAAACGAGATGTCACTTGCCATAAGGTACTATTTAAAATTATTGGTCACTGTGGCCCTGTGACGTCATATATGACTATTACGTCACTTGCCATGACTAGTTGAGAAGCTTATATCCGTTTATATTCACCCTCCAAATTTCATTAGTATAAGTAAAACCGTTCAAAAGATACAAGGGGGGAGGGAACTTTTGACTAACACTGTATATATATATATATATATATATATATATATATATATATATATAATGAATTCTTAATAACTTGGTATACTTATATTTTTAAAAGGATAATGCTGGGATTTCCCAGTTCCAGTAGACCTACAGGTAAAAAGACAAAATGTGATAATATTTATTACTATTTTTTGTATATTTCGGTAAAAAATTTTAACCTTCATCAGAAAAACGTCTACAAATGGAATTAAAAACATATTGGTGTAACTAATTATAAAACATATGTGAACCTTCAATTAAATGGAAAATTACTGGTTAACAAATTAATTGATTGACGTGAGTGACATATAGTGAATGGAATAATAAGGTGATCTAATAAAAATATTCTTAACCATATACCATTGAAAAAAACCATAGTATAAAATCAATAATATAAAAGAACTCTAATAACATGATAAAGTAAACATAAAAATTAACTAACTACTAAACAAAGTTGGTAACCTACAAAATGTCTTTTAATTATTACATATTGGAACATTGAAATAAACATATGTACCTATTAGAGCTTCAGAACGATTAATTTATAAGAAATTGAATAAAACTTTATTACAAACTTACTTTTTTCTTTCTTTTGGTGAAATGCTGTTTCAACAAATATGTGTAAATAGAACTTAGTCCCTTAGTACCAATTTCTGTGTTGTTATTAATGTGGCACATTTCTAAAAATTTTCTTTTTCGGTTATCATTTTCGGTGTCTAGAATGGAAATATCACTAAAATTAACTTATGTCCCGTACTGTGGGAACGTATGCTAAGTGCAGTTGAATTATGTTTTCTTTTTACATCACTTTTATGGAGAGCTAAACGTTTGGAAATCTTTTGTGAAGTTTGCCCTATGTAGCATCTATTACAGTTGTTGCAGGGTATTGAGTAAATGACTTCTGATTGTTGCAGTAGAGGGAGCAACTTTGATATTATGAGATGTAAACAGTTTGGAAATTGAAGGTGTTAACTGAGCTATGTAGGGTAATTTTTATAAATTGTTTGACTTGTTAATTCATTGTTATTCGTATTGTCAAAACTGTGTTTGTGGTTATCATAAGAATTGTTATTAAAAATTATATTTTTTATTAAACTAGCCGGGTATCCATTTTCCAAAAGGATGTTGTATATGTAATTATTTTGCAGCAAATGTCTTTAATTTTGTTTTTAAGACCTATAACTGTATTAATTTTTTGTTTATGAGGATGTCGCGAAAAATATGAAAAAATATGAAATATGAACATTATTATTTTATATTTTTGCTGTTATTCATTTGAGAAAAGAAAAATTATATGGTTTTTTTAATTTATGAATCACATCTGGCATGTCTAGTATTTTATCTTACCGTTACAACTACGTATTTATGATTGTTTTATACCCCGCGCTACCGTTGGATAAAATAAGTGATTACCTTAGTTTTCTATATTTTTGTTGTTATTGCAAAATGTTTACCTCTTAGAGTTCAAACCTTAGACAAAAGTGTAGTATTTGCACTTTAAGTTTACTTTACGACTTTTAACAATCATCGCTGGCATGAGTCTAGAAGAATCGTATTTTTCGTAAATATTTAATGCTATAGCAATCCTAAATATCCTTTGCGTACCTTTTTTCTTATCAAAAAAGCCATTTCACACGTTCCTAAAATTCTACTGGTTAGATTATTATTATTTTTGTTTATTATTAATATTCAAACCACTGGGTTATAAACCTTAAATACGTTCTTTCGCTTTGACGACTCGGCACATTCACAGTAAAAGTATTTTTATTTTAATAAGATATGAGATCCCTTAATATTATTTTAAATCAAAAAATCCTGCCTTGACTAAGTTGACACAAAACGATTTCAACTACTAGTTAAAGTATTTTAATCTTGTAGTAAACGATTTACTTAATGTTAGAAAAGTAAATTCAGATGTTAAGTTGCAGACTTCTATTTTTACGGAAAGCTATGGCATAAAAATAAATTGTCCAATTAGGGAAGGTGTTTAAAACTGTTTCTAATTTGTTTATATTTCAAAGAAAAGGATGTCATATGTTGCTTTTGAATTAGTTTTGTTAATTTCGAATTATCAATGTCATTTTTCTGTATCTTTACTATAAAAATATAATCGATTAAACAAGACCTTCGCTTACAGTGTTAACATACTTTTCTTACTTCAATATAAAATGATGAATCTGATGCTGGTGTACAGGTTTACTCTGCCTTAGTCCAGTCGAATGTTTCCAGTTTACATTTTGTACTAGGTACCCTTCCTAGTTATTTTATGAATTTATAAATTTTATTACTTACAAACGTTTAACCAAAAGTCTATTTTTATATAGCCGCAAACAACTGTCGTATCGTTTAAACCTTAAACGCTCAGTGTTTCTGTTCATTTCACGCAACCGTATGCCGCATTATATGTGAATATACCAAAAAAAACGTACACTAGTTAATTACAAGCTCTGAATTATTTTAATTTTGCATAAGAATTTATAAAATCCTATTTTTTATACCACACTAAATTAAAATACTACAACTATTTTAATTCAACCCGACATTAAAATCAGAATCCATGGAAATATTTGTATCAACGGTGTTACATTTTTTTTTTTCTAAACTAAGCTTTCCCATCTCATATAAAGGTTTGAATGTGCAGTTATTCAGAATCATATTTTAAATGGAACACTCATCTGCGGTTTATACAACATAAACTTTGTGATATATTAAAAAAACTTGAAACAATTTCAAACGTAGAAAGAGATATGCTACGTTTAATATATATTAATTTTCCTTTTTGTGGTTCTTTGTTACACTTTTACATTCTATAAATATACCAGTTATGTATTCAATTCTAAGCAAAAGGCTTGGTTATTGCAATACACAACGCACACATCTTAGAGTACCTTCTCATTTGCCAAAAGCACAGACCGTATCCAAATAACGTCAACTTGATCACGTGCCAACATTCTGAATAGTGAATGTACTAAAACCCACTTCTGTAAATACGCAAATGAAAAAATACTTAGCCTTTTTATTCGAATAATGAATAGAAAACGAGTTGCGTATTTACAAAATACTGGAAACAGAAAAGTCCTTTCTCCTAGTTCTAGTTTCAATGAGTAAATAACAAAATGTCAACTAATTGATTGTTTATTATATAGATTAAATACTATTGTTGTGTATGAACAGATAAACACTAGATTGTGTCAATTGTATAGTCATAACATGCGTATTAAAGAAATTATCATAAGAAAAGACATGAAATACTTTAAATTTATTATTTATTGAGACAGAACATCGTTCAATAAAAAATTGCAATTATAGGATATCCCGTATTGTGAAGAATTCGAATCTGTAGGTATACCAAACACACAAAAGAAAACGATTTGAAATTATTAAAGGTGTGTTGGTTAATTTATGTAAACAAAATAAGCCAGAAAACGATTGTTAAATACAGTTGATCTTTTCAAATATTTATCTGTATAAATTTATTCAAAACACCTGGTAATGAAAAAAGCATTAATCATAAGAATCACGATACTTATCTTTTTTGTTTTTTTTTTATGGTGTATTTTAACCTTCGTAATACCAGCCGGGGTACATTTATACCCCCACGTTCAACTTTTCCATTTAATTTAATAAAAAAAAGATATTATGTTTTTATGTTTTCAGTAGCTTCTAATTATAGCTTTATTTTAACTAAAAATTATTTTTATCTGCATTTCGATTTTGATTCTGCAATATAATGAAAGTTTTCAGACCTGGAATGCGTATATTCCAATACCCACAAACATTATTATTCTGGGAAATCCCCAATTTCTTCCGAATGCAGTCTTTACTATGCAATGTAAATGTTTGCAGTTGTGTTGTTGAGTTAGCGCTGATATTATCGTCTCTGTTGTAGCTAAAATGTACATAATACGTGATCTAAAAGATTTAACAGAAGCCGATATGATTTGGCTTCTAGACCATAATGATTCGAACATTGATAATGTTGAGATAAATTGGGCGGATTCTGATGATAAGGAAGATTATTTATCAGAACAAGATGAAATACCGGATGAAATTTTTCAAGAACATGATACAATTTCTCAAAATGTTAAATGTAGTATTGAAGAAATAAATCTGCTAGAAACGCAGTCATGTGATAGCCCAGTTTATGTTTCAAAAAATGGGATGAAGTGGTCAAAAATTCCTCGTAATTTACGAGTACGAAGATCTAAAGCAAATATACAAAAAAATCCTACTGGTGCTACACAATATAGCGCACAGTTTTCTACCATAAAAGATGTGTTTCACCTATTTATTTCACCAGATATTATTGATGTTATTGTATCAGAAACTAATAGAAAAGCTGAAGATGCTTATAGTAAATGGAATAGTGCCAATCCGGACAACTAGTGCCGTCGAAATTGAAGCATATATTGGTTTACTTTATCACTAGGAGCTCTTCAAGGTTCAAAAGAGCCAATCAGTATGTTGTGGAGTAGTGACCCCACTTATTGTAGGCCATTTTTGCCGGTTGTTATGTCTAGAAATAGATATGTAGAATTAACTTGTTTTCTACGGTTTGATAATTTTGAGATTCGGCTAGAACGAAGAGCCAATGACAGGTTGGCACCAGTTCGAGATGTATTTGAGAAGCTGATTTTAAATTGTAAAAAAGCATTTAATCCAGTACCTCATCTATGCGTTGATGAACAATTGGTGCCTTACCGTAGTAAAGCCCCGTTCCGAGTCTACATGAAAACTAAACCGGATAGGTACGGCATAAAAATTTGGTCCCTTGCCGATTGCACTACAGCCTACACCATAAATATCCAAGTTTACTTTGGTGAATAGGTACTACTTTTGGTAGGTATGTTTTTATCCATTGTGATTTATTTTTCTTCATAGGAAAGAAAACAAGGCCATCAACCTGAAGAAAATCAGGGAGAAAGAGTAGTTGTAGATTTGACCAAACATCTACCAGGTGGTTATGGTATCACGATTGATAATTTTTCACCTCCTTACAACTCGCGGATAAACTTTAGGACCTAAATTTGACATTATGTGGTACTCTTAGAAAGAACAACCCTTTTATACCAAAAGAACTTTTACCAGCGCGTTACAAACCTTCTAGTATGTTTGCCTTTCAAAAAAACCGAACACTGGTGTCCTATGTTTCTAACAAAAATAGAGCCGTACTATTGCTTTCACCAGAACATACAGACGACAACGTTAGTGACTAAAATACATATTATAAACCAGATATAATCCTGAATTATAACAAAACTAAAGGTGCTGTGGACACAACGGATAAATTATGTAAGCAATATTCCACACAAAGAAAAAGTAATAGATGGCCTATGGCTATATTTCACCACATGTTAGATATTTCAGGAGTTAATGCTTATATATTATGGATAGAACAAAACCTCAATTACAAAAAAGGTAACCTAGATGCACGTCGAAAATTCTTGTTGCTCAAATGCGCTACAATAATAAATTCTTGCAAACAACTGTAAAAAGTCATATAACTTCCATTTAAAGGGTCCATCGAAGTTCGCAATACTCCTACTACATCTGGACGTTGTATGTAAAAGAAGCAAAAACAGAAGGACCAGGCAAATGTGTGCAAATTGTAATCAGATGGTCTGTTCGGAGCATTCTACAAAGAAAACAGTGTGCACCAATTGCAAAGACGTTTGTGTAAATAATTAAGTAATGATTTCTAACTTTAGAAAAAACTATTTTAGTTCTTCATTTTAATGTAAATAATGTAAAATGTAAAATAAAAATAGTTACGCCTTTTATTCTGAATTTATTTTTGGGGTTCAAATGTACACTACCCAGATTGACGCATAAGTTAATCAGGTTAGTGTTACGAAGGTTAAATTATACAATCTAAACGTTTCTTCACTTACAGTTATCTTCTTCAGGAGTATTATCTGTTAAAAATTGTTAAAGATGTTGTAAACAATTTTGTCAAAGCTGAAAAATTAAAACATAAACATCAGACTGCTATTAATATAACAGTTTGAGAAACGTATAAAGAGAACTATAAAATTAAATTTTAGTAACGAATAACTATGTCATTAAAAAATAAATATTGTTAAACTGGCTTAACTATGACAAATCAGAACACTCTCTACGGCGAAAGCTAACCATTTTTATAAATGGTATACCTTCAAGTATTCAGTTTACCATGGGAAACGAAACTAATGGAAGTTTACCATTTCCAGACATATTAATATCTAAAAATAATAATCCACTATCTTTTAAGGTTTACAGAAAGCCGACACACACTGATAGATACCTTCATAAATTATCCAACCACCACCCACGTCAAAAAGTTGGTGTAATTAAATCTTTAGTAGATCGAGCAAAACGAATTTGTGACCCTGAATTTTTGAAGGATGAATATAAATATTTAACAAAATCCTTACAAGATAATGGATATTCACTTACAGATATTAATAATGTTATTACACCTTCTAGGTGCAACCTTAAATAAAAACCAGTTCTTAATGTTGGTACTGCTTTTCTTCCTTTTATAGCTAATGTTACCAATAGAATTGAAAAATCCTAATTAAATATGGCATTAGGACTATTTTTAAACCTACAAGAAAAATTAAAAAAAAAGACCACCTAAAGATGTGTCAAACCCTTTATCATCTTCCGGAGTGTATAAGTTATCTTGTTCATGTGGAAAAGTATCGGAACCACAAAACGTAGCTTTGATACAAGACGTAAAGAACATATGAGATTTTGTAGATTAGGTCAACCAGAGAGGTCTGCTGTGGCTGACCATGCCCTGAATAATCTAAATCATGGCATTAAATTTGACAATATGGAACTATTGTCAAGACAAACTCATTATTATGTTCGTTTACAACGCGAATCTATTGAAATATATAAACACCCTAATAATTTTAATAGACAAGAAGAAATCTCCGTTTAAATAGGTATTGGCATCTTATAATTAAAAAAAGCATAATCATACGTCTTAATTTTGAATTTAATTTTAACTTGTGGTATGTCTAGGTTTTTTGGTGTGTTTTTCCTAGACCTTGAAGCAAATGCTTTACCAATTATATGTTAAACTACCACAGCACTACAATTTAACATAAGTAATTGAAATTAAGATTAAGATTAAAAATTACAAAAAAACGTTCTGCATTGTGCTTTTCATTGTTAATAATACTTGCACTTATTGATAAAGATATCTTTTTGTTCAATTTAACCGGATTATTTTATTTGATGTGATGTTTAGATTTGTGAATGCTTCTATCATTTTCAAATTGAAGTTTTTCACAACTTTACGCTTACATCATAATTTGATTAAATTTTGTTAAACGTGTTTTTTGGCTGACAATTTTCATTGTCGGCTTTCACCGTAGAGAGTGTTCTGATCTGTCATCTTTAAGGCAGTTTAACAATATTTAATTTTTAATGACCTAGTTATTCTTTACTAAATTTTAATTTTATCGTTGGCTTTATACGTTTCTCAAACTTTTATATTAATAGCAGGCTGAGGTTTATGTTTTCATTTTTCAACTTTGACAAAATTGTTTACAACATCTTTAACAATTTTTAACAGACATTACTACTGACGAAGATAACTATAGTTGTTATCGAAACGTTTAGATTGTATAATTTAAAAAAAACCAAAAAAGATAAGTATTTTATTATGTGTAATGTGTAATTGATGAAGTTTCTTTTCTTAAAGATAAAATTTGTTCAAAGTAAAAGTTTACTGTTGAATTTGTTGGTTACTATGCAAATATATATATATATATATATATATATATATATATATATATATATATATATATATTGCTTATTACGTTTTTAAAAGGATAAAAATATAAAATTGTTATCCTAGTATGTTTAAGTCATGTTTTTTATATAAAATACATAGAAAGTAAAATAGATTCACCGTGTTTTTATTACTATAATACCCAATAGGTTATGGGCCCAATCACCGCGAGTGATTTTGTATAATATAAAAAGACAATAAGAAATAGAGACAGACAATGGTCAGTGGTGCATCAAGTGTACAATGGAATCTAAAACTGTTTAATAGTGAAAACTATTTAATGTGAAAATTCAGACTTACAAAAATAATAGAACATGAAGGTGCTAGTAAGGTGCTGTCCGAAGAACCACAAACACCATTTACCGACGAGCGGACAAAATGGGAGCGATTTGCAAGAGGTACCATAATATAATATTATTATTTATACGCATGTAAAAAGGTATCCAGACAATTATGCATCCAGGATGGTCTTTTTAACTGCAAATTGATGTCCGGAACTTCCATAAAATCGTACATGATGGAAATAGAAAAATGGTACGGGATTTAAGTGAATACGGTATGGAAGTAAGTGAAACAACAAAACTATGACGGAAGTAGAATAGGTGCACCTTGACCGCCATCTTGGATTGTTATGACTTGAGGCACCTTGGCCGCCATTTTTTATATGTCCACTTAGGGATCTTATTTTTCATCCCTTTTTTATGGCTTCTTTTCGGGGGGCCATTTTCAACCCTTGATGGAATTTTCACCCTAATTAGAGCCCTTTTGGTTGTGTTAAGAACCTATTTGTCAATTCACTCCTTTTGCATGGCTTCCTTTCGGGGCCATTTTCAGCCCTTTGATGGGATTTACACCCTTATTAGAACCCTTTTGATTGTATTAAGAGCCTTTTTGGCGGTTCAGCCCCAGGAAGGTAGGCAAATCCGTACGCTGTTCTAATTGGTGGTCCTAAATACAGCCGTTTTTACCTGAGTAGTTTCTGATTGGTTCTTAGGCCCACCCATCTTCTGAGGTCTGATTGGAAGCTTAAGACTCTGCAATGGTTACGGTGGGAAATTTGAAAATATTCTAATAAGGGGCCCTAATGCTACCTTATAAGACAGGTATAAGAACTTGTGTTAGGTCTGCGCCCTCTTGTCATGGCCCCCTTGGCTGAAAGTAGTATTACAATAAGAGGGCTCTAATGCTAACTTGTAAGACAAGTGTAGGGCTTCGCAACTTACTCTCGGGGCTTCGACACCTTGTCCTGACCCCCTTGTTGCGAAATTTGCTTTTAGGGTCATCTAGTGGTGTATGGGCTAATGAATATTTTTTCTGTAATAAAGGTAGCGTCACTTAGCGGTAGGACTTGTTAGAGATTTTTGTGGCGCCATCTAGTGGTGTATAGACTAATGAACATTTTCTGCAATAGAAGTTGATCATGCACGCCTCTCTCTTGCTACGGAACTGTTAATTAAAACAACTAAACTACTAAAAACGCTTTTATTTTTCAGAGTAGACTGGTTGAAAAATAAGCATTATACAGTAATTTGATTATCCCATCATTTATAACTAAACATGCAGTGAAAAACTTATTTACAAAATCAAGCATTGGTAAATTACTTATTATTATACTAAAATACAAAAACATTATCGTAAAAAGTCCACACACATCCAAATGGTAATCTTACAGCGTCGTTTTGTTGTAGCGGAACTATCTAGAATTTTCTCAAGGAAACGTAAATGGTAACCTAGCGGGGGTCGTCCAAAGGAATCAAAATATACCCCATTACCATTCTCGTCAATGCAGATAGCAGTCCAATGTTGACCTGGTTTGTTTGCTGGATCCGTGCTCACAATAATTCCACAAGGTCTAGGTGCGTGTCGCGGTAGCTGATTAGAAGCTCATACAAACACATTGTTGTGACTGGAGATCGATTTCAAACATTTCAACACTTGTACCGCATACATCTTTGGAGTTGGTATGCGCCCAGTCTTGCAGTAGTAGTGCGTTTTCCAGAGCACACATAGGCTCCTCGATCTTATGGTTTAAACAACTATACGCCCTTGCTTCCTTTTTCAATTTTTTAATCGACGGACAACTAATCTCGTCCAAGTTTAGTATTGGTTTGTTAAGCAATACTACAAACTGTTGTTTTTCACTACCCTTAACGTGAATTTTATTAAACGGCAGCAGAGTTCTTATCAGCTCCTCTTGGAAATCGTTGTATGGCACATACCCTGACCGCTATTTCAAGCCGTAATGTTTGTCCTCTAAATACCTTATGTCTTGACATGGGTTTTGATATAAAATAATCTCGAGGTGATTTTATCAGCATCAGTAGTAACAAACTATGATCAGTAATCACGGCAATTTCTTTCGGTATGAATTCGTTATCAACACCTTGTATGTCCAAGTATGCCTCCATCTTCTTTCAGCTGTTGTTGTACACTAAAGCTTGTAATCTAGAATTGGCCCTTTTAAAAGGTGAAATCCACGACCACATTCCGATGTTTATCCATCTCAATCACGTTATCAAATTCGGCGTACACCAAACAGTTCACGATTTCTACAACAGCTTCTTCAAAGACAAGTCAGGGGTTATGTTGAAGGCCATTAATCAGTATCCGTCGGGGTAATCGCTTCTCGATATATCGTTGCCCTCATTCAAAAATGAATACCCGTACCTGAGAATAAGGTGTGATATGCGCTTACATATAAACCATTAGCTGTAAAGTTTGGTTGTAAGGCCTTCGAACGAATTTGTTGACTGTCAATATATAACGACATTTAGTTAATATTGCTTTAATAAAAGTTGAATGGATTTAAGGAGTAATCGCGTTGAAAGATTTATTCGCGACAAAACTACGACTACTGGCCCAGGAAGATATTATCCAATGATTTTCGCTGTATGCCTGTAGGTATAGTTAACACTTTTACGTCAGTTCTTGTAACAGGATATGTTGCTGCAGTTGTTTCTAAAGCTTTAGCGTGTGCAATTATTGTGAATACGAATCCAACAAACAAACCAGGTCAGCGTTGCACTGCTATCTACATGGACGAGAATGGTAACGGGGAATGTTTTGATTCCTTTGGACGACCCCCGCAAGGTTAGCATTTACGTTTCCTTGAGAAAAATTCTAGATGGTTCCGCTACAACAAAACGACGCTGTAGGATTACCATTCGGATGTGTGTGGACTTTATACGATAATGTTTTTGTATTTTAGTATAATAAATAATTTATCAATGCTTAATTTTGTAAATCAGTTTTTCACTGCGTGTTTAGTTATAAATGATGAGATAATCAAATTAATGTATAATGCTTGTTTTTGAAACATTCTACTCTGATAAATAAAAGCGTTTTTAGTAGTTTAGTTGTTTTAAGTAAGAGATAGGCGTACATGATCAAGGTCTATTGCTGAAAATATTCATTAGTCTATACACAACTAGATGACGCCACAACAATCCATAATTAGTCCTACCGCTAAGTGACGCTACCTTTATTACAGAAAAAATATTCATTAGCCCACACACCACAAGATGACCCTAAAAGCAAATTCAAGTTAAGTTTCGCAACAAAGGGGACGGGACAAGGTGTCGAAGTCCCGAGAGTAAGTTGCAAAGCCCTACACTTGTTTTACAAGTTAGCATTAGAGACCCCTTATTATAACACTATTTCCAGTCAAGGGAGCCACGACAAGATGGCGCAGACCTAACACAAGTTCTTATAGCTGTCTTATGAGGTGGCATTAGGGCCCCTTATTAGAACATTTTCAAATTTCCCACCGTAACCTTTGCAGAGCCTTAAGCCTCCAATCAGACCTCAGAAGATGGGTGGGGCTAAGAACCAATCAGAATCTAATAAGGTAAAAGGAACTGTGCTTAGGACCACCAATCAGAACATTGTATGCGCACGCATTTGTCTACCTTCCAGGGGCTGAACTGTCAAAAAGGCTCTTAACACAACCAAAAGGGTCCTAAGTAGGGTAAAAATTCCGTCAAGGGGCTAAAAAAAAAGGAATTCTATTAGAACATAAGGAATATCTTATGAAAGAAAATACCGATTCTAGTATGAAAGTTCTTCATTTTTGTGCTACCAATCCAAACGAAAAATGGAAAAGAAAGGATAAATTTTCTCAACAAACAACTTTGAAGAACAAGCAAATACAAAAATGTTACCATTGTGGCAGGAAAGCTATGTTAAACGTGAAAAACGCAAGAAGGAAAACAACCAGAAAGCCAGTGCTTCGACAGTAATGGCTAAGGAATCATTTGCTTTTGTGATGTGAAATGATAATTTAAATTGCACGAATGATGGATCGGAACATTTTGTATTGGATTCTGGCGCAATAGAGCATATTATAAATGATCTTGGGATTTTGCATAACATGTGAACAGCTGGTGGAGCCAATTCGTATAACTGTGAAACAGTCATCGAAGCAACACGTATTGGGAGAATAAAAGTCAACACAAACCGTGGTTATAATGGAAAGTTAATGAATGTTCTCTACAGCAGCAGTGTACCGACAAATCTTATCTCAGTGAGGCGTATACAGGAGGCTGGAGTGTCAGTAGTATTTAAAGAAACTGGTAATGTGGAAATCAGAAAGGAAAATACGACAATGATTAATAGTAATAATTTATATATTATACAATTATTAATACAAAATGCGTATAATACGTTACGGGCTCTAGGTTACGTAATGATGAAAATCAGTGTACACAGGATATGAGAAGGAATGAAAGATTAAAAGCTAAGCAAATAATATCTTATAAAGAGGATGATTTTGAAATTAATAATTATTTAATATGTAATCAAACGTTTGAAAATGAAATTCCAAAATGTTATCAAGACGTAGCTAAAAGTTCATATAGACTTGGGTGGGGCAGATTAATTAAAATTATTCGAGCAAAATAAAACGTGGTCGTTGGTACAAAAGCCAAATAATGTAAACTGTAGACTCTAAGTGGGTGGTTACAAGCCGATAGTAATGGAAATTGCGTAAAATATAAAGCTCGTTCAGTAGCGAGCGGTTTTAGCCAAAGAAAACCGTTAGATTATGAGGAAACTTTTGCACTGGTTGCACGTATCAGTACATTTCGGTATATGCTTGCATTAGTAAATCAGTGTCAGCTGTTAGTTCATCAAATGGATGTTAAAACAGCGTTTCTTAATGGAACCTTGAAGAAAACGTTTATATGAGAGTGCCTGACGGTGTTGTAGTAAAAGCTAGTAACGTAAATTAAATAAATCTTTGTAGTTTGTATGGTTTAAAGCAATCACCTCGGTGCGACCGGTGCGGGTACGAATGTATCAATAATATATTGGTTGATAAGGGATTTATAAATTCAAAATCAGATAATTGTTTATACTTCTTGAACAGAGGTAATGTAAATAATAATATTTTCGTAATTTTATATGTTGATGATTTGGCTATAATAACTAAGGAAATTAATACAATGAATAATTTTAAAATATTTATAATGAATCAATTTGATACGGTCGATTTAAAAGAAATTAATTATTTCCTTGATATAAGAATAAATACGTCAAATTCTGAAATTTCACTTGATCAAACAATTTATATAAAACCTATTTTAAAAAGTGTAATATGAGTGAATGCAACTCGATCAGCAGTCCATTGACTGTGAAATTAAACTATAACTTATTAAATTTACACGATAGTTACGATACACCCTGTAGAAACTTAATGCTTGATGTACGCTATGCTATGTACCCGTCCGGATTCATGTACAGCAAAAAATTTATTAAGTAGATATCAAACTAAATGTAATGAAGAACTATGGTTAAATGTAAAGAAGGCACTAAGAAGTGAAATTGGTATATAAACGTACTGAAAATTACGAACATGTATTACAAGTTATGTTGATGCCGACTGGGCAAATAATGAAATCGATCGCCGAAGTACAACAGGTTGTTTATTTAAAATTTTTGAAAATTGTACAGTAATGTGGATTACACGGCGATAAAATTCATTCATTCATCAACTGAGGCTGAATACATGGCTATGTTTGAAGCTATAAAGGAAGCTTTATGGGTTAGATCTTTGCTAAAAAGCATTAATGTCGTAAGCGTTCCAAACGTATCGACATTAAATATCATTTTACCCGAGAACAAGTAGAAAACAAGATTGTCTTTTTGAAATATTTGCCCACAGGTATCCAAAAAGCTGATCTATTAACCAAACCATATCCACCCCAACAGTTTAAAGAATTAAGAAAAATAAGAAGACATCGCAGTTCAAGTAAAATCTACGTTATATGGTAATAAGTACTATTGTTATTAATGAATTGTAAATTCTTATGGTCTGGTTGGGTTTTTGAGGGTTTTTTCCTAACCCATGCAACAAATGTTGGATCATCAGTTGTTAATTCCCTATAAGTCGTAAAGTATATGGGTAACTCCCTGATATGTTTTTGAGCGGGTGTATTGGTAGTTACAGTAATTTTCTCTAGTCAGAGCAGTTTCGTCACTAATTAATACTGTCAAAGGACGCCGATGCTGTCAGATTGTGAAAAATAACAGTTTGACAACTGTCAATTCTCAACTTCAGAGGTTATGTTTATTTTATCACAATAATAAAATCATAGAAAACTCCCTTAGAAATGAAACTCCTATGCTCAAGGTGAAAAATTATTTAATTCTTCGTTGATCAGACATTCGACGTTGGTGTTTTAATTTGTAATTTGGCGGTAAATTTAAATGCAATCTGTTCCAATTTTTGTCTATCAATCACAGCTATTTCGATGTATTAACTTAATTACAGCATTTACAAACTATAAAATTGACAATTATAAAGAAATCAACTTTATAGCTTTTGAAAATGATGTAATGAAAGCAATACCTACGTTGAAACAGCTGTAATAAAATAAAACGAAATAAACATTACGATAAATGTGGTGATACAAGAGGATATGTATCCTCTGTGGTGATACCATATTACAATGGTGAGACTTAAGGAATATTTCCTAACATTATTTAATCTAATTTGAGAATATCATCTACGAAACTGTAAAAATTATAAATCACTTCATGCAATTTATAATCTGATTAATAGATTTTGTGTAACATGGGAATAGCAGCCTCAAATAGTGTCGAGTTTATTAAACGTGATACTTAACTGTACCAGATTTAACTTCTCTGAGGTTTACAAAGTAATTGTTTTACAAATGTCGTCACTATTTGGAAGTTACATGTTTGTAATGATTTAAAATGTATACATAAATTACATATAATACAGTTCTCGTACAGTACAATAATAGTTATTAATTCCACATCGCAAATCACTTTACACCTTTAGGTAGAAAAGGTTGTATGATTACTAAAGTGAGGATTTTATGCAAAATGCATATCGCTTATTTTTTATAGTTGAAGAATATCGTTTTGTTTTTAGACGAATTGCACTAAATGCAATCATTTGACATTAATTAATTTTTACATATTTTGCATATTTTGCCAAATACTGCATATATTGCAATTTTATGCATATTTTGCCTTTTTATTCATAATTAACATATATTTCGAATTTTTTCTATATCTTCCAAATTCGCTTTAAAATGCATTATTCTAACTTATTTTAAATTTTGTTATTGTGTCTAACTAAGAAATGTATTTTTATATGAATAAGACAGGTTTAAAGAAAGATTATTACCTGCAGTTAAGTGCAACGTTAATACTTCCGGATTATGAAGTTTCAATGCCGCTATTTCGTAGTATTTGAAAATTCCAATGGTACCTAAGTAGATAGTTAAAGCATTGATTGAGGGAATTCCCGCACTCAAGGGTTACAGTTATTTGGACTTTTCAAGGTAAGTGTTTAGTTAGTTAATCCTTCTTGAAAATAATTTGAGAGTAACGGACAAAATGCAAAATTTTAAACATTCTTTGGGCGAAGACGTAACTGAATGGTACGGCTTTGTTAAGTGAACTTCAAGATGCCGAAAGTTAAAAATAGTTTAGTTCAAGTATGGATAAAAATATATCCGAGCTACGTCTGGATGATGAAAAAGTGTTTTGCATAGCCTGTGGAAAAATAGTAAGTACCATTACATATTTTTAATTGATTTCGGAAATTAAACCCTTATTAATTGATGTAGGTTATTGAATTCACCGTTTTATCAGTTTTAAACGCAATTAGATACTTATTCTTAAAATTAATTTTTCCTTAGATCATGTGCGAAAGGAAATCTCAAGTTACACAGCACATTGAAACCTCTCTTCATAAAAGAAAATTAGAAACATTTAAGAAAATAAAAGTTGGTCAGACACCTTTGCGCCAGTCGTTGTTTCAAGAAACGGCCAAAAGAAATGCACTAGAAGAATTTAATTTCGAATTGTGTAGTGCACTTGTTAAAGCCAATATTCCATTAAAGAAATTGCAAAATCCTAGTTTTAGGTCATTTTTAGAAAAAATTAGTAAAAAGCAAGTGCCAGATGAAAGCACGCTTCGAAAAAGGTATATTAATGATTTATATCTTGAAACTATGGGACATATAAGGAAAATTATAAAAAATAAATATCTTTATTTTATAGTAGATGAAACTACAGATTGTTGCGGGCGATATGTTGCAAATTTAATGATTGGTTATTTAAGTGAGGCGCAGTCTAGTATATCATATTTCATCGCTTCCAAAGTTCTTGAGAAAACCAATCATGCAACAATAGTTCGCTTTATAAACGAAGCTTTCGTGCAATTTTTTATTCCTGATATTGTTGCAACAGATAAAATAGTTTTAATGCTGTCTGATGCAGCACCGTATATAGTAAAAGCTGGACAGCAATTAAAATTATTTTATGAAAATTTAATACATGTAACGCACATGGTATTAATAGAGTAGCAGAAACAATTCGTAATCAATTTCCATTAGTAAATATAGTTTAATAAGTAGTATAAAGAAAGTGTTTTTAAAAGCTCCGTTACGAATTCAATTGTACAAAGAAAAGTTACCTAATATTCCTCTACCACCAGAGCCTGTGATTACGCGTTGGGGTACTTGGTTAAATGCAGCTCTTTTTTATGCAGATCATTTGGAAAAGATAAAGGAGTTAGTTTTAGAAATTTCTGATAATTCAAATACTTACGTTCAAAAAGTTCAATCCATTTTAAAGAAAACACAATTGCGCAATGAGCTGGCGTTCATAAAAGCAAATTACTATTTTGTAAGTTCCACCATTGCTAAATTAGAAACGGAAGCATTGTCATTAAATGAATCTATGCAAATAATTAATAAATTTCAACAGCTGATTTCTGCTGTTTCAGGAAATATTGGTAAAACTATTTCTAATAAATTAAATGAAATTTTACAAAAAAACAGTGGATATCAGTTATTACTAAAAGTTAATAATAAAGTTCTGAAACTTGAGGAAAATTCCGATGATCTTGTTATAAATTTAGATTTGGCCATATTAGCCGCATTAAAATATGCACCCATAACTTCTGTGGATGTAGAAAGAAGTTTTTCTTTGTACAAAAACATACTATCGGACAGACGCCAAAATTTTCTGCCCAAAAACTTGGAAAAATATTTAGTTATAAATTGTTTTGCAAATAGTAATGAGAGAGTGTAATCTTTATAAATCTATAGCGTATAAGTAAATATGTAATTTTTAAATAACACATAATTTTAAAATAATGTTAAAATAATAATTGCTTTGTAAGTAGTAATGACAGGGTGCAGTTTTTATAAATGTATAGTGTATAAGCAAATATGTAGTTTTTAAATAACACATAATTTTGAATGTTAAAATAATAAGTTTGTATGCAATTTATCTTTTTCCTATTAAAAAATTACAAGCATATATACTTTTTTTATATATTAATGTTATAATTTGGAATTAACACAGGTAAATAGAAGACTCAATATTTATGCATATTTTTCATATTTTGAATTAATAATGCATTTTTGATGCATATTTTAAGGTTTTTATGTGCATATATATGCACATATTTCGGCATTTTATAGTGCATAAAATTCGCTCTCTAATGATTACAAATTTAACATGAGCAATAAATGTAATTAAAAATTATTATTAATCTTATAAAATACATAAATAAAAAGTTTACCTCGAGTAGGATTTGTTGTTATTTGTTGCGATTTATTGTTCTACACATAAATCTAAAACAACAATAACGAAACTTCACTAACAATACAATTAACACTAATACAGTCTTTTTATATACTAGGTACTATACTGTATACAACAAGAAAACAAATTTCAGCTTGTTAAATCACTAAAAACTCAGAAACACCAAAAGCACGCAAAACTAACTAAATTTAGGTTATGATGTATAGAAATCTATGTGATAACGTTAAAAATTTTACCGCGTCTTTTCAGGAAGATCTCGTAAATCTCGAACGGTATCGAAAACTATCGAATCAAAAACATTAGCGCCAAGTGTCTGATCCACAAACTACTTAATTATTTTTAACTATGAGCACACGACTTTCGTTTCTAAAGGGTTTTTTTTCTATGAATAAAATTTAAGTTATGATATGTCAAATGTTTAATCATAAAAATTCTTGACAACACCGGACATAATTGCCAACCTAAATCAGTTCTACCTGCATCCTCTCGTGCACAATGGGCGGGTTAGTAGAAAAACTTAAAAAATAAATATTTTGAAGTTATTGCATTGTAATTTATTAAAATCGATTAGAAAGGTTTATCGTAACCAGAGACAACACAGAGACGTGTAACTCCATAGGAAATTTTGTTCGCTTTTAGTTGTATTGTGTGTCCTTGTTAAACTACAAGAAAAATCTATAAGTGTATCTTTGTTGTTCAATCGAGAAAGCGTTAGCGATGTCGCAACTGTAGTAATTCCCTCGTCTGTCAAAAATGTCAAATGAATAAAATGAATTGTCAATTTGTCATTTGTGTTTATCATTTGTGTTTCGTACATTGAACTTTTTCGTATTGTAGGTTATTTTGTGTAGGTACATTTTGTTATTAATCTTATTAATACGTTACTATTTCCTATTTAGTGTTTATTTTAAATATCTTGTGTGAACGTGCGTATGTTAGTTAGATTTAAACTAAAATTTAAAAAATAGAAGTGTAAGCTTATTATAATTGGTACTAGGACCACATTAGATTATATTTAGTGGTATTTCCTTGATTGAAAATTTGTAAGTGTGCAACCCCAATATTTCCTAACATGCCCGAATCATTATGTTTAGTGTAATAGCGTAATTCAGTCTATTTATTGTAGTTTGCAATGCATGTTGTCTAATTGTTAACATCACAACTAACATAGTAATTAAAATCTTTTTATAATCTAAGCAATTATACAACTAAAACGAACTTCTTACAAAAGGTTTATCGATAAAATTATTTCAGTAAATTATGTAAAAGCTCACAACAGATCAATTATTTTTCATTTGTGTGTAAAACTATGTAATGTATAAGTATGCATATATATGTATATTTTTTTAATAAATTACATATTATACTTAATACTGTCTTTCAGTTTCTTTATTCAATGATAAAAGCAATAAAATATTAAAGGTAAATGAAAACATTCATATCTCCCGCTCATTTTTAAATCGACATGTCCGCCTCCTACTTTCACTTTCCACTACAGTTGACCAATGCATTATTGCGGCCAAGAATTATACATTAAGTTACACGTCTCTGTGTTGTCTCTGTCGTAACGTAAAAATTAAAGGTCATGGTAAGTGTTAAACGTTATTATACGGTATTTACTCTTGATTACAATTGCAAAAGATAATATGAAATAGGGTTTCCAAAATACCACCTTGACCTACAGGTGGATGAAAATTGAAAATAAGATTAATGTAAAATGCTGATTTTTACAAAGGTATATTTCAAACATTTACATGTGATTGGTAATTATTATAACATTTGTAGGTTATGTAGTTACGAGCTTCGAACTTCTTCGAATATGTACAACTGTAATTGTAATAGCTTGCAATGCTGTGGCCTTCTGGATGATTAAATAAATTTTAATTAAATTAATTGGCATATATTTGTGAAATACATAATTATGTTGTAATAACGCATTAATTAAAGAAAAGATAATATACGATTCATCTTTATCTAAACTATCAAAATCACTATAACGTTAATAATCATTTCGTCTACAGTAAAATCTAGCACTTCCTCATGGTTATATCACTGTTTTATAATCTCCTTTGTATGGCGTACATAAATTAGCCCAAATATGTTGATTACATTGTTGGAAAGTTTCGTTCCACATACTAATTACACTTTCTACTTTGTAGCTACCTCTTCCTACGTGCTTGTCATAGTATCCTTTAGCATGTGTCCATATTAGTTCAATTGCATTGAATTCACAATGATAAGGTGTCAATCTTAATATGTCATGTCGGTAATGTAGCGTCACCCAGGTACCCTATCTTGAAAAGTGTAATTTGAACTTATTTGCAATAATGCAAATTCAAGAACAAAACAAAGTGATTTATCTTGACTTGACTGACAATAATGTTAAATATAATAATGTTAAAAGATTAGAATTCATTTGCAAGTCTGATATTTAATTACTCGCAAACCTCAAATCTGATCCAACGTCTAGTGGTGGGTACGTTGTGCTATCTGAATTAGATAGGCTGGATGAGGTAAGTGTTGCATGATGAGGGGCAGGTAAAAAAAATGAAACCACTCAAATTAAAATCAGCGATCTTTGCGCAATGGTGGTTCAGCCCGTTAATGTATATTTCGGGAAAGAACCACCAGTAAAACCCACTTTATTCATAAATAAATAACTGCACAGGTACATTAATAAATAAAATGACGCACAAAAAGAATACAATGAAAGGGTTAAATATATAACAAAACACCATTAAATCAGGTCAAAGTGCGTACAACATTATAACATTAAGAGAAAAAAATAAAAAGCAGTTTAGTAACACATAAACACAATAAAAGAGAATCCTCATGTAGTCACACCCACAATTGTGTCATAAATAGTCAAAATAAAAATTATAACAATCGTAACACCAAATATGTGGCCCTTTAAATCCAATCATGCCGGTCTCTAAGTAAATAAGCACATAAAAGAATAAAGCAAATTACGGTACATATAAAATATAACAACAGTAAAATTGCACAGGGGATAATAAGGCAAAGGCAAGGGCAAAAGAAAATAGACAAGGAATTTACACGTACACAATTGTTTAGTGACCACTAAAGCACAAAATACATATGAAAAATTACCACCAATTGCATATAAAGAGAAATTAGTTCGCAGGCAAACAATTCTACCTAACAACAGACACAAAAAAAAACTCATTAAAACAAAGCCCTACAAGGGTAAGTTATAAACAGATCACAACATCGTGACCGATATATAAATTTGAGTGCGTTAGAAAAATACAGCGCTCCTTTCTCCGGTTACACATTCATCTATACAACAATAAAAACAATAAAAATAAAATTCGAGGTGTTTAATGTTTATCTGGTCTCGGGAATGTGTACCCACTTGGCAATTACCTTTCACAATTAATAACCAAAGTGGTATCATGTACCCTTTCACCAGCCCACCTCTACACAAATACAAATATAACCAACAACCAACAATGCTAATTCACACCAATACCAGAGTGAGGGAGCCCTGTACTGTCTGAATTACTCAAGAATGTCGAGCTATTACCAGAACAACATTTATCAAAGTGCGTGAAGAATTTGAAAACAGGCTGTATTATTGTTTACAAAACAACGGAACCCACTTTGAGCATTTATTTCAAAAATTAATATTTTTACCAAATTTCTAGTTCAACAAAACCTTTTAGTGAACATTGATGTACTTTTTTGAAATAAAATGTTATAGTATTATTTCTGAAAAGAGATTGTTGTTCATTTATAAAAATGACTGAAATAATATAATACACCCTGTATAATTTTTATTTATACCACTGGATAGCATTTTTTACAGGCTTTCAAATGATGTATTACAAGTAGGGGTTCGCTATTTAAATTTTTTTAGTTGGGGTACGTGGGGCGTAGGGGGTTGATTGGGGTGAGTTGTCTCCTATGTCATTTTGGTTCCCCCTTTCTACCCTAGAAACGGTTTAGAGAATTTTTTGATATCATCATTTATTCATGAGATATAGTCTATTGTAAGTTTTTAAATTGACAAACTGTATATATATATATATATATATATATATATATATATATTCATTCACACTGGGTGTTTCAAAAAACGTTCCGCTAATTTGTAAGGTAAATAGAATATTAAAAAATAACGTTAGTTTGGGTAATAAATATGTGTCCGAAAATGACTCCCTAAGAAGATACGGCCCTGTAAAGATGGCCCCAAAAATCCTTTTTTTTATTATCTCTGAAACGGTTTAAGACACCTAAATGAAATTTAGATCACAAATTTTTGATATTTTGGTATGAGTAACCATCTAAGAGATAAGACGTGTTTGAGGTGGCTCCAGCCTCTACTTCGACTAGTGATTAAAATGTGAATTTCTAAATCAATAAAGTTACTGTCCGGTGGTGGTGAGTTTTTGAACAGATTTTTATACCCGGCGGTTTGAATGTTAATAATGGATAAAGACAATAATAATATAACCAGTAAGGTTTCTATAACGTGTAAAAAAGGCGCGTAAATAACATTTGCGGTTGCTAAAGGGTCGTATTTCTACGAAAAGATACGGCTCCTTTAAACCCATACGAGATGTGATAAACTCGTAGAATTGTAAAGTAAACTTAAAGGGCAAATACCAATACCACCCTTTTGTCTTGAACCCAAACAGGTAAACATTTTTGCAATAGTAATGAACTATAGAGAACCGATAAAATAACTTATTTTATCCCACTCCAGCGGGGAGTATGTAACAGTCAATAATACATATTTCTAATTGTGGGAAAAATAGACCAGATGTGATTCATAAAAATGCACAGCTTTATATTTAATAAACCCCTTTCTATAACAAACCCACGCGTAAGCATTGTCATAAGAATCATTTTATTAGATTAAATGAAATAGGAAAGCAAAGTTTCGGGACAATAATAAACACATTTGATTAGTTTAAAATGGCAATAATATACCAGTTCAAACCTAAGTAATAAACCAAAGTAAACAACGTACTTCAATCTTAAATCTGTCAACACACGAAACTAACCATAAACAGATTGGGGTGCTATATAACTTATGCACGATCCTTTTAATCAGATTAGGTTAATGAACATCCTGCTTTGTTTTAAGTACAATTACTTTATTCAGCAATCCTACAAAAAAAATTGTTTTTCTTGTAAGATGTAATGTAAACTAATTAATGCTTCCTTTTCAGCTCTAATATTCTACAACTTGATAGGTGGAAGGCATGTATAACCCATGCTTCCCGATGCAATGCCACCACTTCTATCATGGGCTCCTTAATATTGGTGTACCCAATTTTCTGAGTTCGGTAAGGGTTGCCGGTCACATTATCCTTTATTCCTTATGTACTCGCCAACACGCACTTGCCAAGCGTGGCGTTTTAACGGTTGAACCCTTAGAATAACGAGTTCTAAAACAGATGCTATACCCCAGGTGAGTAGGGCGAGACGCCCACACTCTCACATCGATTCGTTGATCCATCCCAAGGATTCTGGGGCAAAATTCGTCAATGCCAAAATCAAGACTAAGAAGAACAAGATCTGCCAGGAATAAAATTCTGCCCCGTTCGGATGCCCGGGAGGGAAGGACTCAAGTGACCTCGGTCATCGAAAGTACCAACATCCGGATTCATTACTGCAACATACGTGGTACCAGGTCGAATCTTAATGCTGTTCACCAACACCTTGAACAAGTGCAACCGGACATTGTGTTCAGTAAAAACTTTAGTACATCTTCCATTCCTCCCATTACGTCTCGCGACGGAGCTGTAGAAGCTGATCCTGCTGAAAAAGTCAACCTCTTTGTCGATTACTTTGCATCAAATTCACGTCTCAATGATTCTGATAAAACTGTGTCGTCGACCAAATCTACTCCATACGCTATTAAACCAATCCACTTTCGTTACAAGCTCCTGGAATCAATTATCAATAAACTCCAGCTATCGTCCTTAAAAGACGCTACCCCGAGCTAGTACTTGTATTGTCCAAACTGTTTTCGATCTCCATGTCATCTGGAGAGTTTCCCTCATCGTGGAAGTTAGCAAATGTTCCAGCCTATTCCTAAAAAGGGCGACAAAACCGATCCTTCAAGCTATCGACCAATAGCTATCATTTCCATTCTGTCGAAAATCATGGAAAAAGCCATCAACCACCAACTACTTTCGTTCCTCGAGCCCAATAAGCTCTTAAAGGACCACCAGTATGGGTTCAGACAGAGTCGTTCAACGGGTGATCTTCTTTCATACGTCACCAAACTTTGGAATAACATATTAGATAGGTTCGGTGAAACAGTAGTAGTAGCTTTAGATATTTCAAAAGCGTTTGACCAGCTTTGGCACAAGTGCCTACTTGCCAAGATCACTTCGTTCGGCTTATCCGATTCGCTCATCAATTGGATATCCAGCTTTCTTGACAAAAGACGTATACGCGTTGTGGTCGATGGCTTCCTTTCGATAGAAACTACTATGAACGCGGGATTGCCCCAAGGATCAGTGATAGTTCCCACACCTTTCCTGCTGCACATAAATGACCTCATTTCTTCAACAACTAACCCGATCTATTGCTTTGCGGATGACAGCACTCTACATTGTAGTCCTTCTCAGTTTTCCCACAACAATAAGTCTAGACAGGACGTAAAGGTGAAAATGGCAGCCTCAATCAACAGTGACTTAGAACGTGTCCTTGAATGGGGAAGGAATAATTTACTCACGTTCAATGCTTACAAAACGCAGTGTTGCCTTATGTCCGCCAAGAAAGACCGATCATTTCCTACTGTAAATGTGAATGGCTTAGAACCCAAGTTTTCAAACTCTATTTTTATGTTAGGGATGTCCGTATCATCGAACCTTTCATGGTTTGACCACATTTTGTCAGCCAGCAAAACATGTCTTCCCGTAAACTGTGCTTTCTATACAGATCTAAACAGTACTTCACATCGCAACAACTCCTTGTACTGTATAAGGCTCAAATTCGACCTCATCTGGAATAAAATTCCCACCTCTGGGTCAGTGATCCCCAATACGCCCTTGATGTGGTAAACCGCATCCAAAAAAGAGCTATCAGGCTAATAAATAACCCGCCTCTGACTTCTGACCTACAGCCTCTTAAGCATAGAAGAATAGTTTCAGTTCTTTCCTTGTTCTATCGCTATTACCATGGAAAGTGTGCCTCCGAAATACACTCATTAGTCCCTTCGCAGGCCATCTTCGCTAGGAACACTCGGTTTGCCCATTCACACCATAATTACGCACTCAAAATTCCATCGTGTCACACTAAACGGGCTGAATCTACATTTTTACACGCGGTGAGCAAATTGTGGAATGCACTACCCAGTTCCTGATTTCCTCCAAACTTTGACTTAAGTCAATTTAAGCTAGCCATTCATAAAGATTTCTCGGCAGCCTAATAATATCCCTAAACCCTCCTGGGTGCTTTAGCACGTTAGGCAAACAATATTCCACAGAAAAGGTACTCGTATTCGTGAAAATGGTGGGCATTTCGAACATTTAATGTAAAAACCAGTACCTACTTATTAAATTTTTTTTCTGTTTGTTTTGTGTTATTCGTTGTTTCTTTTTTAATTGTTTCCTTTGTCTGTCCTGTGTTAATGTCATACAATTAAAACCTTTTTTAAGTTTTAAATAATTTACAATATCCTTACCTCATAATTGTTTTTGAAACAATCATTATTCCCTGAGGTAGTTCGTTCTCACGCATGAAAATTATTAATTGTTTCATTTTGAAAAATGAATGGAAATGGCAGCCTCAATCAACAGTAACTTAGAACGTGTCCTTGAATGGGGAAGGAATGATCTACTCACGGTCAATGCCGACAATACGCAGTGTTGCCTTGTGTCCGCCAAGAAAGACCGATCATTTTCTGCTGTAAATATGAATGGCTTAGAACTCAAGTTTTCAAACTCTATTTCTATGTTAGGGATGTCCGTATCATCGAACCTTTCATAGGTTGACCACATTTTGTCACCAGCAAAACATGTCTTCCCGTAAACTGGGCTTTCTATACAGATCTAAACAGTACTTCACATCGCAACAACTCCTTGCACTGTATGAGGCTCAAATTCGACCTCATCTGGCATAAAAATCCCACCTCTGGATCAGTGATCCCCAATACGCCCTTGACATGGTAAACCGTATCCAAAACAGAGCTATCAGGATTATAAATGACCCGCCTCTGACTTCTGACATATAGTCTCTTGAGCATAGAAGAATAGTTTCGGTTCTTTTCTTGTTCTATCGCTATTACCATGGCAAGTGTGCCTCTGAAATACACTCCTTAATACCTTCGAAGGCCATCTTCGCTAGGAACACTCGGTTTGCCCATTCACACCATAATTACGCACTCAAAATTCCATCGTGTCACACTAAATGGGCTCAATCTACATTTTTCCACAAGGCGAGCAAGTTGTGGACTGCACTATTCAGTTCCTGTTTTCCTCCAAACTTTGACTTAAGTCATTTTAAGCTAGCCATCCTGAGTGCTTTAGCACGTTAGGCAAACCTTAGCCTGTTCGGGAGTACTATAAGTAAAAAAAAGGAGCGTCGCTAAAGGGGGTTGTCACTTATTTTACCCCCAAACTTTTTTTGTGGGGATATTTTTAATTTTTGGCAAAAATTAACGTATTCGTGAAAATGGTGGGCATTTCGAACATTTAATGTAAAAACGTACCTACTTGTTAACTTTTTTTCTGTTTGTTTCTTTTTTAATTTTTTCCTTTGTCTGTCATGTGTTAATATCATACAATTAAAACCTTTTTTAACTTTTAAATAATTTACAATATCTTTACCTCATAATTGTTTCTGATACAATCGTTATTCCCTGAGGTAGGTAAATAATTTATTAATTCGGTCAGCATTACTTGCTAAAACCTCAAAACCGGTAATTTTTTTGACTTTCAACAAGAGTACTTTTTTTGTGGCAAATTGATTTAAAAAATATTATACTATATATTATATATATATATATATATATATATATATATATATATATATATATATATATATATATATAAAGCTACACTCGACTCTTCTCGACAACGTTTCTCCTTAAGGTTGGGGTTGGAGTAAAGAAGACATGTTAGTAAAAATATTTCCGGAGCCTGATCGACCAGAAATTCAGAACACGATCTCTTGCAACTGTAAAGCCGGTTGTAAAAAAATTTGCATTTGCAGAAAATGAGTTGTTTGTTTAGCTTTAAATTATAAAAAAGAGGATTACATAAATTTCGATAATAAAAACGATATAAATATTTCAAATGAAAGCCTAAGGCTTCAGTATATAAATTTGAGTGAAAATGCTTGTATACATGCATGCATAATAGTATGAAATATATTTAGCATCAGATAAGGATGAAGTTGAACCAATATGTAGTGCCTTTATGAGTAACAACCATTGCCTTTAATATTAAGTAAATGTACACAATTCATACCAACTGATGTTAATTTTTTAGAAAGATTATTAATTCAATTTAAAATGCTTTGTTACAAAACTACCATATATTAACCAAAGCGTTCTTTATGTAACTTGAAATATGTGTTGATATTAGTCTGAAAGAATGGGTCAACGCTAAGCTGGAGATATTAGACACCAAAATATTGTGTTTGAGCTCATCATGCCTTTATACGAATGTCGCTGGTTTAAGAGATACAGGGTGTTGAAGGTTTAAATTTTATTCTAAAATTTCTCAATTAATGAGAAATTTTTGATAGCATGAATCTGAAAATTGGTAGTGTTGGGTTTTGTGGTATGAGAATTACGAATTTGAATCTTATTTTGACCTTGCTCCTAGAGGCACCGTTTTATTTAGGTAAATCAACACATATTTGTTTAATCTGTGCATCTATGCTTGAAAAAATTTAAACACTAATAGAACATTCAATTCTACATAAAACAGGTACTCTTGTTTAGGTCGCCTAACTTTATTGGTTTCTGAGTTATTTGCATCATTGTGTTATGTAGATTTTCTTTCAAGCGCTGATATTGATATTTCTTTTCTAAGTAGGCTTGTGTCATGACATTTTCAGTTTAAGGTAAGTATATGGTGTGGTTTAATTTCTGGTGTTTTCATTGAAAAATCTAAAAGAACGTTCAATTCTACATAAAAAAAGGTATTCTTGTTGAGGTCACTCAACTTTATCGGTTTCTGAGTTATTTGCATTTCAAAAGATGAAAATAATAATAACAATTATTGAAAATAGTAATAATAACAAACCTTAAATCAAATGCTGAAAATGTCCACCACCCACCTCAATACATTTTACTGTACATTCTATTAAACGTCTCTGAATATTAAACAAAATGTCCCTGTTATTCTTCAATACATTGGCGGCTACTTGTATTTTCTGCCGTAACTCCTCAACAGAATTAATTTCTTCACGATACATCACATACTTCAAGTTTTATATACTGAGAAGTCCAGGGGTTTGAGCCTGGACTTCTCGGTGGCAACTAAATTCACTAGGACGGCCAATCCACCGATGAGGAAATGCTCATTATATAGTGGTGTACTAGCAAGGCAAAATGTGGTGGCGCACCGTCGTGCATATACCACATACTCTCACCTAAAGCGAGTGGTACATCATCTAGAAGCTCGTTTAAATAATGAGATTGGGTGGTAATTGAAAAGATCCAATGAAAAAACCAGAAATAAGACCACACCAGACTTACCTTAAACTCATGCTGAAAATGTCTTTCTTTTACAGCATGCGGATTTTCGAAATGCCGCAAATGACTGTTCTTCCTATTGAAAAATGTCACCTTATCGCTAAACCGAATCTTATTGAGGACATCTAGGTATCTGACATGAATGGAGTACTTATTTTTTCAAAATTCTACAAATGGACGATGGTTTATCCCCGGTGGCGCACTTAACCGACGAGTACAAAACCGGAATTTTCCGAAACAGGAATTAAGGTTTCATCTTCTTCATCGACTGTGATAGAGTACAATGGTTACTTTTTGGTCGAAAAGATCCAGATTCGTCTAAGTGGTTGTAAAGATTTCGGAATAGAATTAGGTTGCGATCTATTTGGGTACTACTGTACATATCTTCGGGTCGACGCATGTCCATTAAAATTAGCCTGAATAAAGACAAGCCTTATCACGCATCTCACTGTTGGAAAAATTCACGCTTGAAAGAAAATCTACAAAGTACATTGATACTTGTAAATGCAAATAACTCAGAAACCGATAAAGTTAGGCGACCAAGAGTACCTTTTTTATGTAGAATTGAACGTTCTATTCGTTTTTAACTTTTTTCAAGCATAGCTCCACAGATTAAAAAAATATGTGTTCATTTACCCAAATAAAATGGTGCCCTAGAGCTCTCTAGGAGCAAGGTCAATATAAGATTCAAATTCGTAATTCTCACACCACAATACTACAAATTTTCAGATTCATGCTATCAAAACTTTCTGAATAATTGAGAAATTTCAGAATAAAATTTAAACCTTCAACACCCTGTATCTCTTAAACCAGCGACATTCGTATAAAGGCATGATGAGCCCAAACATAATATTTTGATGTCTAATTAATATCTCCAGCTTAGTCTTGGTCCATTTTTTCTGACTCACCCTGTATATTACGCTAAAATTAGTTGCATATTGAAAAATTAAATTTTGTAATCGTTACTTTAGCTACATGTTTTGTTCTAATTTTATGTATACGATTAAAAAAATCTTTGTTCGCAAATCGGCCTTATATTTTAAATCTCGGTTAACGCCACGGATTAAAAAAGAAAGACCTCGCATCAAGAAATGTCTAAGCACCGCACTACTTGGAAAACAACTTTGTAAAATTTGATTAATAAGAATTGTTTATTACTATTTCGAACACTTTTAGCGATTTTCGGCAAAGATATTCGGATTCAGGGGGAAACTTTACCCATGACTGCATAGTTTTTACCCGTGCCCTATTTTCTGAATTTTTCTCTATTTAAAACACTATAACGAAAAAACCAAAAATAATATTTTTATTTTTACTTTCTTGCTAAAGAAAGTATTGCGATCGAAAAAAATAAGTTGCGTTATTTTGAAGTTTCACGGCTCCCTGAACCCGAAAAATAAACAAGCTTTTAAACGCAATCGGTATACAGAGGGTTGTAACAACCCATTTTGAGTTGTATTAAAATATACCGTAATTTATGTCTTCGTTCATTTAGTTGTAAATATAAGAAAAATATTATTTATTAATGATTTGTAACTATGAGGTAGGCAACTTAATTTGCATTTTGGTGTAACTTACGTGCATATCTTCTTAAAGGTTTATATTCCCACTTTAAATTACTCAATATGTTCGCGCAATGCGCCATCGTTGACTTATTTCTTTGCGCACATTTTTCGCGCACGGCTACATCATCCAACTTCCAAAGCGTCCATTTTTTCACTTCCTGATGAAGGTTGCATTGATTAGGAAGCATTTATTGGGTTTCCCCCTAAATTTAGTGAAAAGTGCCATTGATTTGATGGTAAGATGATTTAACTCATATTAAAAATTAAAAAGTTTGCTCTTTTCAGGGATTTTTTTTTTTACTTTTACACTTTTAATTTTACCGCTTTTGGTTGTACAATTAAGTCTACTGTTACGTACGCTTTCATTTTATGATTGCAATTTTTTATTGGAAATTTCAAGAAATGCAATAAATGTTGGTTTATTCAATTTCAAGAAGACAAATTTATAAGAAATAAAATTCCATTTGGGTGTGGTTCACTACGTATTATTTCAAGATATTGCGCAATATTGGTGCAAAGATGACATCACCTTTGGTTTACATTTCCGTAATCGTTTAGATACCAGAGGTTATTAAAAAGTTTGTGTACAAAATTTTACGAAAAGGTATTTATATTTATAACAATTAATTAGTAATTTAAGGCTATAACTAGTTTTAAGATATATTTTATTTAACCCTATCATTTTAACTGTTAATAAACATAGTCTGTATATTTTTTTATTTTTTACATTTTGATAAAATTTTTATTGTAAACCTTGGTTTAATTATTCCGAGCATTATTAAAAAATAACTTGGCGTCCGAGATCATTTTTATTAGTGTTACATTGCATTTTTATTATTAATGTTAAGTGGAACTAACACAGCATAAATTGGTAAATAAGCAAATCAAAAGATTGAACCACCCTACGTTAATCTACCTATTGAGTCAAAGGCATTATTTTTGGTGAATGGTTTGTATCTCCAGTTAGTTTAACGATTTGTTCGGAGAACATTTTTACACTTGTTTCTTTATTATATTATTTAAAACATATTTTATACTGGCACCATTACATCTTATTTATGGGGTGAAAATAATGGTTTTATTTTGGGGGCAAATTTTCAAATTTTAACATGGAAAATTGAAATTCAGGTCGTCAATAACTCGCATTAAATGCAATTTTTTGCAATTTTTAAAACTTTCAAAATTGAATATGGCCGCAGTTACAGTCATATGTACATTTTTTTGTGGAAATATATATTTCCGATAACGTTCAAGATATAAAAGAGTTGGAAATAGACATGCGTAGTTAAATAAAGGTTCTTTAAAGAGATTTCTTTACGTAATAAATTATGGTATAAATTTGCCTACATTTAGGGGGTCAAACTTAAGCAATTATTCGAAATTGATTTATGCAAAATTCTCTCCAAGCATTTTTTTGTTTTTTTATATTTTATAGGTAACCAGACACTCGTATGAATGCAACTAACCTGCTTCTTCTAAAGCCAATAGTATAGGAGATAGGAATTTTCAAATATTAAATATTGATATTGTTATAACTTTCTAACTATTTGGTTACAAACTTGGGATGTTAGAAATAAACTTTGTTCATTTGCGCTAATGAAGTGCTATTATCCTGATGAAAACACTACTTCCGGTTTTTCCTGAAATTGAAAACATTCCTCGTATTGCTGGTATCACATACATTTTCTTACTTTATTTGAAAGGGAGCGAAATTTGCTTTAAAATGATATGAAACTGTCCATAGTTATCTTGAAAGATAACCTACGTGTATATGCGTAGGTGTAGAATGTTATACAATCGACTTTTTTTCGATATCGCTAAATATTATTGGCTCATTTTGCAACTTTTGGACAAGTTTCGTCAAGATCGGCCATGTGTCTGGTTGTCTCGGAGAGGGAGGGTTTATTAGGGTCAGTGTTTGGTTTTTATTAAATATTTCTAAAACAGCTGAATATTTCAAAGATAAAAATACCCCATGTATATTTTTTAGTATTTTGCAAGAAAGTCCTGTAATGCACTGACATTCACCTAATTTTCAAAAGCGGATGTCTGCAGCACCTGGAAGTTTTTCTTACTTATAGTACACACTTTTAACAACTTTGATCCAAATTGTCAGACATATCTGGAATTTTGCGAATTTTACCGGACTAAATTACGACATACTCTCTGTATCACATTGTATATTGAGAAACTGTAGTTAAAACATATTTGACTTAAGTTTAGTACGATGTTACTTGAATTACTAGTAGTAGAAAGCAAATCGATGGAAATTCAACAAGAAGTTTTTCATGACTTTTAAATATCAATAATACTAGAATCATAGAAAACTCAGTTACACAAAAATATTCTGTTCGAAACAACACTCCATTTTTTATTTCTTATCAAAATCTGTATTCAATCTCGACAAACAAAAATACTTACCACACGAAAGACAAGTTAAATACGATTTGTATACACATATTCACGTTTTTGTGACAACCTATCAGTTCCTAGCTAATACGAAATTGTTTTTATATTTTGTACATGTAAAAGCCGAAAAATATACAGGATAACATTTACATAACTCCTTTTTAGTATTACAAAAAGGTCTATTGGTTAACTAAAAAAATTTTGAGTAAAATATCTTATTTTTCTTTTTCGCTTGAAGAATTGTGAATTAAAATTTGTTGCTTCAAGTTATGCAAAGTATAAAACATAACTAAAACATTATTTTTAAAGAACCAGCATTACAATAAAAAGTCAAATATCAGCCATCAAGTTTAAATACAATTACAAGCTTAATTTATACTTCGTTTTATCACCGCTTTAGTATGTATTAATTAAAACTGCTGTTGAAACATATACACTTTGTAGAGTCTATACAACGATTTTACCCGAAACCTAAGTATTTGCAATTATTAACATAAATCATCAAACAATTCATTTTCATGTTACAAGTGTAAGCCCCAGATAGTCTATGTTTACTTTTAATATAATTTACTGCGTCTGTAGCTCAAAATCGAAGGTTGGGCGTGAGTTCTTTTAGATAGGCCTGATTGTTTGCTACCTGGGGTTTCACATTAACATATAAAAAAGGGTGTTTTACTTTAATTACTCTGATACAATTAAAACAAAACGTTCTTCGGGCCGTCTGCTCCGGCCTCCTTATGAAAGACCAAAATCCGAAAATATTCCTAAATACGTCTCTGACCAATAGTAACTAGAATAACAGTATTACATTTTTCGTGCTAAAATGCCCGACAACGTTTTATTCCTTGTTTCCTTGTTCAAATATTTTTAAAGAGAAGAAGGTATATGGGTGGTCGGTATATACCTGGATATAAAGCTAGATCAGTTTTTAAAAAATGTATTTTATTAAGTTTGAAGGAATGCTTGGGTTTTAACAGGTTTATATAGAAATTATTTAATGGAATTTTAACGTGTTTTGATAATATATCTAATGTGACGATACTGTTCTGATTAGTTTTTAGTAGTGAACTGAAATTAGAATAGAGGATTTTCTCTTTCGTTTTACGGTGTCAATAGAGTAGGTAAGCGGGCTTGCTAATAATGCATTGGTGGGTGACTACTGAATTTACTTTTTATACAAAGGGTACTTCTATATTTGACATCAAGCTTGCTGGTGTACTCGTATTTAATGCTTTATTCGAAAGTATTTTTATAGGAAGTAAGCGTTGTTGGGATTGCAGCGATCTCCGTGAGCCTTGTGGTGGCTAATAAAATCTTGATAGTGTTTATGACAAAAATGATATAGGGTGAATTTCTTACCTCCGGAAAAGTATAGATGTTTAAACCTTCGGAAAAGATTACTTTACGCGAAAAAATTATATCTTCGCACAGGCGAGATAGATAAAACTAAGCGTTTTATGCACTCTGATACTAAAGAATACTTGAAACTGGAATATTCCGTTAATTTGATCTTTAAAGTATCGCATATTGCGACATAATGAGGACTCGGGTTCAAGACTTCGTAAAAGACGTAAATTACGTAACAGACAATTATGCTAAGTCAGATAATTCTAATACTCACTTGTATTTACGGATTCTCGAATGGTTGGAACTGTATGACAAGAAACAATATCGGATTGAGTGAACGTACTTATGTACACATGCACATTACTGTCAAATATATGACCTAAATAACTAAAACTTGGATATAAATATTGCGTTTATATACTTGTTTGATATTGTTTTCTCGAAGATGTTATTATAATATTTGTAAGTAGCTGTAGTAAGTAGTAGAGGCGGCCACTCACACGCTTGCCGCAGGGAAAATGTAGGGTGCAGGACAGACGGGGCAATCTAGGAGGCTTCTCTACTCACGTGCCTGTCATTCAATGTGAGAGTGAACGTACCGCGAAACAGACGTGAATCTGTAAAGATTGCGCCAACCCTTTCAAAACATCAAAAGATCGGCATAGCCTTGGCTGCTTCCGTTGTGCTACCACAAAAAAAGGAAGTACTGGGTGAAGAAGTGGTTACAAAAACGAAAAGAATTGTGCCACATGAACGTCGTGCAGGAATTGGAAGTGAATGATCTTGAAAACTTTTTGCGAATGGATATAAAATGTTTTTAACAGATCCTTAGCATGGTGACACCATTAATAGAAAAAAAAGGTACATTCATGCGGAAGGCCATTAGTACTAGAAAACGGTTAACTGCTACTCTTACGGTTTTTGGTTAGCGGACAAAGCTATGAGGATTTAAAATTTACTACTATCATATCACCACAATTAATGTCACAATGATTCCGGAGACATGTTGGGCTATTTACAAATGTCTCAAACACTACATAAAGGTAAGTAAATGCATACTATAAATTGACGGGTGGTAGCGAAAAAAATTATATTTTGAGCATTAGGTCATTTATTGTATAGTACATAATAGCATTTAGAAATATTAGAAACATATATTTGTGTTTAATACTTAGTAACTATTCATTATTTTAACAGTAAGAAATCTTTCAATTCAGAAAGGCTTCTTTCTACCATATTGTTAGTGTTACTTAACATTATATTTGGCTGATCAATGGAATTTGTTGAATTTCTATCTGCGGATTGGGATTCAGGAGATTGGATTTGTTGTTGAGGGGATGGTATAGGTACAAGAGATGGGGTTTGATATTGAGGGGATGGTATAGAAATACAGGATTGGGTTTGATATTGAGGGGATGGTATTGGCACAGGGGATTGGGTTTGATATTGAGTGGATGCTGTAGGAATAGATGTAACAGAAGAATAATCTGGAGAAAACTGATATCGATTATGTTGCAACCTTCTCGGCAAAGGGGATTCAATGTATCTAGTATAGTGTTAAGCGAACGAATTTCTCAAAATAATTGACGATTCTTTTGTTAGTTTTTTAAGTTTTCCATAATAAATCGCGTCTGATATAAGTTTTTGAACAATAATGTGCTGCTGTTTACTTAAACCTTTTAATTGAAGACCAATGCTCTTTCCTATGACTTCCCAGTCGTCTGTGGTTGTAGTCGTGAGCAGTTGTTGAGCAGTATCAATTAGTTTCTCTTGCTTTTTTTGTAAGCTCAATCCTTTTTCTTGACGGTGTGGATTCTTTTTCTGTTTTATCTGGCTTGTTTGAACGTTTTTGGTTGATTGATTGACTGGTGGATGTTTGGTTCTCCAAGCTCTGAATAGTATTTGCAGATTGGTCGGTTGTTTGACTAACATATGATTCACTCGATTCGGAATTCTGTGAAACCTGTAATAAAAACTTCACATTATTTCTGTTTCAGATGCCTTCGTCGGAAGCTGAATGGAAAAATACAGCAAAAATGTTTGAACACAAGTGGAACTTCAAGCACTGTGTTGAGGCAATGGACGGAAAGTACGTGGCTGTAGAAAAGTCACCTGGCAGTGGGCCGTGTTTTCAGTGTAGTACTTTTTGCTATCGTTAGTGCGAATTACGAATTCACACGGGCGGTAGTTGAAAATGAATTTGGGATACTGGCAACACGTTTTAGGATTTTCCGCCGAAAAATAAGTGTCAACATTGACAACGTCGATGCTATTGTGCAAGCATACTGTGCATTACATAATTATTTGCAAACGAAATCAAATTCCTATATGACAGATTCTTGTGTAGACGTTGAAAATACAAATGATCTGACTTTACGACCAGGTGATTGGCAGGTACAAAAGTTTGAACTAGTGTCACTTGTGCAAAGAAATGAAAAACCGCGCAACGATGAAGGCAACGAAGTTCGAAATAAATTTATGACTTATTTCAACATGTTGCAAGTGATATCATAATCCTTGAGTGTAAAAATAGCAATGGGTTAGAATGATAAAATATACGTATAATACGTAAAATGTCTATCAACAAAATGTGACGTCTTCACTTATATGAATAAAATAATAATATTAAGTTTATTGTTTTAATTACTGACCTCCTCTACAGTATCCAAGATATCTATTCCTCTGCGAGATGGTTCACTGCTCCCTTCAAAAAAGGGTAATACCATAGTGATTGCTTGTACACATCGTCGCTGCCTGTTCCGTTTGCTTTGAAGTATTTTTTTTGAAATAAGACATATCAACGTCATTTTCGAGTTTGCGATATATTTGAAACACCATTTCAAAAGTTTGCTGTCTCATATCTCTGTCGAAATAATGCTTGTTTTTTTATCCCACATGTGGGGCCGGTCTTTATAGACTTCTATCACCCGTGTACAAACTTCATGCTCTTTATCTTTTGCCATTATAAGTAATATTCGTATTTACCTCAACGAGCTCCACAATACAAACACGTACCCCGCATGGCAGTCGCTAGAGAACTGAGTTGAAATTGCCCCAATCACGCTACACAAACGAGTTGAGGCAGGGCGGTTGGAGCTGATCTAGGTAGCTCGGAAGGTCCGAAGCACCAGCCGCCCTGCCAAGGAGACAATCTAAGAAATTGCCACTGCTTGTGAGTGGCCGCCTTAGGGTAACAAGTGGGAGTACCGCCCATGCGGTTAATACCGGCCGCACGATTGTCTAGACGGTTTAACGGTGCAGCCAATGCGACTGCGTCCATTTTTATAACCAATAACAGAATAACTTGTTTCAGTTTTACACCACGTGCTAGAGTACACGTTTGTCATTTTATGTACCAAAATACTAAAATATACTTGTTGATGTAAAATATCGACAACTTCAAAGGTGCAACATAAAATATTACATTTTTACCTAGTTGTCGGCTTCTTCTTTTTGCATTAAAAATGGAGGTAAAACCGGCTACGATTTCGCCGGCCGGCATTACCACCATAATTATTGTGCATACTATAGTACATAAAAAATATTTAGGCAAGTATGATGGAGAATAAAGCAATTCTTTAATCCAGGTTGTACTATTTATTGCAGATATCAAGGCAGTAGACGTATTTCAAATAGAGCATCTTGGACCGAAAAATATCTGAAAGCAGCATTAGAAGCAATTACTGGAGGAGAAAGCATACGCCAAGTTCGTTTGAGATTTTCTATTGCTAGGTCAACACTTCAGGATCGTCTTAAAAATGAAAACACTGCACGATCTGCACTAGGAAAGAAAGTTGCATTTTCAGTAGAGCAAGAAGAAGAGGTTGTTGCAGAAATAATGAATTTGTCGAAAATATTATATGGTTTATCTAGCAATGAAATTAATCAATGTGCATTTAGTTATGCAGAAAAAATCATATTAAAAACCCATTCGTCAAAGAAAATAAAGGGGCCGGTAGAGATTGGTTGGAAAGATTCCTGAAGCAAAACCCCGAAATTTCTATTAGAAAACCACAAGCATTAATAGACTTACAGCGTTTAACAGGGAAGAGGTTTCGCTATTTTTTTCAAAACTCGATGGGAAGATACAAACTATCCTCGAACCGAATTTTTAACGCTGATGAAACGGAAATAACGAATATACAAACATCTGGTAAAATACTAGCTCAAAAAGGTCAACGACGAGTTGGGTTTGTAACGAGCGCCCAAAGGGGCCGAACCACCACAGTAATGTGTTCCTTTCGGGCTTCAGGCACTTGGGTGCCTCCTTTCTTCATATTTGCACGTCAAAGAATGGATCCTCAATGGAAAAGAAATGGACCGCCTGGTTCAGCGTATGCTTGTTCCTCTAATGGCTGGATAAATGAATCTCTATTTATAGACTGGCTGTCGCACTTTCCTCAAGAGACGATGCTGTATTATTAATCGCCGATATTCACGTTGGTCATTGCACATTAAAAGTGTATAAGTTCTGTCGCAAGAACGGCATTATTATTTTGACGATTGCGCCCCAGCCACTGGATGTGACATTTTATAAACTTCTTAAAACGGCATACAACGTGGAATGCGATAAATACTTAAAGAGGCACCCTGGTCAAAAAATCACAACATAAGAAATAGCAGAAACTTTCAACAAGGCCTATTGTAGAATAGCCACTCCAGAAAAAGCTATCAAAGGGTTTGAAACTACGAGCATTTATCCCATAAACCCAGATGTATTTTCGGAAGATGACTTCGTTGCCGCAGAAAATATAAGGTGTCTTCAAAATACGATACCTACACAAAAAGAAAACGAAAATTCTACAATAGAAAGGACCGAAGAAAAAAACAAGATTTCTTTCGTGATATTTTAAATATGCCTGGTTGTAGCAAGGCTCAGTTACCTGTCGTGGAGAGTGCTAATAGAAAACATCACGCTGAGATTTTTAACTCGACCCCAAATAAAGAACTACTTGAAGAAAAGGAAAATAGAAAACGAGGAAAGCGAGGCAAGGAAACTATAAAAACCAAGATGTCGATGGCCTTACCAAAAGCATGATTTGCAATAACAAGAAATGTCAGGTTGACATGCGCTGTCCAAATATCAGTAGAACATGTAAATCTCTTTACAAGATAAAAAACGTTGTGGAGAGCGATGACAGCATTAAAATCAGTTTACCCTGCTCAGCCCAAAATTAGAGATTTTTTAACGCGTTAAATTATATAGGTAAACCTATAGAAATAATATCTAACCAACTTAAAAAACTAGATTTGAATATAACGTACAAATGTAACAATAGTTTAGGAAAATACATAAAAAACAATAAATCCAATAATAAGAAGGAAAATAATTCAGGAGTAAACAGACTAAATTGCGGGAGTTGTGGTAAATACTACATAGGACAAACAGGTAGAAGTTTTAGTAAACGTATTTCTGAACATGTTAGTTCATATAAAAACAATACAGAAACTTTTAACTATGCGTAACGTTGGAACTTAGAAAATCACGTGTTGGATAAAAATTTTGAAATTTTGCATGTTGAAAATAAAGGTAAAATATTAGAGGTTTTAGAATCATTAGAAATTTTTAAAAACAAAAATACAGGTTTGTTACTAAACGATCATATTAATTTATAGTATTCGCCACTATTTGACTTTGACTCTTCATCACATAATTAGCTGTCAGCTATTGTGGTGGGAACCACAATTAGTATAGGTTAAGTATTTTGTAGCGTTGTAAGTTAGTTTAAGATCGAATCATTAACTGATTTTGTGGAAATTAGGAACTATTTGTTTCATTTAAGTGTTAATATGAATTTACATCAAGTAAAAGCCAGCACAATTCAAGATAAATATGTTGCGGATCAAATATCTTGGAATTCTCGTCAAATAATTCCTGACCTTCAACATGGATTCTATATTGGTAAATCTATTATACCTAATTTATTGGTTTATAAGCAATACGTTTCGCGAGCTTTAGAAAACGGTAGGAAAGTGGATGCTGTGTATACGTTCTTTTCTAAAGCGTTTGATCCAGTTAGTCATTCGTTGTTATTAAGAAAATTGGAGATAAAAAGGTTGGAGTCATTTTCACTGGGTCGTACTGAAAGTGTGAAGTAAAAGATTTATGTTTCCTTCCGAAAACAAGTAACTTCCGGTGTACCACAGGGGTCACATTGTGGTCCAGTACTGTTTCTTCTGTTTAATACTGACCTTTCCTCGATATTCGATTCTGAAGTTCTTACATTTGCTGATGATCTAAAGATATTTAGAGTTATCGAAGATTATCAAGATTATGTGTATTCAGCAAGATCTAAATAGATTATCGTCATGATGTCAGTCTAACAAAGTATACTTAAACGTATAAAAATCTTGTATTATTTCCTTTGGACGATCCAAAAATGTTTCAGAGTATGATTATAAAATCAATAACGCAGTCTTAAATAGAGTTACTGAATTTTAAACATCGCGTGAATTTAATATCTGATAAATCGCACAGAACATGTGGTCCTATCTGGCATGTTTCGAAAGCCTTGGCCCAACGCAGTTTACGAGCTTTGTTTTGTTCATTCGTAAGAAGTATATTGGAATATGCGTCATCTGGTGGCCATTCTATAAAGTAGATATTGGCAAAATTGAAAAAATTAAAAAAAAAATGCTAAGACTGCTAGAGTTTAAGAACGGAATGCGACACTTAACAGATACGCTGCAATACGACAGCTATTAAATATGCCATTATTGGCTTCAAGAAGGAAAGTATAAATTAGTGAATGGTTTGATTGATTGTCCAAGTTTATTGGAACAAATAAAATTTTTCTTTAATACTCGTAATACCAGATCTGGTATACACCTTTTATATAGGGTGGTCTAAAACCAACTTCGTTTGTAATCATCTACATATAAGTGGGTTGTTGGACCATTGAATTCTTTCAAAATGGCTGTGACCAGAAAAATAATTAATGAATAAAGGAAGTACTGTGGAGAGTATACTTTACTTATATGTTCGGTTTTAAGGTGCCTTAAGTTATAGTGCGTTATTTTTTTAAATTCAAGTTATATATTTTTTATAGTTATTTATATCCATATGTTGTTATACATGATGTATAAAAGGGGATTTTCCGTATAATAAAGGTTATTTTTTAGATGATTAAATTGCGCCCACTGCTATGGTCTCTTGGCAGTTTTACTAGCATGTCTCAATGCTTACTAGGTTACATTTAAATGTATTTATACAAGTTTGCAACTTTTAGGAAGATCAGGAATTGCTGTACGTTCTGTCCATTGTCACTTATTATGTCCTCCAGGTTACTCTCCTGTTTTAGCCTAGTTCTGATATTGCTTTATAAGGAGCATTCTACAAACATTTGTTCTAACGTTAGCTGTACATTACAGTGCTTGCATTTCTTTCTAGGTGTTTTGCCCAGTAGATATAGGTGCGGTACGTTCGTGTGGGCTATTTTGATACTAGTCGCAACAACTTCATCCCTTTTGGTGAGATTATTAGGTTTCCACATTTTTATATTTGTTTTACATTTTGATAACCTAGTGTTTGATTGGTTCCACACTGTTTGCCATTCAGGCGTTGCTTTAGATTTTAGATGTCTGAAGTCGTGCGGCGCTACTGTTGTGGTGTCTTTAGTTCTTTTAGTAGTAGCTTCTCTTGCAGTTGCGTCTGCTCGTTTGTTTCACTCTATATCTACGTGTCCTGGAATCCATAATATTTTTGAGAATCTTTAATAAACTGTGTATCTGTTTTCTGATCATATTTATTAGGGGGTTCCTTATAAAGTTTTGCTCTGTTATTAGTTCAATGGCGGATAATGAGTAACTGAGGATAATATATTTTTCATCGTTATAGTGTCTACATAGGAGGCGAGCCTGCCAAATTGCATATAGTTCAGCTGACAAACTGCTTTTGATGGTGTTATGTGACCAATTATGTTCTATGCCCTCAACAGACAATCCACTATCAGCTCCATCTGCTTTCTTTGACCCGTCAGTATATATTTTTATGTGCATTGGGTATTGATTTGTAATTGTTTTGATTTGTTTGTGGTAAGTTGATGGTAACATATCTTTCTTTTTTAGATTTTTCAAATCCAATATAATCTTTCTTTCAGGTACTAGCCATGGCGGTGTCTCGGATTGTCGAAGTTTTATTAACGTTGGGAAGTATATATCGATTTCTTTTACAGCCTCTAGGGCTCTTACAATATCCGAACTGCTCACTTTCTTTCCTCAAACTTTCTTATCCTTTCCTCATCTTTTAGTATTGTAAAATTTAGGTGCTGTGGGACTGACATAATTTTGGAAATATAATTAAATAATTGGATTTTCCTGCGAATTATTAGTGATGTTGCACTTGCATCCACAAGGATTGTCATTATAGGGGTCGTTCTAAACGCACCCGTTGCGACTCTTATTCCTTTGGCGTGTATTTTATCCAAAGGCCTCAGTACTGAAGTTCTTGTAGATTAGTACACTATGCTACCATAGTCGATAATTGAAGGTACGCATGCATTATATAATTGGTGCAAAAAACGTCTGTCTGCTCCCCAGTTTATGTTACTTATGCATCTTATGAGGTTTAGTGTTTTGTTGCGTTTGGTGACCAAATTTGTAAGATGGCGTTTGAAGTACAGTTTCTCGTCAAATGTGACACCTAGTATTTTCACAATATCTGTTAAGGTCATTCCCTTTTTCCATTAATATAGAGTGTAGGTTCGGTGTGTTCTGTTCGAAGACGGCAAAAGTGAATCATTGATGATTTATCCTCAGCGAAGTTTAGACCTATGTTCTCAGCTGGTATTGTTATTTGAACAATCGCTAGTTGAAGTTTTTGTTGCATGTTTTGGCTCGAGTCGTTTTTACAGAAAATAAGTAGGATGTACATTTGTCTACGGATGTGATTTCGGAGATAAGTTCATTAATACCGATCAGAAACAGTGTACAGCTTAATACCGACCCTTGTAGAATTTTGTTTTCCTGTATGTATATTTCCGTAACATTTCCTACTCTAACTGTACAAGATCGGTGCATTACAAAGCTCATTATTATTTTGGGGCAGATTACCCCGTAGTTTCCATTTATGCAATGTCTTGACTATGTGGTATCTCCATATTAGTTCGTATGGTTTTCCTATATCAAAACTTACGTCAACAGTATGCGTTCTGCCTAGAAAACTCTTTAGTATATAATCTTCTAGATATACTAATTCGTCTGTTGTAGAGTGATGTTTTCGAAATCCAGTATGATATGTTGATAATAAGCCTCTTTTTTAGAAATCACACATCTTTCATTTATCATCCTCTCGAAAACATTACTTATGCAGTCAAAGATATGGGTCTGTGGTTCATAGGATTAGTGTGGTATTTACCAGGTTTGGGTATAGGAACAATTATAGATTTTTTCCATTCTGTGGGGTAAGTACCTTTACTATATATTTCATTGTACATGTCTAATAGTTCTTGTTTTTTAGGTATTGGGAGATGTTTAAGCATGACATCAACTGTAATGTCTGGACCTGGTGGTGTGTCTCTAGTATCTTGTAGTACCTTAACTAGTTCCGTCATGCTAAGCTGTGGATTATAGTTACAATCTACACTTGAATTAAAATCTAAGGTGGATTCATTTTGTCTTTTCTTCAACAGAAATGTCTTACTGTAGTTTTCTGTGTTACTATTTGTTTGAAATTGCTTGGCCAATGCTTCCGCAATATTTTTGGGGTCTACAAGCTTTTTGTTGTTACATATGAGTATTGGAGACACTATATTAATGTTTTTTTCCCATTATTCCCTTAGCCTTTTCCCAGACCTCACATATTTCCGTTGACGAGTTTAGCTTGTTTACATATTCTTCACAAGGCTTCTTTTTTTGCTAATAAGATCATTCTATGTACCTGTGCGCGTATTTTTTTGAGGTTTATTAAATTTTCGTTTGTTGGTTATTTCTTAAAACGATTCTCATTCTTGTTTTTCTCTTTTACTGCACTGTCTATCTCTTGTGACCACCATGTCGCCTACTTCTATAAAATATCAATAATAGAGTTTGCCCATTTTCATTAATATTTAATTAATTGTTAGACTTACTTTGCATTATATTAAGAAACTTTATAAAGAAAAATTATGTAAAATTAAATTTTGTTTAAAACGTATGTCTACACCTTTCTTCTAAAATTAATCGTTTTTCAGATATTGAAAAAAATGTGAATTAACACTAAAATTGTACCTTAGGAATTTTTTTGCCGCTAAATTATGTGTCGTATCAAAAAATTGCATAGAATATAATTAATCGATATGTTTAAGGTCTATATATAGAATTTTTATATCTTTGAAACTGCCCCTAGTAACCCCCCCCCTCTCCGTCGCTGGATTACTCCCAATACATAATCAGCTCCAGACCAAATGAAATCAGGCTTAAATACATAATTTCAAGTACGTACGTATTATGGTTCAAAAGTTAAGGGGGATACTAACATACATCCACACAAACACACACGCACGCACACACACATATGCACACACAAACACGCACATACCAAAACGCACACACACGCCCGCGCACGCGCACGCGTAGGCGCACACGACCACGCACACGCATACGCACACACGCATACTCTCACACACCCGCACACGCACTCGCGTACACACGCATGCACGCACGCACACACGCATACGCACACACAAACACGCACACCCACACACACACGGCCGATCTTGGAGAAACTTGGTCAATCGTTGTAAAATGAACTATTAAGTCGATTTAGCGATAGTGAAAAAAGTCGATCTCTTAACCTCCTATAGCTACATACAGGGTGAGTCAGCGAAAAGTTTCACGTTCGGTTATCCGTCACATAATTGATTTAACCGAAAAAACCGGGACTGGGGGAAACATTTTCATGTAAGCGTCATTCTCATGTGTCATGGTCAGGGGTGGAGGTTTACTTAAAAATCTTAAATCGCAATACCCCACTTGTGACCCATCATTGGAAAGCGGATGTCATGAGGAATACGCCACACTCTTGTTTTTTTTAAATCCGATTACATTTTCCCTTTGACCATACAAACCTTTTTACTAATAAATTTATAACAAAATCTTAACTGCTGTTGTCAAACTTTACCAGCGATTAATACGTTTAAGTAAATAGTGTCACTTAATTCTAAAAGTATGTTCTACACTTTACAAGAAAGGATATCAATTATTTCTTCTTATTATGAGAACAATCGTTCTGCTATTACTGCTCCTAGAATATTTTATAATAGACATCTCATACGTACATTTGAAAATTTGTAACAGATTCACACAAACCGGTTCAGTAATTAATATCAAGAGACGTCCCCAACTACCTACCACGAAGGAAGACATTAAAATTGCTGTATGGGTCATGTGGCACTAAATCCCAGAGTAAGTACTCGTAAATTATTACGTGATACTGGAATGTCCCAATCAACGGTGTGTCAAATATTAACACCACAAAAATTTCTTCCATACAAAATCCAACTCAATGAAGATGACGATGATCACCGTCTGAAATTATATGATATTATGACTCATAGTTTGCCTGATACCGCGAACTTACTATACAATACTTGTTTTTCCGATGAGAGTGCTTTCTTCTTAAATGGAAATATTAATCGGCTAATTGTAGATACTGGAGCGATAGTAATCCTAGAATAACAAGAGAGCCGCATAAACAATATTCTGAAAAATTAAACGTTTGGGCAGAAATTTTTGGTAAGTTACATTATGTTTCTTGTGCTTAATAATTATTTCATACTGAAAAAACTATTTATTAAGTAAGTAACATTTCAGATAATAAAATACAAGGTCCACTTTTTCTGAAAATATCCTAAATAGAGACAGTTATTTAAATTAGTTTGATGAGCATATTATACCCATGATTATGGAGGCAATTGAAAATGTCCCCAATTATTCCGAAGTTGATATTCATTTTCAACAAGATGGGGTTCCACCACACTATGCTGTTGCAGTTAGAGAGTTCATAAACGCAACTTTTCCAGGACAATGGATTGAAAGGAGGATCCCATCGAGTGGCCAGTGAGATTTCCAGACATGACACCCCAGTATTTCCTCTTATGGGGTTATTTGAAGAATAAGGTTTACTCGACAGTTTCCAACGCTTTACAGAAGTTACGGGAAATAATAGTGCATGAATGTCGCTTAATAACTCCAGATATCTTGACAAATGTGCGAAGGGAATTTGAAAGTAGGCTTTACTTCTGGATGGGGGTTGATGGTGGACATTTTGAACATTTGGTAAAGTGATTAATTGTACTTTTAGTACTTTAAGCTTATTTAAATGACTCAGATTTCGTTGAAAATTTATTCGTTATGGATGGTCATAGAAGGGGCAAATGTCATCGGATTTTATAAAACGAACCTGTGGCGTATTCCCCGTGACAACCGCTTTCCAATGATGGGTCACAAGTGGGGGATTGCTATTTAAGGTTTTTAAGTGAAACCTCCCACACCTGACTAACGACAAACGAAAATGACGCTTACATGAAAATGTGTGCCCCTCAATACAAAAATTGTCCCGCCTTTTTTCGGTAAAATCAATTATGTGACAGATAATCGAATACGAAACTTTTCGCTGACTCTCTCTGTCTGTATATGTGGGTTGGAAAATAAAAACGACACTTCTGAGCTCGTCGCGTTGGATAAACCGAATATTTATTATTTACTTTCACTATGACAACGTTTCATTTTACAATGACATTCATGTAAGTAAGTTTGCTTAAGTCATTACTATGGAATGCCAAATGTATTTTCTGAAACACCTCTAGCCCTACTGCAACGATAGTTAAATATACATTGATGATTGGAGAGTTTACTACTACTACTACTACTGTGTAGCGGATAACACCACCGTCAGAAACACGTCCATTTATGCCACAGTCGGCCGTAATAAGTTCGTGATTGGCATTTACTGCAGCCATTACTGCTACTCCGTAATTCCCTTTATAACGGTAATATTTTTTTAATTTTCAGGATTCCGTAACTATGTTCTAGGACACAAATTGTTGATGTTGACACGGTTGTTACAAATGCCCCAATGCCTGCCAAAAAATATAAAACTCTGCCTAATAAGGATTCAATTAACGAATTAATTACGTTAGCTTGCACTGGGTTGAAGGAACCAGTGTCTCATGAAATCCATACACCTACTACTTGGGCTGAAGAACTTAAAAATATGATTCCCTAACAACAAATATTTGCCAAAGAATTCATCAATGAAGGGCAAATGAGGACTCTATACCGAGATTCAGTAAAATTAATGAACCAGACAGGTATGGCACCCCTGCATGTCATTCTTCACATTCAACCGCCTCCTATACACAAATGTAGGCAATAGTTTCTCGTCCTGAGTATACATCTCCAAACCCATAACCCTCGGCGTCACATTATTTTTCTTCTTTTGAATAAACTTTAGTTTTTTTTTTGTATTGAAACAATTTCATTTTCTTTTTCTACTGTACTATAGGTAGTTTTTTCTTTGTTATTATGGCAACGTAAAATGAATTTTGTTAAAATGGGAACTTGAAATAAAAAAATGTTACTAGAATTTATCGTTTACTTACCTTAATGTAATCCTTCAGACTCGAATCACAGATCTCTTCAACTATTCCACTAACGGTTGCTGACGAAAATGTCGTATCTTCAAAGTTGTTCCCTGTAGCTAGAAATCGTAAAGTGACAGCATGCCGATTGGCCAGTGAAATCGCCTTCCTCATATTTGTATCCTAATTTTTTGTTAATGGCGAAACAAAAGCATCCATCTGCTGAAACAGTTGTTCATCCATTCGCAAAAAATTGCGGTAGTCATATGGTTCAGTAGTAAGTCATCGAAGTAGTTTCCCATATCCATGACTTTGGCGTTTCTCTAACCAGGTTTTCATCCACACTTTTCTTGACTCCTTTTTTCCCTCTGCTTGAGCGCCACAGCTAACTCATTTACATCCATCTTCGTTCAAAGCAATATCGTAACTCACATTATTGATCAATGTTATTGAATCGTGTTTGGGATACCCAATTTTACCTCATATTGCGTCAATAATATTGCTTCAATAAGATTGACTGTGTAAAGTGGGCTTTAGGTGAGAAGATTAAGGCCCTCTAGATAGCTTGACGAAATATAAATCGATCGCAGCGCTCCTTAGTGTAGCGGAGTGAAAGTTTTTCAAAGTTTTGCCTGAATACTTATCTGCCACAGGCAAGATGAGAAATTAAATCAATATTCAGAATAATTTATTTATAATTTACAGAAGCCATGAACACTAAAGTAAGTTGCAATAAAATTGATCTTTTTTCATATTTTATAATGATTTTTAAAACTAAGGTCACTATTATTTGATTATATACTTGTAGGTAACCTCAACTCCAGCATTTTCTTTAATTACACGTAATCAACATAAAGTGTTATTTAAACAAATTCCTATTATTTTCTAATTAGTTCATTACCCAATGTTAAATTTAAAGAGATATAGGTAATATAATTAGGTGTAGAAAATGGCTAAATAACTTTCCCTTTAGTTAACCCTAAGTATATCGCGTAATTACATATTGATTATTATTATTCCTCAAATATTCTAATGAAATGTAGACAATTACGGGATTGCTATCAGTGTACTAGCATTTTGCAAACGGTACTCATCGTTCAAACACCAGTCGTGAATTTGTGATTGTGTCTAAAAATGCCTAAAGCAAGAAAAATTGTGAGTGTTCCAAGAAGAAGTAGAAGTCAAAAAGGGCGAGAGGAGCGTAAGTACCTACATACAATCGTATTTTATTGAAATATTCCCTTTGTTGTAATTTATTAAAATGTCCTATAATTATCATAAATAAAAAAATTATGTACGATTCACTATTAGTAATCCATGCAAGTGGCCCGAACTTCTTTTTTGTTAGTTTTCAAATGACAGAATGTATAAAAATAATTATAAGGTAGATTTTTTTATTGATAAATTCCGTTTATAGGAAATTGGGTAAGATTTCAACAGAAGGTTGCATCCACCCTCGTTCGGAAGACGAACCTTTTGACGAAGACTTTTTGGTGTCCGATACTGATAATTGCTATGGAATGGTGGCAGGCGCAGATACTGAACTGAGTTAATCGTCGTAGGAAGAAGGTAACAAAATGTATGTATTATTTTAACAACGTTTTCTTCTATGGAAACTTCTTCATTGCAGTAGTTGCGTATTTTTTTGATTTCAGATCACTCTAAAACAGGGTATTTGCACCCACGGATAATGATAATGCATTGGCAAATGAATCCATCACACCCGATTTTTCAAAAGATGAGTACAAATTGCGCGTTAGTCAATTCTGACTTGTTTAGAAAATGACGACAAAAAAAAAAGATTCAAGAAGGTACCTTGACCCAATCAAAAAGTGTGCTTTATGTTTAACGGCATGAAATTTTAGGAAAATATGCAAACTGCGTAAAACAACTTGCACTTCCAAAACTCTCTCCTCCTTAGTCTCCAACGTTTTTAAAGGGAATACGTACACCGCCTTTATCCTCAACAGTGAGGCAAATTCAATTAAACTATTTCAAGAATTATTCAAGTTAAAGGTCAGTACATGCGGACTCCTTATAGACGAAGAAAAACCATTTTTAGCATGTTCGCCTGACGTACTAGTAGAAGAAGGTGCAGTGGTGCAAATAAAAAGCTCTTTAAAAAGCGGTAACATTGATCCTGTGGAGGCATATAAGGTCAATTTAATTAATTATTGTGTTGTAGATTCCGAAAACAACAACATTAAATTAAAGAGGAACCATAATCATTATTATCAGGTGCAAGGAATTTTACATATTACCAAACGAGTCAAATGCTACTTTATTGTCCACACTACAACAGGAATCCATGTTGAAGAAATTGAAAGGTTTATTGACGGATCAGTAGTTGCTGATTCTGTAGACAAAGCCAATGTTTTTGTGGATTTGTTTGCATCAAACTCGTGTCTCAATGATTCTGGAAAAGATGTGCCCCTAGTCAACTCTTCTTCATACGCTATGAAACCAATTCATTTTTGGTACAAGCTCTTGGAATCGATCATCAATAGGCTTGATCTCAATAAGGCGACTGGCCCAGACGGTATCCCAGCTATTGTCTTAAATAAATGTTCCCCAGCCCTATCTAAGCTCTATATGATCTCCATGTCTTCTGGGGAATTCCCTGCATCATGGAAGTTAGCAAATGTTCAACCTATTCCCAAAAAAGGCGATAAGACCGATCCCTCAAACCACCGACCAATTGCCATCACTTCCATTTTGTCTAAAATCATGGAAAAAGCCACCAATCACCAACTGCTCACGTTCCTTGAAATTAAAAACTCCTTAGTGACCACCAATATGGGTTAGGCAAAGACGTTCAACTGGCGATCTTCTTTCATATGCGACCCAAGTTTGGAACAATACAGTAGAGCAGTCCGGTGAAACAGTTGTAGTCGCTTTAGATATCTCAAAGGCATTTGACCAAGTTTGGCATAAGTGTTTACTTGCCAAACTCACCTCGTTTGGGTTAAATGATACCCTTATCAACTGGGTTTCTAGTTACCTCGATAAAAGACGAATACGTGTCGTGGTTGATGGATTTTTTTCAAAATAAGTTAGCATTAACGCGGGCGTACCACAGGGATCCGTTATAGCGCCTACACTTTTTCTGCTGTACATAAATGACCTTATTTCTTCAACAACTAACCCCATCCATTGCTTTGCTGACGATAGCACTCTTCACTGTATTTAATCTCAGTCTACTCATAATGATAATCCACCTTCTATTTCAAATCAAGAAATTAAAGCTGAAATGGCAAATTCAATCAACAAAGACATTCAACGTATTCTCGAATGGGGAAGCAATAATCTAGTTAAATTTAATGCTAACAAAACTCAGTGTTGCCTTATGTCCGCCAAAAAAGATCGATCATTTCCTGTTGTAAGTATGAATGGCTCAGTTCTTAAGTTTTCAGGCTCTATAACTCTGTTGGGTATGACTATACCTTCAAATCTCTCATGGGTTGACCATCTTCTGTCAGCTACCAAAACAGCTGCTCGTAAAATAGGCTTTTTGTACAGATCTAAGCAGTACTTTACCTCTCGACAGCTCCTTCTGCTGTATAAGGCCCAAATTCGGCCTCATCTGGAATATAATTCTCACCTTTGGGTTAGTACTCCCCAATACGCTCTCGATATCGTTGATCGTATTCAAAAGAGAGCGATTAGGCTTATAAATGACCCGTCCTTAACTTCTCACATACAGTCCCTTGAGCATAGAAGGATGGTTTCAGTTCTTTCTTCGTATTATCGTTATTACAACGGCTATTGTGCTGCTGAATTATATTCTTTGATACCATCTCGGGCTATCTTTGCGAGCAATACTCGTTTCGCTCATTCACATCATCAGTATGCAGTACAAATCTCAACTTGTCGTACCAAACGGGCGCAATCCACATTTTTCTATACGGCTTCTAAACTCTGGAATGATCTCCCTAGTTCCTGTTTTCCTCTCACTTATTATCCCTCAATCCATCCTCCTAAGTGTTCCTGAGTGCTTTAGCACGATAGGCCTAATTTAGCCTGTTCAGGTTCACAGTCATAAAAAAAAAGTAACAATAAGTGTTTTGAACATTAAATGAAACAATATGTTTTGTTTTTTATAGGGAGGATTATATGGTAAAAAAATTAGAAGAATTTTACTATAAGTCTTTATTACCCGAATTATTTGATCCAGGCAGATGTCGTAATTTAAATCTTCGAACTGTACAGTGCATCCCATTTTGGTTGAGACAGCCAGATATCTCTGTTGTTGTTGAAGATAGAACCTTGCGGTTTCCGCGGTCCTGTGCCACTTTTTTGTGAAACTCAAGATGGCCTGTACGGATTTTGCCTACCTTCTTTCGTTTATAAATTACAGGGTGTTTTTGAAAATCCACACTTTTTGGATCCCCTCCATATCTAAGATAATGTCAAATTGAGAATTTTACGTAGAATCCAGGGGCGCACTCAATTTATTTTTCGGGGTATCGTTATGGAGATAAGACTCAAACTTATGATTTTTTCTATGCAATACCCTGTATTTTATTATCTCATTAATTACTTTTTTTTTCCTTCGAAATGATATATAATATATAAACATGAAGTTTTCAAAAATGCTCCAAAATTACTAAAACATTGAATTTTAATAGAGTGCCATGGATTTCAAAGTTTTACTACAGGAATTATTATTTGTGATTTTTTTATAGTAGGTCATGGATGCTACAAACACTGTTGTTGACTTTTGGAGCATTGTTTTATCAAGTGACTGTGGAGAAATCAACACATCTGCTGTCATGATGATAAATTTTGGTGCGTTTTATTGTGTTTGGCGATTTTGTTAATTTGTGAAATTTTATAATGGCTGAAAGATTTTTTCAGAACAACGAAAAGTATGATATCATACAATGTTTCAATTAATGCCATGAAAATGTTGACGAAGCATTAGAATTATATTTAAACAGGTAAACTAATAATTTACAATAAGACATTATATGACATATTGTTTTTAAAACGTTAGATATCCAGAGAGGCGTCAACCTAGTCGAGTAACGATATTTCGACTAAAGAATAATCTACTAAATTATGGTGCGTATTCTAAACCCCGACCCAAGACGTATAACAAGGAAAATAATGAAGTGAATGAAATAAATGTCTTAGCCAGCGCCCGTGTCTCTCGTCAGACTTCTTGTACGAAGTTAGAAAACGACACTGGCGTTCCCCGATCACGGGTAAAAAGGATTTTAAAAAAACACAAATTGAAACCCTACAAACTGAATATTGTCCAGGATTTACACCCTGGTGATGCAGCGAGGCGTGTGAATTTTTGTAATTGGTTTTTGAACCAAACTCGAAGGGACAATAATTTTGCGAGTAAAGTCATATGGTCAGACGAAGCCCATATAAGCAGTGCCGGTTTATTTAACAGGCAAAATTCAAGGCACTGGTATGATGAAAACCAATACCTAATTTTTGAGCAACAACAACAGAGTTGATTTGGTTTTAATGTAGCCTGTTTGTTATTGGGACATCAATAAAATGCCGCATTTTTGAAGGGGTTCTCAACGCGAATAGGCACTTGGCAATTTTAGAAGAAGTAATACCAGAATTCCTGGATAATGTACTCCTCGCCTATCTTAATGCCATTTACTTCCAACAAGACGGTGCCCCTGCCCACAATTCGAGGTTGATTGTGCCGTTTTTAGAAGAAACTTTCCAGGACCATTGGATTGGAACAAATGGACCCATTAGGTCGCCTGCAAGGTCACCTGATTTGTCAGTGTTGGACTTTTTTTGTGTGGTTTTTTGAAAAATAAAATATACGGTAAGAGGCACAATAATATTGAAGAACTTCGTGCAACAACAGAGGCAGTTTTTCAGAATTTACAAAATCGGCCTTTCATAATTTTAAATGCATTAAGACGTATTAAGAAACTGTGTCAATTGTGTGTTAGGGAAAATGGACATCAATTTGAACAATTCAATAAATAAGTACCGAATAATTTCAAAATGAAATAGTATGAGTAAATATTTAATTGGTTGCTTATTCTACATTATGAACTTTTTAATACTATTTATTTGTTGCTATTAGTTACCTACGTTTTGTGTTTTGTTAGTGGATTAATGTTAGTATTGTTCTTGTTCCTTTCATGGAAAAATCACAAGTAGTATTTCTTCAGTTTGAACTTTTTTGTATGAAAAATCCATAGCCTACTATTAAAAATTAATGTTTTAGTGATTTTGGAGCATTTTTGAAGAATTTATGTTTATATATATTATAGTATATATATATATATATATATATATATATATATATATATATATATATATATATATATCATTTTGAAGGAAAAAAATAAGGAATTTAATGAGGTGATAAAATACAGGGTGTTCCATTGAAAAAATCATAAGTTTGAGTCGTGTCTCCATAACCATGCCCCGAAAAAAAAAATTGAGTGCGCCACTGAATTCTACATAAAATTCTCTATGGGATAAGTTTTCAATTTGACATTATCGCTGAGAAACTTCGTAGATATGGAGGGGGTCCAAAAAGTGTGAATTTTCAAAAACGCCCTGTAACTTATGAACGAAAGAAGTTAGAAAAAATCCGTTCAGGACATCACAAAAAAGTGGCACAGGACTGCGAAAACCGCAAGGTTCTATCTTCAACAACAACCGAGATACTTGGCTGTCTCAACCAAAATGGGATGCACTGTACATATGACCAATTAAATTTTAAATTGTTTTGTTTGTTAAACCTCTATAATTTGTTTACAATATTTTAGAAAACTGTTTTTTTCTTTGATACAAAATAAATAAACAGAATAATTAATTGTTTTATTTTTATTTTTACTGATACGAATACATTATAATTTAATAGGGTGCATACATAAAGTGCATACCATTTTCGTTATTTTAATTTAAATAATAGTTTGAAGGATTCAAAGTTAATCCAATTACGTTTGTGTTTCAATAGAAATAGTTACTTGCTAAGGAATATCTGAAGATCTTTGTGCCCCCGGGTCATTTAATGAAAAAAAAAGGTATTTCTTTCCCTCCCCAGAGGGCGGGCTGCTCGAGCTTTCCAAGCTCCTTCAGCCACAATCATGGATTCCCAGCATACATACATACATTACGTATATATGAATGGTGGGATTAAAGATGGATGTGGTCAGGATAGGATCGGAAGGATCGGAGTTAGGGTTCCAAGGGGTAAAATACTACCCCAGAATTCGCCTAAGTAGCCGCATATGGTCTGCATATACGCAGTGACAATGCCGCTACATGTGTATGAGGAAACCCCCCGAAAAAACCTCATACAAGGTAGACGGTAACGGGAATCGAACCCATTACCTCCCGAATGCTAAGCAGGTCGTGTCACCACTACGCTACCAGCTCGGTGTCATTTAGTGAGCAGACCATGCTGCTATATTTTCTAATGGAATTTCTACCTTCTTGACATCAGAACATTGATCGCTTCTGTAATGTTTTAAATAGTGAATTATAAATCTCCAATTTTTTCAAAATATTAACAGTTGGTATTTCGAAAAACCTATGTCTGAATATGTGGCTTTTGTTAAAAATATTATCAGTTATAAAAAATATTCCAATTTAATCACTACTGGGAAGAAAATTTAATAAAAAATTATAGAAATTAAAATTTAAAGAAACCCTATATTCAAACATTTAGGAAGGTTTCGGGACTATTTTGACCGTTACACGGTTCTCTAAAGTTTCAGATAACTTCATAATAATATAAAAAGTCAGAACGTTTTTAACATTGCTCTTATGGAGGTTTGATGTGTTGCCCAACTATCGAGACCCCCTTAAGAATATATTGTCAAACCATTTAAAAAGCAGCTTCTATAATAAATGTAATGAGCTTAAGCAATGCGATCTATGTTTGTATGTGTATATCCATACTGGAAACGAATGTATTTCTTTTTTTGGGTTTGAAAGTAAACAAGCGGTTACAGACCGTGTTAACTGTGGAACTTCATTCATTAACATTCCTTCAAGCTATGATATTACAGTGTATGAAAGGTTTTTATTATGTTCAATGTGAGACTAGCATTGTAGATCGAGTCGTTGTCGACGTAGTTAAAATATAATGATACCTAAAATAGGTATAATGTGTACTACTAAAAATGTTTTTAACTCAAGGTTTACTGCATTAGTGAGCAAGAATTTTAGATAATTTATATTCTCTTTATACAAATTTTTAGCTTAGGTAATTTAATTTATATTTTAGAGAGAAGTTATGTTTTTGTAGAAATTATAAGTTTGTTAATTACTTTCAAAATGAAACATTACTGTTGGTCAGTCAGGATATCTGAGTGTCTGGATTTCGGGGAATGTTAGGATTACATCTGTCACTGTTGGAATTTTACTTATTGGCATTCTGTCCCAAACTTTTCGTTACCTTGTATATTTCCATTCCAGAGTATCTCATTTTTTATTTAGAACTATACATTCTTCCTGAAGCATTAATTAACAATTGTGAAATAGTTTCGATAACATTATAACTAAAAAATGAAGAAATGTAAATACTGAAAGTTTCTGCATTTACATAAATGTACAGAGCTTCAAAATTTTAATATAAAGTACAGAATAGTGTATTTTGGAAAAGTTATAAATTATGGGTCCACATTCCTTAATGAAATTTACCACTTAAAATTTACATTTCATTTAAATATTTAATAAAGTTCTATTGACGTGTATTAAAATTTTGTTTGTATATCATAACTATGAATGTGTTTACATGTTTCGTATGTGAAATGGTTCCTTCCCACTTCTCATATATGTTTACCAATTTTTTTCCTTTTCTTTCTGTTCGCAATTTTAAAGACTGATTTACATTTTATTGGAAAACTTGCACTTGTCGACGATTATTCTACCCATTTTGTTTTTATTTTCATTAACAAGCTTTTTCATAGATTTGTCATGACGATTAAATTATAAAAGTATATTTAACAAAACGAGTTAAAATGAAAATGTTTTGCATTCATCATAGTGGTTGAAAAGGAAACTAAAACGTAATCAAAACCGTGGTTACTGATAAACATTAAACAAAGCGCTTTCCCTCGATTCCCGAGAGCTCTATTCGCTCTCACTTAATACCCTCCACGGACACTTTGCTATCCTATACTATCGCATTGTTTTCTTATACCTTAAAAACTCAGATTAACTCTAAAAATTAGTTAAATATTTTATTCGGCCGTTCATTGCAAATTATAAATTTCATATGATTATGTTAAACAATACCAACCAGCTTTATTAGACTTACTCATCATTTTAGCGATGCTAAGAATAGAAATACCCCAATGAGGGTATTTTACAAAAAAGACTGACAAAGAGCAGCATTTGAAAGACGAGATAACAGGTTAAATCTCAGATAATTAGATTCATTTAAGAGCATGAAACAGTGTTGTAGTCCATCATTTTTGGCGTAATCGGGTGTGATCAAATTATATGAATTAAACATTGCAGATTCAACGTATCCATCTATTTGCGGTCCAGAAGGAAATTTCAAAAGAATTTATAGAGCTAATGACTCCTAAACTGTTTAATTTTAAATAAACTGTGAACAATAAGTTAGTAGAAGTCAGTTCAATGGTTTATTCAAAGTCGAAAATAACATTCGTGTTTACGTTAAGGTTTCGTTTAAAATAATTTAGATGCAGATATAAGAATGTACATTAACTTGGAATGTACCTACTCTTAAATTCGTAAGTTCTATACACCGCACTACTGATTTCTACTGGCAAATAGCAATAAATGTTTATTTTCTGACATGAGATTAACGTGTTTAAGCGCATCAATAGAGATTTTCTTAATTTATTTAAGCTCGAAGATGTATTAGATTTTCGCAATGATACTGAAAATTCTTAATCATTTAATGTAAAGCACAACTGGAGTACTCGCTTTTCTTGCAAACCAATAGTTAGGGATCAACAATCTATATAGTGTATGTTCTTGTGGATTGCTATAAAGAATAATTATGTATGCTCTTTGCAACAATAATTTTTAGTAAGTGTCTGATTTGAGCCAGACAAATGTCTTACATTTTACACATTTTTCTACTACTTATTCCAAAAAAAAATCTATCCAAAATATTATTAATCCCTTTCCTCACAATGTCATGCAGCTTTTAGAAATGTTTCTACTTTATTACGTCACCTACATACAGTACGTTGCTATAATATTACCCAAAATTTATTCATTTTTAATTTTCAGATATACGTTCAAGTATATGAAAATCAAGGCTATATTAAAAGTTAGTTTTCTTCCGATTTGACTTGACTGCTTACTTAATATCTTTTAATTAATTTTTAACGCTTATTATGTTCCATATTAAATACTTTATATAATAAAAACTTATCTAAACCTAAAAAATTAAAAATTTGCAAAAGGGGTACATACCCCCCAATTTTACCCTTTTCCCCATACCCCACTGACCCCAAGAACAATCAGTCGCTTTGGGTAGTTGACATCTATATGTGTGTCGAATTTCAAGTTGATAGGTAAGTCCTTCGAAAGTTATAGAGTACACACATACGCGTACGCGCAGGCGCCCGGGCGCTCACGCCGTCATGCACGCCCACACATACACACTCACACACACACACACACGCACACACACACACACACACACACACACACACACACACACACACACATACAGACACACAAACACACACACACACTCGCACACTCACACACACACACACACTGTTTTCAAGGTGGCACGCACACACATACGCTAGTGCTTTAACGCTTACACGAACGCACGCTCGCTGGCACGCACACATGCTCTCACGCAAACACGAAGGCACGCATGCATGCTCAATATTTAAACCTTATCTTATACACACACACACACACACAAACACACACACACACACACACACACACACACACACGCACACACACAAGCACACACACATAATATACACACACACACACACACACACACACACACACACACACACACACACACACACACACACACAACACACAAACACACACACACTCACATACACTGTTTTCAAGGTGGCACGCACGCACATACGCTAGTGCTTTAACGCTTACACGAACGCACGCTCGCTGGCACGCACACATGCACTCACGCAAACACGAAGGCACGCATGCATGCTCAATATTTAAACCTTAGGAGATTTTCTCTATCGTTGCCCCATTAAAACGATTTCATTGAAATTTATATTAATGTTACAAATTTAATGATTTTTCGTTAGCGGATAAAGTGGGAATGTTTTATTTCGTGTCGGCTGTTTAAATTTGCTCATCAGCCAGGTCCACACTTAAACATCGATGGTATGAGTAAGCTCGTCAGTATCTACGTAGCAATGAGATACGAAAAAGGAAACTTTTACTAGTCTTTTTTTAAACCTCATATATCCGTAAAATTCAAAAAAAGGAAAGATCCAAAAACCCCAGTTTTCCTATCTGTGAAAATATTTATACACCAATTTCGGCACAATGGATTGTGTCGAAGACAAATGTGTGTGTGTCTGTGCATGCATGCGTGCGTGCGTGTGCGTTATTATTTATTTTATTTCATACTAATACGTTATAAGCAAATAAACCCTTAGTTGCCGTAATCATAAACACGTTCATAACTCCCTTGGGAAGTTATGAACTGGTATCTAGGTTATAGATCCATAATTGCACTGTAATCATTCTAATGTATTTTGACAAATGTTTGCAAACTTGTCAGTTTTTATATCCATAGTAACCATGCCTACTTAATTTTGAAAACAAATTTCATTTAATTTTAATAACCAAAAAACTTTATTTGCATATTTCATTTTTAATGTATGAAATAAAATTATTTATGTATCACGGAAGTTTCTTTGAAGGACCTCACTATCACATGTAATAACACTGTTACGTCATCGGCGTATGCGCAAACTACTAGTTTCCTTTCAGGACCAATCATAACACATTTAAGAAAGGCTCTGCATAAGGATAAAAAGGGTTCTAAGGCTAACGAATACAAAATATCGGACGAGGGACATCCTTGTCGTACCCTTCTGTTGATTTTAACATCACTTGTTAGTAGCCCACAAACCCTTATGTGACATGACACATCAGGGTACAATGCTTTCAATGCGTTTACATGGTAACACCTTGCTCATTTGCGCAATATACAAGATGTGTGTGTGGTGTTGTGTTGTGTGCTGTGTGTGCCGTGTGTGGAGTGTGAGCCGGGTGTGAGTTGTGTAAGTGTAGTGTTAGTGTCGTGTGAGCATCGTGAGTGTGAGAGTGTGTGAGTGTGTGAGTGTAGTGTGTAGGTGTGTGAGTGTGTGAGTGTGTGTGAGTGTGAGTGTGTGAGTGTGTGATGGTGTGTGTGAGTGTGTGAGTGTGAGTGTGTGAGTGTGTGAGTGTGTAGTGTGAGTGTGTGAGTGTGTGAGTGTGTGTAGTGTGTGAGTGTGTGAGTGTGTGAGTGTGTGAGTGTGGTGTGTGAGTGTGTGAGTGTGTGAGTGTGTGAGTGTGTGAGTGTGTGTAGTGTGAGTGTGATGTGTGTGAGTGTGTGTGTGTGAATGTGTGAGTGGTGAGTGTGTGTGTGTGAGTGTGAGTGTGTGAGTGTGTGAATGTGTGGTGTGGTGTGTGGGGTGATGTGGTTGTGAGGGTGTGTAGTGCGTGATGCCTGGTTGGTGCTGCTGTGTGGTCTGGTGTGTGTTGTGTGTGTGCTGTGTGTGTGTTGTGGTGTGTGTGTGCTGTCTGTGTCTGGTGTGTGTGTCTGTCTGGTGTGTGTTGCAGTGTGCGTGTGTGTGTGTGTGTTGTGTGTGTGTGTCTGTTGTGCGTCTGCGTGCGTGTCTGTCGCTGTGTCTGCGTCTGCGTCTGCGTTGTCTGCGTCTGCTGTCTGCGTCTGCGTCTGCGTCTGCGTCTGTCTGTCTGCGTCTGCGTCTGCGTCTGCGTCTGCGTCTGCGTCTGCGTCTGCGTCTGCGTCTGCGTCTGCGTCTGCGTCTGGTCTGGTCTGCGTCTGTCTGCGTGTTGCGTCTGCGCTGGTCTGGCTGTCTGCGTGGTGTCGGCTGCGTCTGCGTCTGCGTCTGCGTCTGCGTCTGTGTCTGTCGGTGTATGTGTGTGCCTGTTCCTGTGTCTGTGCCTGTACCTGTGTCTGTGTCTGTACATGTGTCTGTGTCTGTACATGTGCCTGTGCTTGTGCCTGTGCCTGTGTCTGGGTCTGTGTCTGTGTCTGTGTCGTGTCCGTGTCCGTGTCCGTGTCCGTGTCCTGTCCATGTCTGTGTCCGTGTCCGTGTCCGCGTCCGTGTCCGTGTCGTGTCGTGCCTGTTGTGTGTGTGTGAGGTGTGTGAGTGTGAGTGTGTGTGTGTGGTGTGTGAGTGTGTGAGTGTGTGTGTGATGAGGTGTGATGGTGTGTGAGTGTGTAGTGGTGAGTGTGTGAGTGTGTGATGTGTGTGTGTGTGGTGTGTGTGTGAGGTGGTGTGTGTGAGTGTGTGAGTGTGTGATGTGTGAGTGTGTGAGTGTGGATGTGTGTGAGTGTGTGAGTGTGTGAGTCCGTGAGTGTGAGTGTGTGTGTGGTGTGAGTGTGTGAGTGTTGAGTGTGTAGAGTGTGAGTGTGAGTGATGTGTAGTGTGTGAGTGTGTGTGATGGTGTGAGTGTGTGTGTAGTGTGAGTGTGTGAGTGTGTGAGTGTGTAGTGTGTGGTGTGTAGTGTGTGAGTGTGAGTGTGAGTGTGTGAGTGTGAGTGTGAGTGTGGTGATGTGTGAGTGTGTGAGTGTGTGTGTGTGAGTGTGTGAGTGTGAGTTGTGTGAGTGTGGTGTGAGTGTGTGAGTTGTGAGTGTGTGAGTGTGTGGTGTGGTGTGTGAGTGTGTGAGTGTGATGTGTGTGAGTGTGTGAGTGTGTTGAGTGTGTGAGTGTGTGAGTGTGTGAGTGTGTGAGTGTGTGAGTGTGTGTGTGGTGTGTGAGTGTGTAGTGTGTGAGTGTGTGAGTGTGATGTGGTGTGTGTGAGTGTGTGAGTGTGTGATGTGTGTGAGTGTGAGTGTGTGAGTGTGTGAGTGTGTGTAGCTGTGAGTTGAGTGTGTGGTGTGTGAGTGTGAGTGTGTGAGTGTGTGTGTCGTGTGTAGTGTGTGTAGTGTGTGATGTGTGAGTGTGTGAGTGGTGTGTGTGTGAGTGTGTGATGTGTGAGTGTGGTGTCGTGTAGTGTGTGATGTGTGTGTGGTGTGGTGCGTTGGTGTGGTCTGATGTGTGAGTTGCTGTTGAGTGTGTGTGTGCATGTGTGTGAGTGTGTAGTGTGTAGTGTGTGTGTGTGCTGTGTGTGTCTGTGTGTAGTGTGGTGTGCGTGTCCGAGTCGTGATGTGTGCGTGTGATGTGTGTGTCGTGTCGTGTAGTGTGTGTCGTGTGTAGTGTGTGTGTGTGTCGTGTCGTGCGTGTGAGTGTGTCGTGTGAGTGTCATGTGTGTGTGTATGTGGTGTGTGAGCGTCTGCGTGAGCGTGTGCCGTGTTCAGCCTGCGTTGTCTGTCGTGTCTGCGTCTGCGTCTGCGTATGCGTCTGCGTCCTCGTCTGCGTCTGCCTGTTCCTGTGCCTGTGTCTGTGTCTGTACATGTGGCTGCGTCTGTACATGTGCCTGTGCTTGTGCCTGTGTCTGTGTCTGTGTCTGTGTCCGTGTCCGTGTCCGTGTCCGTGTCCGTGTCCGTGTCCGTGTCCGTGTCCGTGTCCGTGTCCGTGTCCGTGTCCGTGTCCGTGTCCGTGTCCGTGTCCGTGTCCGTGTCCGTGTCCGTGTCCGTCTCCGTGTCCGTGTCCGTGTCCGTATCCGTGTCCGTGTCCGTGTCCGTGTCAGTGTCCGTGTCTGTATCTGTGCCCGTGGCCGTGTCCGTGTCGTGCCCGTGCCCGTGTTCGTGTCCGTGTCCGTGTCTGCGCCTGCGTCTGTGTCTGTGTCTGTGTCTGAGGCTGGGTCTGTCCGTGTTTGTGTCTAAGCTTATTCACAACTTTACACTTACATCATGCTTTGATTAAATTTTGTTAATTTTTTTCTTTGATTATAACATCTTTCACTGTTAGCCTTCTGATTTCTCATCTTCAAGGCAGTTTAATAATATTTAATTGATTATGGGTCTACTTATTTTTTACTAAAATTGTACCCCATAGTTGGAATTATAAGTTTAACAAGCTGTTATATTAATAGCAGGCTAATGTTTGTGTTTTTACTTTTCATATTTCATAAATTTGTTCTATTATTTTAAATAATTCTAAAAGGGTTTACCACTACTGAGGACGATAATTGTATTGAAACCTATATACATTTATAAAACGAAAAATATACAAAGTGACCATTTAAACCGAAAAGCTAAGTATTTTAAAAGATTTGTTATTACTCTAATTACATTTTCTAACGGTCCGTATAAATTTTATACATAAAGTTGTATGTAATATAAAACCAATTATGATACATAGTCGATAAGGAGCATCAAGACGTTAGTTATCGTTATCAATCATGTATTTTCACGCACACGATTCAAATCCCATTAGAGATCATTTCTCTATTAATGATTATTACATTCACGTTTGCCTATTAATACTGAATATAAGGAGCAATTCTCTATGCACGTAAAAGTAAGTAAAATATGTAGTCAGGCTTTTAAGTGCATGTTTTGCATGTCGTGCAAGACATGCGTCACTCTACTGTTATCTCTTTTTGGTGCAGGTATCTCAATTTAAAACGCCTATAACGTATAGCGTAGTTCTAAGTTCATCTCCGGGGGTGTAAGAACGCTATACACCTTCTAACTAAAGTGCGATATGTTAGAACGAAAAGGAGTATATAGTCTGACACGCAGTAAAAAATAAACGCTAATCCGTTTTTAAAATATCCGTTTCACCGACTATAGCTAAAAATAGTGCATAATTGTTTAAAAATTTAATATTACTCTACTTCCATATGAAGAACGTTAATAATCGCTATAGCCTTAAAAAACATTCACTTAAATTGTTATTAATAGCATTCAATTTATATCTATAATGTTCTGCATAGCACATACATGCGAAAAACCCATGCGACCCACCGCTCTTTACTTATCTGCTCTATAAGTGAATGTGACAAATATTGTAGTATTTCAAATACGTATAAATGAAATAAAGCATCGAAAGCTCATATAACTATAAAATATAACAATGTTGCTTATAATGCAGTAAATTTTAAGGACATTAACTATTAAATTTGACACAAAACGGATTAGCGAGGGAGGATATTCTTATTCTGCTTATTAAAAATCTTGGTGTACTAAATATAAATTCAGTTTTTAGATGAAAATGTGCAAATTACTACATTTAGAGAACTAATTAGTGCTCTTATTTCTATGTGACAGTACACTAATACTTATCGATCAGTTTGTTAAATTACAGTGTTTATTCCTAATTAACCTGTTGTTTACGAGGTTTAAGTACCTACACGTTATTGAAATGTATGCGAATAAAATAAAGGTTCTAATAAAACTAAGAAAAATCGAATTATCTTAATAAAGTGCAACAAAACTTTCAACTTAACAAATAAGTTGTGTAATAAGTGGTGAATTAGTTTATATAAAAGCATTTCAGTGAATGAGCTGCGAACGTGCCTAGAACAAAAATGATAGTGATTAAATTAAAGATAACTCAATTCTGTAAATAAACAAACGAAAATAAAATAAAATGTATCTTTGCTTTTACTCCTAAAAACTGTGTTTACTTATATAGAGCTTTATTACTGTAATATTTATTTCATTATATCTTTTATATGCGGCGTAAATAAAAAGTAAGAAACATCGATCTAAAACTTATGTGTGCAAAAAAAAATTGATTATAGAAGTCTAGTTCCTCAAATATATACCACAATTTGGCGTTCCTCATTTTTTCGACGTCCTGGTTTCAGACGGTAAAATCAAAAAGAAAATTAGATAGTAAGTACTTCGTTTTTTCTTTGTGACTAAGTAAATACATCAAGGTTCTTAAAAAAAATGGCGTCCCATATTTGCTGTGAAAATGATAACGATTATATTTATTTAATAATACCTTCTGAAACTGTTTGAGAAGGTATTTATTATTATTAGTAGTATAGCTACCGCACTTCTAATCCACTTTTCTACTATACTTTTTCTACGAGTGTTTTTGCTCAAGGTCATCACATTGCCTACGTCCATGCACATGGTTTATCAAGGTCATCATCTTCAAGGTCACCTCGGCCACGTGCGAGGTAACCCTGTGTCTTTAAGGTCCCTAGAAAAGTTACTAGATTGTTGATTGAAGGTCATTGCCCTCAAGCAAGTCTATGCATGTTTCAAGGCCACGCCCTATTCTAGCTCAAGACCACAGGTGTGTAACTCCTTCAAGGTTATGTCTCTAGTCCCCGCTTAGGTCATTCCTGAAGGTCATTGCCCTCGGTCTCAGACAAGTCTATTCATGTTTCGAGGCCACGCCCTATTCTGAGAAACAAAGGGGGCCCATTGTTTAAAGTCTATGCTTTCAAGGTCAGAGAACAAAGACGATCTATTGTTGAGTCATTCTGAAATTCTAGAAATAAAGAACAAAGACGATGCATTGTTAGCCGACGGTTCAAAGTCCATGCTTTCAAGGCCAAAAACAAATACTATCCATTGTTCAGTTAGAAATAGATTGTTATCTCAATTCTAGGAAATCAAGAAACGCTTCAAAGTCTATGCTTACAATTTTCAAGGTAAAAGAACAAAAGCGATTCATTCTTCTGGTCGAGTTATAAATTGTTATCTCAATTCTAGGAAATCAAGAACAAAGACGACGCTTCAAAGTCTATGCTTACAATTTTCAAGGTAAAAGAACATTCTTCTGGTCTAGTTATAAAAAATAAATTGTTATCTCAATTCTGAGAAATCAAGAACAAAGACGACGATTCAAAGTCTGTGCTTATAATTTTCAAGGTAAATGAATAAAGACGATTCATTGTTCTGGTTGATGTATAAAAATAGATTGTAAATACATCTCTTTCAAGAACAAAGGCATTGTCAACGATTTAAAGTTTATGCTTATAAGGTCACACCTCTGCAAAGACGATCCATTCATCTCAATTCTAGGAAATCAAGAGCCCTGAGGTGCATGTTTCAAAGCAACGCCCTCTAAACAGGTGGCCGTTCCCCTAAACAGGTAGCCGTTTCCTAAAAACAGGTACCCGTTTCCTAAAAACAGGTACCCGTTTCCTAAAAACAGGTAGCCGTTTCCTAAAACAGATAGCTGTTTCACAAACCGTTTCCCGAAAAAGGCGGTCTATTGTTCAGGTCGAGATTCACATCTCAATTCCAGGAAATCAAAAAAGAGGGGGATTGTTCAAAGTCTATGCTTACAATTTTCAAGGTGTAAGAGCAAAGACGATCTATTGTTTTGGCTGAGTCATTCTTAAATTCTAGGAAATCAATAACAAAGGCGACCCATTGTCAACGTTTCAAAGTCTATGCTTACAATTTTCAAAGGTTATATGAGAAATGAACAAAGACGATTCATTGTTCTGGTTGATTTATAAAAATAGATTGTTATCTACACTTCGATTCTGAGAAATCAGTTTTCAAGAACAAAGGTGATTCATTGTCAACGATTACAAGGTCACACCTCTGAGAAATGAACAAAGACGATCCATTGTTCCGTTATTTTAAAAATAAATTGTTATCTCAATTCTAGGAAATCAAGAATAAAGGGGGTCCATTGTTCAAAGTCTATGCTTACAAGGTCACACAAGTGAACAAAGACGATTCATTATTCCATTAGAAATAGATTGTTATCTCAATTCTAGGAAATCAAGAATAAAGACGATGCATTATTCAAAGTCTATGCTTACAATTTTCAAGGTGAGAGAACAAAGACGATCTATTGTTGAGTCGTAGCTTCTGAAATTCTGAGAATAAAGACGATGCTTTGTTCAGACTGGTCATCTAACAAGTAAAATATTTTTTTATAAAACTACCGCAATATACGGATAAAAAATCGATTTAAGTAAATATACATGGGACTTAACATACTTTTGCTGGATCATATTACTCCAACCATATGTAAACATGCTCATTTCCTAGTGTTTAGTCGTAGTGAGTTGTGGACAAGTAAAGTCATGAAAAAGCAATAAAATCGCTCCTGGATACCTCATGTAATAATAATATGAATAATAATTTAACATTTTGTTGTTCATGCTGTCAAAATAGTGATGGTAGTAGTAGTAGCAAAAATGAAGAGAAACAAGATGAAGGTTATTCCGACTGGTCATCATCATTTCAACATAGGGCTGAGGTGTACAAACAGGCAGCTAATGAATACTTAATCGATTGTGCTTCCTATAAACTATCGAACGATACACATATTGAAATTGGATACAGTACACACCTTAACCTTGCACCAGTAGTGCGTATGAGATGTGGCAACAGCGTGATATTAGACGTGAAGGAATGGAATGAACTTCTAAGATGGTATTCATGTAGAAATACAATTTCTTCGATCCCAAGAAATTGAAAGCCAAATTGATTGGTCACATGTAAACGAGGAGGATATAATACATGAGCAAGATTACGAATCTCTATCTAGTAATCTCGGTATTTATTACAATTGGGAATTGCTTAAAGGATATGAGAGAATTTTGAAAACTACAACTGTTGTTCGTGTACATTCAATGCCTATAACATAGAAGAACTATTCGATTTGAAGGATATAATAAGCTGTAGATTGGAATTTCTTGAATCTTACAATCTGGTGTGTTTCTATGAAATATTCATACGACAAGTGGTTGACTACTGTCGTTTTCGTGAGAAGGAATTCGGTGATGATGACATTTTTAGACATTCATGATGTTACAAATGCCAAATATAATATTAATTCACATAACACTGTATGTTTAATGGAAATATTGTACTATCGCCCTGCTTATCTAATGTATAGCATTTACTAAAAATAAAATTTTACACGATTTTAGGTATAAATACCCTACCCTATCCCTCAAGGTGAACAATGATAGGTAAGAAGCGGAAGAGTGCAGGTGGTTTAGTGAATACGCTAATCAATAAACTTCCGGTGGAATTGCATTTACTTGGTTACCAGTATTGTGGTCCCGGTACAAAATTAGAGAAACGACTAGCACGCGGCGACCCCGGTATTAATCAATTAGATGCGCAGTGCAAACTGCATGATATCAGTTATAGAGACTACCAAGATTTAGAAAGTCGACATAGAGCAGATAAAATTTTAGAAGAAAAAGCTTGGGAACGCTTTAAATCGGCAGACGCAACATTAGGTGAACGAGCTGCAGCTTTAGCAGTCGGTACCACCATGAAGGCAAAGAGAAAATTTGGGATGGGGTGTCGGTCCAAGAAGAAGAATGGTGAAAGTTTATTGCATGTACGGAAAACAATAGCTAAAGAAATGAAGGCTAACGGAGATTTCACCGACACAATAAAGTCAGCACTGTCAACGGCAAAACGTGTAGTAAAAAGGTTGGGGGGAAAGAAAAACATTAAAGTTCCTAGAGTAATTCCCTTACCTAAACAAGGAGGTGTTTTACCATTTCTTATTCCGTTATTCGCAGGATTATCAGCAATCGGTGCTTTAGCTGGCGGTGCATCGGGAATAGCCAAAGCAGTCAATGATGCAAAAAATGCCAAAAAATTGCAAGAGGAGACATCGCGCCATAATCGTATGATGGAATCGATCGCTGGTGGCGCATTCTATCTAAAACCATACAAATCTGGAGGTGCATTATACTTAAAACCGTTTCCAAAAACTGAGTAGATTACCCGAAAGAGCGTTAACAGATATTGATTTAAAGAAATACACAAAAGGTGTACCATACTTTAGGGGTATTTTTATGAGAGATAGCCTGCCTAAATTACCACAGAAAATGAATCTGGAATCATCAACTTAGATAGTCAGAGTGGACCGGGTACACATTGGGTTTGCTACAAAAGCGTGGTGAAAAGGTATGGTATTACGATAGTTTCGGTAATCTTCGACCACCAGTTGAAGCGATTAACTACTTTCGGGGATGTAAAATTTATTATAATTATAATCAAGATCAGGAATTTAATAGCATTATTTGCGGGCACCTATGCCTACAATTTCTATATAAATAATCAACATAACCTTAAATTTTCTCAGTTATGTCAATAACATTCAGTTTAGAAGGTGTTGGTAACATAGCTAGCTGCAACTTCTACCCACCGATAGAGCTAGATTTGGAGAAGAAATACGTTGTTGGATTGGTGGGATTTTACGGGTGCAACAGCATTAGAAACATTTATACGGGCAACGATAGATTTTATTTTAGAACAAATTCATCTCATTTGCGAGTGATTAATATTCCACACGGTGCCTATGAGTTAGATGAAATTAGTGCTTACTTGAAATCAAAGATACCCACAGAAAAATTGTGAGATAAACAGTTCATTTGAGATCGATTTTACTAAAGAGAGTAGCATTGGCCGCATGCTCGGGTTTGAGCCTAGAATACTAAAAGCGAACGTTCTCCACACATCTGCGTTAGACATCCAAATAATTAAACACACTAATCTGCATGTGGAGTGCAACATTATAAAGGGATCTTATCGAAACGGTAAACCTGCAAAGGTAATATACGAAATTGACGTTTCCGTACCCTCGGGCTACCGTTTGGATAAAGTTCCAACCAACACACAATATTTAGAAATAAACACAGACATAATCAGTAATATAACAATAAATTGACAAATCAAAAGGGTGAGTTAATAGACTTTGGTGAAAGTGAACCATTCACGGTACGCTTAGAACTAAAAGAACATGGGTCTGCGAATTAATCATAGGACAATTCCATACAAAAGACCCAATCAACCCTCATTGCAGTTAACATCTGCAGAGAAATACTTTTTAACATCAATTGGATTGAAAGTTCTGAGTGAGCAAACCATTAAACGTGTTTCAAAGCGTACATTTTAATAGAATTAATGTATCTCTAAGAAATATTAAATTTGTTGAATGAAGTTTACTTTAATGTCTATCTCTTTTCCACAATGATATGTCCTGCTTACACATCTGAAGCTGAATGCATTTATCTAAAATATGCAATGTTTTATTGAACAATAGGTTTTCTTTGTTAATAATAGCATTTGCATTCTTAAAAAAATTTGTAGGAATGTATAAAAAAAAAAAAATTCAAGCTAATAAAGACTTTCTTTGTATAAAACACACACAATTCATCTGCATTCTTAAAAATTATTTTTAATCACTTTAAAACTTGTCAAAACTACATCGCATAATTAGTAATATAATAATTAATGAAAATGAAAAAGGTTTCGCTATAAATAACAATAGGTTTGCATTCATAAGTGTGCTAATGTGAACAAGGATTTTCTTTGTATAACACATTTATAGTGCCTTCTTAAAATATATGAAGTAAACAAACTGTAAAAGGCATAATTAATAACAATTAATTTATAGGTTTGAAATTCATATAAAAGACATCATCCCTTTAGTAAATCTTTAATTACTCATCAACCCTCATTGCATCTACACAATGACCGAATCATTAAACATCTTTCAAAACGTACATTTTGATGATGCTATAATTAAATCAGATATTCACACCTATCTTCCGTATGGCTCTTCTAAGTATGGACCTTCCGAAGAAATACGCATTTTAATTCAAAGTCAGGATCTAATTACAGCTACTTATGATAGTTTTCTGTACATAGAAGGTAAGCTGAAGAAAGAAGATGAAGGAAAATCATGCAACTTAACCAATAATTTCCCCAACTTCCTTTTCGAAGAGATTCGTTATGAGTTAGGCGGTCAAAGAGTGGACGTTTGCCGAAATCCCGGCATAACATCTACACTTAAAGGATATATTTCTTATACGACAAGCAAGAGCAAAGCATTAAGCCATTTGGGGTGGTCACCAAAGAATGAGGAACCATTACAAGTAGAATTCGATGAGGGAAATGGTGAAAAATCCTTTACAGTATGCATACCATTGAACCACATATTTGGAATAATGGAGGATTATCGTCAAGTGATCGTGAATATGCGTCAAGAGTTGATTTTAATTCGATCTAGAAGCGATACAAACTGCTACTATGGTGACGTTGATGCGGAAATAACCCTAAATAAAATTCAATGGAAAGTACCACACTTAACCCTTAGTGATGCCGCGAAACTAGACTTGTTTGAAGGAATAAATAAGAATTCTATTGTTACTGTTCCATTTCGTCAATGAATTACCTGCTTTAAAACAAGCAACCTCTGATATATGGCCAATAAAAACGTCAACGCAACTGGAAAAACCGCGCTGGATAATTGTTGCATTCCAACAAGGTAAAAGGTACACAAAGTCTGCAAGAGCCGGAAATTTTGATCACATTAACATCAGGAACCTTAAAGTACATCTGAATTCAGAGTATTATCCCTATGAAGCAATGCATTTGAACTTCAGTGCTAACCAATACATACCTGCCTATCGCAATTTTTTGAACTTCCGATGTGACTACTATGATGAAGATAATACAGATGCGTTATTCAACTACACCGAATTCAAATCATGTCCAGTATTTGTAATGGACTGTTCTAAACAGAATGAATCCTTAAAAACTCAACAGTAGACATCAAATTGGAAATGGAAACACTAACACCTTTCGATAATGGAATCGTTGCCTATGGTCTTATTCTCCACGATGCTATTGTGCAGTACAACCCACTCACCGGAGAAGTGAAAAATTATAATCTGTATTATATAAATAAAAATGTTGTAATTATTCGTTTAGTTTCATTTCATCCATCAAAGATGAAAGTAGTTGCGCAGAAACAAAAACTTCCAATTCAAAATCATGACTTTGATGAAAAGTCTGGTACTTCAAAACATGGTGATTTACTTCCTAATAGTATACGTGGCATTATATGTGGCCCCTCCAACTGCGGCAAAACAAACGCAATGATTAGTTTGCTTACTGAGAAAAACGGTTTGAAATTTAAACATGTATACGTATACTCCAAATCATTAAATCAAAACAAGTACAAACTTTTACAGGAAATCCTACTTCCGATAAAGGATATAGGTTACTTTACGTTCAGTGATAATCAAGATGTGATTGAACCGAATTGTGCAAAAGCAAACTCTATCTTTATCTTTGATGATATCGCCTGTGAAAAGCAAAATAACATAAGGGCATATTTTTCTATGGGTAGACATAACGATATTGATTGTTTCTATTTTTGTCAAACTTACAGTAAAATTCCAAAGCAATTAATTCGTGACAATGCGAATCTAATTATATTATTTGAGCAAGATGAATTAAATCTAAAACATGTGTATGAGGATCATGTAAGCCCCACCATAAGCATGACATTGTTCGGGATATGTGTTCAAAGTGCTGGATAGATCCGTTTGGCTTCATAGTCATAAATAAGGATGCTGAAGTCAATAATGGTCGCTATAGGAAAAGGTTTGATGAATATATAATACCTTAGCCTGATTTCAGTGGTTTAGTAGTTACACATCCGTTTAGGTATTAACAGCCCTTTTGCTACAATGGATAATAAGGAGATGATATTAAAGCGAAAAATTATTCAGGCTCGTAAAATAATACAGCAGAAATACAACAGTCTTGAAACTACCCGCATTGATAATGAAAGAACGTTTGAAAGTACTTATAAACCTCTAATAGAACCCCTAACTGAAATAGCGAATAAAATGCATCCTGATAAGAAACAAAGGAGTCCGTTAAACCCAAAACTCACCTTTGTTCATATTTCGAAGAAAACATGCTACTACTAGCCCACCACTTCCTTTCACCAGGAAGACAAGCCCCTAGCTCAACTTCCGCTGTTTCAAATAAATCCCTCCTCGTACACCACCTTTCCTAGAAACATCTGTCGTAGGAGAGATTACTGCCGAGGAAGGAAGAACCTCTTAGTATCACAGATGATTCCTGTAATGAACCCATCTCTGAAGAATTTCTCGAGCAGTACCACGAATTACCTCGTATATATGTTGAACGTATTATGAGGGATCTTGAAGGTGCTATTGATCACACTTATGGAGTCCACTACGACGCCAAAACAGACAAATGGGCAATTGGTAATACCCCATCACAATTAAAGGAAAGGATATGATCATTAATGGTGTCACGTATAAAGGGACTCCAGGTTTATATGATCTGCTTATTATGAATGAACCCGATTTAAATCTAGTAAATTCAAAGGATAGAAAGAATTATAAACGTATTTTAGCAGCTACGAATGTTGCAAGGCGAGATTATGATGTAAGTGGACAGATTCGAGGAAGCCGCAGCAAAAAGTATACACAAATAATTAAACCCTTGCTGTCATCACCCACAACTCAGGGAGGTGGAGCTATGTTTTTTAAGGAATTAACAAACAGGCCGATTGAATATAAGTATTGGAATGATGTACATGAACTAATTCGTGATCTAGAAGTATTGTGGGCAGAAAAATTGGCTGGAAACACCGGTGTCGTAAACGATATAATATCAATTGTAGAGGAATTGTATGAAGATGGATACATTGAAAGACCAAACACTAGTTTTCTGAACAATATAAATCAGAATGCATTGATGTCGACATATCATAACTAAAATGCCCCTTGATAAATTTGGACGGTCACATGCCCAGTATCAATTTAAGAAATTAACCCCTCAGTTTCAACTTATTGATGATAATCAATTTGATATCGAGAATAAGAGACTCAGCAATGTTGCCAACCCCATAGATCCTCAAGATGTCATCACCAAGCAATACTATTTATCGACAAGGTTGAATTTAGATGGAAACCGTTTGACCCAGTTGGCGGATCCGGAAGAAGATGGTGATGCTATAAGTAAAGGATACCTTGATTTTTGTCTCCAAGCAATTCAGAAAGCTGTTAAAGTGAACTTTAACGCTTATCTAGTGTTGGAGGAAAAACTACATCAACTTAAAGAATCATGTCCAAATTACAACTCGTCAATGAATTGCACAAACCCGCAAGAAAAAATTTTAAACGAAGGCGCACAATAATTAAGGGATATGATGACCTCTGGCAAGCAGATTTGGCCGAATTTAACACATATGCCAAACAAAATAAGGGCTACAAGTATATTTTAGTAGTTATTGACTGTTTTTCGAAATACTTGTGGACCAAAGGATTAAAAACAAAAAACGGGCTTGGAAGTTGCCAAGGCCATGCAGGCAATCTTCAAAACGGGCCGGAACCCTTCCAATTTGCAGACAGATGCAGGAAAAGAATTCTACAATGACCATTTCACTAAACTAATGCAGCGTTATGGAGTCAACCATTACTCCACCTATAGTACAAAGAAGGCAGCAATTGCGGAACGAGTGATCAGGACCGTTAAGTCTGCCCTATACAAGTCATTCAGCCTACAGGGTAAATATAAATGGATTGATACAATTGATACCGTAACGATGGATTATAACAATCGTAAGCATAGAACTATAGGAATGAAGCCCAAAGATGTCGGTAATCATACAAAGCTAGAGGCTTACACTCACATAAAAATAGTTGATAGGAATCGTTATTGTGTGGGTGACATAGTACGAATCAGTAAGTTTAAAAGTATTTTCGCTAAAGGATACACCCCAATTGGTCAAGTGAACTATTCAAGATTGTGAAAGTTTGCATTACTAACCCAACCACCTACATGTTGGAGGACATGAAAGGATCACCTGTACTGGGAGGCTTTTATGAACATGAATTACAGAAAACAAAGCATCCGGATGTGTACCTTGTGGAAAAAGTGCTTCGCTCCAAGAATAACAAGTTATTCGTAAAGTGGTGGGGATTGGATGAAAGATCATGGATCAATAAAGACGATTTAGTTTTATAATATAGCTGTAGGGATTGTAACTTTTAGATGAATTAAAACCACATAAAAATTATAATTGTATTTATTTAAATATTACATCATCTTATAAACCTAAAGTATTTCTATAATCGTTTAAATTACTAGACGGCCATATCCCGAATCTGGTCCACATGTCCATCCCAAGCAGGAATCACCTTTCTCAATGTTTTCCAAAATCCAATTTTGTGGTGTTCCTCATTTTCCCACGGTTGAAACTTATATGTAATGTTTTGTTCTAACAATACTTCAATTAAAATAGTGAGGCACTTGTAATTAGCATAATATGCTGCTGTCTCGATACATTCACTTATAGGAAGTGTGTTTATAAACAATATTTTGTACGCTAGCATTTGTACACAATGAATCACCCCATAATAACTTGTATATGTACATTTTAAGGGGTATGTCACCAAGTAAATGCATGCCATCTAAAATCCTATTTACATCATTAGAGGTTAACGAACCTTTATCTGTACACAAGTTCATAAAACTTTTAATGGTATTGTCTAAGCTAATTTTTCTATCAAATAATGTCTTAATAATTACTGCATTTGCACACTTTGAGTTTATAGCACATCAGTTAAAACACTCATCGGGAATAACAATATTTTGCAATATATTCAATATAAATGTATAGTTTTCAGGAGAGGTCAACGAACGCTTCAGGTACTTTTTGTAGATTTGATCACTACTGCACTGCAGCTCTTCCTGCAAGCTGTCATGAAGACTGCTCATTGTTTACTGAAAGTTGTACCCCCAGGGTCTAGTATCAGTGAAATCAAAATTTACTAAGCGTTTATCATCATAAGGATTGAGTATGACTTTATTTTGTTTAATGGTAAACACATCATGTTTCTTTGATCTTATGAGGTGTTGATAGCGCCTTATTACGCCACCATCAAATAAAACCTGTTTATAATCATTAATAGTGATTTGCCTCACGCTTGCTTGCGTAGAACCCTTTGATTTTTTTACAACCTTTTCATCAACCGCGTAAGCATACATTTTTGCACGAAGTCCTACAAATTCAACCATAATTGTGCCATGATTTTCATCTTTCATTAAGCCGGGGACCTTTTTATTTACTAATGGGAGTCCAAAGATGTTGTCGGGACTATAATCAGATGTATCGAATTTATCAATGTCCTCTTTAATACATTCATAGATATCGGGAACCGAAAAGGCGTATATGAGACTATCCGTATCCGTGTACAAGAGCTTAGCACTATTATGGAACTTGGGTAGCGTGTAACCGTAATGAAAATTATATAAAAAAGTTTTTGAAACGTCTAAAACACTGAATCCTGCATATATAGGTTTATTGAAATATACTTCAAGCTTATTCATTTGAATGATAAGCATATCATTGTCAAATATTGTACAACTATGAAAATTTGGTTTTGATATGTAAGCACGAGCACCATAGCGACCCTCCCATTTCGTTACTAGTCGTATGTCCTTATGTTTACGTACATTTTCCATCAGCTTCCCGAAAACACTATTAATCATTAATTTATAGAAATTTTATCGAATTCATTTTGAGATTGCTGACGCATGGCTGTATTTAAATCTATGTATTTTTTAACCACGGGGACTGTTTAAAACGTAATATACGGTGTACTTTTACCAACTTTAATCCATATTTTAAATATACTTTTAAATTTCTGTAATGAATTACATAATTACGTTTTGGATACAAGGTAAGCAGTAATTTTTTCATTTTGGAATCAGGCGTGGTGGAACCATATGTTCGGGTGCCAGCGGTAGATCACTGTGACTCTCATGTAATTCTATAGGATAGTCTAAATCACACTCGACTATATAACCAATTTCCGAATCATCAGGATGGTTTATTAAATCTAAACTTTCAAAATTAGCTTCATCAACAAAAGAAAAATCGCCAAATGGTAGAAATTCTGACATGGCGGCTCCATATAAATTATTCACGTCGTAGTACATTAAATACACGCTTTCGGAGGTGGGATCAAATTTTTCCCCCATGTACTTATTGTTAGCTTTAGCATACCGATTTGAACATTGAGCTACACCACCTCTAATCCCTCTCTCAATAAACATTAGCATATCAATGTCTGTAAATAATTCTAACTTTACTTGCGTAATTTTAAGCATAGCATCGAATGCTAAACCGGGAGCTGTATAATAGTGTAGAGGATCAAGGTCGTAAGTACTTAAACAAGTTTGCCTAAAGTTTTCGAAAATATCTGCTAAAAGTAGAACGTCTGTTTTTAGATACAAATCCGAGTATTCCCCTAACGATTTAATACTAAATTTGTTCCAAACGTTAACCGCATGCGCAAAACTCTCATCACTGATTCCCTCATTATTAAGATGACTGAAAAATGCTTCTTTAGGAGGGAGCGTGGTCTCATTCAATTTATCCCACGTATCAATATACTCATAAGGAAACACACCTTTACGAACTACTAGAGAAAATTCCTCCTCATTGTTGCAACTAGCGCGGGAAATAATTTTTTTACTATCCTCCAAATAGTCTGACAACTTTTCAATACTACTGCTCATAAATCTGAAAGAGTCAATAAATCTAAACTTAATTTTGGTGCCTTCCATTACCTTCGTGAAAGAGATATATCTTTCTTTGTTTATGGGTAGCAGTGAAATCAAACCGGGAACACTAGCCAATTCTCTAATGATGAAATGAGAATCATAACCTGATAAATTATGGAACACAACTGGCAGAATGTGGGAGTCTGTATAGTTTAGGTTACATGCCTGGTGCGCTGCCCCCCGAAATGCTCCTGTAAGATGATTATGGTCTCTAACTTTTATATCAGAATTAGTAAATGGTTTTCCGACAAATGTGACAAATCGTGGTGCTTTCAAATTGCTCAACCTGACTGAGACTTAAAGTACCCATTGGAATAATTTGATTGATTATTTCGGTAGCCCAATGTGCAATACTTTGAAGCTCGTTAACAAACCATTGAATGCAATCCTTTCCTCTATAAAGCCTAAATCGAGATAAAGAATCATCATATGAACACTTCAAATAGTAAGCAATGCTGAAAGGTGTGTGTTTGGAGTGAAATAGAGTATTACCTTCGATACCATTTGCACACTTCTCTAAAATACTTTCTAAATCGGCATAAATGACAAATGGCACCTTTTCTTGAAATGCGAAATTTTTGAACTGTATATTCATTTCTGCTTCGGTAGGTAGCCTAGTAGAGCATTGATTAAGTTGACTGCAATATGTTAAATGTTTTTCTAAAGCAACGTCAGACCAAAAAGATTCAAACACCGGTTACAAATTACTTTCTTACAACCATGCTTTGATATCTGTTTTGAAAATAAAGCTGACATATTTTTAATCCATGTGAAATGGTATACAGTGTCATCCCCGGCCGAAAGTATTAAAAGATTTATGGGTTCTCTATCGCTTTGCTGATTACTCAATACAAAGGGTACAACTTTTTTACCATTTATGCAATACAAATTAATTGCGAGGTTGTTTAGTTTCTCAAATTTTTTTACATCATCCAGCTGAATGGGGAAGTGAATTGAATCGTACTTCAAAACATCTCTAAAATGGGGATAACTCTGAACCCTTTCGGTATGATATTGCGCGGGATATAATGCTGAAACAACGGCCCACAGGAAGCAAAACTCATCGTTATTTTTAACATTAACAACAGCACGCTTTACTGCTATGAAGCGAGGAACTTTAACATAGGTTGAATGACCGCCTCTAAATGGGACATAGCTATTAATATTTACTTTTAAATGTAAGACTTCATGTACTGCCCAACCGGAATCCCTTTCAGAAAACTCCTCTAATTTTATCCGTAACTTATCATACACGTTTTCATTGTACCAGACACGTATATTGGTTGAAATATCAATAACGCAATTTTTTGTGGCAAAAGTCTTCAACTCAATATTATGATTTTGGGGTTGCATGAAATTACAGCCTAAGACCACATTTACCTTTAGCATAGATTGCCTTAACATTAATTTCACCTTACGTGCAAAACTATTATATGCGTTTAGTAAAAATATCAAAGGGTCCTTAATGTTTGACATATTGATTATAATTCCTGTAAGCAGCCTACCATTAAAACATGAGTCTAGGGGGTACCAACGTAATTTATGCATACCTTTTTTATTGACAATTCCACTACCAACCTTCTCTGAAGCGTTCTTTAACCGTCTTAATCTAACCAGATAGCACTTGAGCAATGCTAAATTGCTCTCAAGCTTAAGCAAGCTTTCATTGGTCTCATAATAAATTTTATGTTTAATTATATCTTGCAATAGTTTGATATTGGTGTTAACTATACGGATGTGCCTGGCAAATTCCTTTTTTGTCTTCAATAAGGGCACAATGCGCTTTGTTAAATTAACCATCTCACTACTACTAGGCATACTCATAGCTAGCAATATGAAGCACACACGTAACAATGCTCTTCACAACGGTTCTAGTCACGATTGTAAAAATATGATGCACAAATTGGTGAGTAATAATAGTTACTCTTTACGTTTAACAAATTGTTCTTCGGTTTACAATAAAACTTTTTAGTTAGGATTGTAAAAATATGATGCACACACTGGTGATTAATAATAGTTGCTTTTTACTTTAGGTAATTTGTTGTTGTGACGATTGTAATGTATCGACTGACGTGGGACTGTTCTTTATCTACTTATATAGAGATAAGTTCGGGTAAGGTCGGCTAAGTTCGGATCACCTTTTCATAAGCTACGACTCAACAATGAATCGTCTTTGTTCTCTCATGTGACCTTGAAAATTGTAAGCATAGACTTTGTGAACAATGTATCGTCTTTGTTCTTGATTTCCTAGACTAGAAGTGTATTTAACAATCTATTTTCAACCTGAACAATGGAATGTCTTTGTTCTCTCACCTTGAAAATTGTAAGCATAGACTTTGAACAATGGACCCCCTTTATTCTTGATTTCCTAGAATTGAGATAACAATTTATTTTTAAAATAACGGAACAATGGATCGTCTTTGTTCATTTCTCAGAGGTGTGACCTTGTAATCGTTGACAATGAATCACCTTTGTTCTTGACTGATTTCTCAGAATCGAAGTGTAGATAACAATCTATTTTTATAAATCAACCAGAACAATGAATCGTCTTTGTTCATTTCTCATATAACCTTTGAAAATTGTAAGCATAGACTTTGAAGCGTTGACAATGGGTCGCCTTTGTTATTGATTTCCTAGAATTTAAGAATGACTCAGCCAAAACAATAGATCGTCTTTGCTCTTACACCTTGAAAATTGTAAGCATAGACTTTGAACAATCCCCCTCTTTTTTGATTTCCTGGAATTGAGATGTGGAATCTCGACCTGAACAATAGACCGCCTTTTTCGGGGGAAACGGTTGTGAAACAGCTATCTGTTTTAGGAAACGGCTACCTGTTTTTAGGAAACGGGTACCTGTTTTTAGGAAACGGGTACCTGTTTTTAGGAAACGGCTACCTGTTTAGGGGAACGGCCACCTGTTTAGAGGGCGTTGCTTTGAAACATGCACCTCAGGGCTCTTGATTTCCTAGAATTGAGATGAATGGATCGTCTTTGCAGAGGTGTGACCTTATAAGCATAAACTTTAAATCGTTGACAATGCCTTTGTTCTTGAAAGAGATGTATTTACAATCTATTTTTATACATCAACCAGAACAATGAATCGTCTTTATTCATTTACCTTGAAAATTATAAGCACAGACTTTGAATCGTCGTCTTTGTTCTTGATTTCTCAGAATTGAGATAACAATTTATTTTTTATAACTGACCAGAAGAATGTTCTTTTACCTTGAAAATTGTAAGCATAGACTTTGAAGCGTCGTCTTTGTTCTTGATTTCCTAGAATTGAGATAACAATTTATAACTCGACCAGAAGAATGAATCGCTTTTGTTCTTTTACCTTGAAAATTGTAAGCATAGACTTTGAAGCGTTTCTTGATTTCCTAGAATTGAGATAGCAATCTATTTCTAACTGAACAATGGATAGTATTTGTTCTTTGGCCTTGAAAGCATGGACTTTGAACCGTCGGCTTGAACAATGCATCGTCTTTGTTCTTTATTTCCTAGAATTTCAGAATGACTCAACAATAGATCGTCTTTGTTCTCTGACCTTGAAAGCATAGACTTTAAACAATGGGCCCCCTTTGTTTCTCAGAATAGGGCGTGGCCTCGAAACATGCATAGACTTGTCTGAGACCGAGGGCAATGACCTTCAGGAATGACCTTGAAGCGGGGACTAGAGACATAACCTTGAAGGGAGTTACACACCTGTGGTCTTGAGCTAGAATAGGGCGTGGCCTTGAAACATGCATAGACTTGCTTGAGGGCAATGACCTTCAATCAACAATCTAGTAACTTTTCTAGGGACCTTAAAGACACAGGGTTACCTCGCACGTGGCCGAGGTGACCTTGAAGATGATGACCTTGATAAACCATGTGCATGGACGTAGGCAATGTGATGACCTTGAGCAAAAACACTCGTAGAAAAAGTATAGTAGAAAAGTGGATTAGAAGTGCGGTAGCTATACTACTATTATTATTACAGCTATGGCACGTACGAGTATAACCAACAAACAAAATACACCTACGTACCGCACAAAAATTGAAAAACACCGAACATGTTTCAATAGCTAAACTATCATTATCAGCAGTCGACAATAAGGTGGATGTGAGAACTGTTGGATTAGTGCGGTATTCAACCACATCTTTGGATTTGTAAGTGGGCGTATTGTAGTGGAGCACGTTCCGTAGTCTTTATGTCTTGCAATCTTATAATAACATTGAATAAATAATACAGGCCATGGTGTTTAATCTCAGCACACGGTTTTATGAAGTATAATCTTACTGTGTGATCGAACATAAGGTATTATTGAGCATGGAAGTATTTTTGCAAATGTGTCTAGCAGTACGTAAAACCGATTTTAATGTTCAAGTCAATGACCTCTGGTGGCAGTCTTAGCTAAAGCTATTTGCTTTGTAGTTGTACCTGAATGGTTCGTGTTTTAGGGATGACTAAGTGGTTCTCGTTCGGAATGAATTGTGCATTGCCAGGGAGGTTTGTATCCATACTAAAGTAGGTGTAGAATCTTAGCTGTGCCAGTTGTCTTGACTAAATCGTTCTTGTCTTGGCTATGTCAGTAACGGCAAACTATTTTTTATGTTAGCTGAAGTACCCCCCCGACTACCTGCACTTCTCTTAGCTAAAGTTGGTTAGCTATACAGGACTGATCGAAGGAGTGTTAGATAAGGTAGTTTAGCTCTGAGCAACAAGTTAAAACTTAGGCTAATGAATGTCAAGTATGTAAGGTGGTTACCTTGAAATTTTAAAGGTAATTAGATAATTCAGAAACACAGTATCAAAAATTCCCGAGAAAGATTGTAAGTCAACTAAGTGTTTTAGATAAACGCTCGTAGCAAGAGCGCGTCTGCGCTGAATGGTTGTCGCCTGTGCGAATATGGTCTTTGTCAAATTATGCTTGTCAATGCTAAAATGAATTATAGCTAAATGGTTCTTGTCTGCTAAAGTATGTCATTGATAATTATTGCCTGTATATGCAAAATTAAAATTTTCCTTCTATGTTGCATAATTTGTGGTTTTTGTATTAGATAGATTATTTAAATGGTTGTTAAAGTGACCGCGTTTAAAAAGCACTTGACTTTAATAAATAGTTGTATTCACTGAATGGTTCTTGTATTATCTAAATCAGTTCTTTAGTTAAATAGTTCCAGCTTATGCAAAAGCGAACCTTAGTTAAACAGTTCTTAACAAAACTACTTGACATAGCTAAATTGTGGTACTGTAAGACAGTTATTTGCGACAGCGTAATGTATTTAAAAGGCGTAGTAGTGTATGGGTCATCTCCTCAGAATTATTTCTTCAAGATGCGCTATAGGTAAAACCAGAAGCAGATAGCAGAAACGAACTGAGACCACAATTTTTCTTTTAGCATTTTCACTCGCTAGTTAATACACTTTGGGTCGTTTAGGTAAAACTTGAGCCAGCGGCAACAATAGATTAAAATTGGCTACTTGAAGGAGTAGGCCTTATAGTTGTCGGTTTTTATAGAGCTTAGTTCGGGTTTATCCAACATTCTTGCTTATCACGAATAATGTTTATAGCCTACCAACTCGTTTTTAAGATTAGCTATCTGAAGATGTGGATGAACGTGGAGGTAGATGTCTTTGTATATTATATCTACTTATAAACTATCGACTATAGTTACCATCTTATCTGCAATAACATGATTTTGATTACGTAAGATAAGTAATGTGGGACATTATGGCTTATATGGTATACCAATTTTGTTGACTAATATCATTGATTCCTTCCCTCATAGTAAACGTTTTCAATAGCATAGCTCCATTTTATATTAAGTGACTGTTTTATAAGCGAGAAAAAAACTGCATACTTTTTGTAACCTCTACTTTGTGTTTGGTTGCATAGATTGACATACTTCAGTCTAGTTTATTTACAATTATAACGCAACTAAATGATCATGCCATATATCTCTTGGCCTACGATTTTTGACTGTTAAAATGTGACAAGCTACTTTTTTTTATTTTTCTGAATCATATATGCATTCGACTTAATAATTCATAAAAATTCGCTCATCCTCCGAATTCGGGCATTTAATAATGAATTATTAAGTCTCAAATATTTACCAAGCAAAATTTCAAACAAAGCAGCATGTCACATTCTAAGTGTAAAAAAACATAGGTCTCGGGACATCGATAAAAGTTTTTTGTAATCAGTGCTCTTATGGAATATGCTAAATAATCGAAAATTTCACACAGAACAATGAGCTCGTTGCAAAATCGTGTTTTACTTACGTAATAAATTTGTTTAATAATTGTGATTAATGTATCACAATACCGTACTATTTAGTATTTCCTGATTTTCCTCCTAATTATACATCGATGATGATAACTTTTCACAACACAACATAAATAAGGCGTTTATCACATTACATGCAATAAACTAATAAAGAACCTATGATTACGTTACATTAGTAGTAGCCATGAAAACTATAAATTCAAATTTGCAATCCTTGGCATATTCACACGTGAAATGAATGTAAAATTATTGTTACATGTGAAAAATAAACAGTATAGTGAACATTTAATTTCATTCATTCATAAACTTCCTACTTATATTATTACTTTTGCAACCATTTTTCCCTTATATCGTATTGCGATCATGAATAAATTGTGCCTTGAAATTTTGACGCAACTTCCCGTTTTTAGGACCCCCTTGAATCCAATTGACCATTCTAAGCACGCCTTGTGTGTGTGTGTGTGTGTGTGTGTGTGTGTGTGTGTGAGTGTGCATATCCGTGCCCGTATCCGTATCCGTATCCGTATCCGTATCCGTATCCGTATCCGTATCCGTATCCGTATCCGTAGTCGTATCCGTATCCGTATCCGTCTTCGTCTTCGTCTTCGTATTCGTATTCGTTTTCGTCTCCACATCCGTCTTCGTCTCCGTCTCCCTGTACGTGCCAGTATCCGTGTGCGTGTGCGTGTGCGAGTATAAGTTCAAATTTTGCGCTCCTTGAGTCTTCACATATGGATACGCTTTAACATTGCACCGAAAGTTTTTCTTAACTTATAAAGCAATTGTTAGATAGGACTTGAATGTAAAGTAAGCTTTACTGAAAATTAAACAGTATACTTTTGCATACTACCCATAAAGATAATGTAACTGTGCGATAGATAGTTATACAGTCTTGGCAAAGTTCAAATAAAAGTTAAGTTTGTCTGCTTTTCTTAATATGAATTAGGCACTTACTTACATTCCCGTATTGCGATCATGAAAAAATTCTATCTCGAGATTTTGACGCAACAGTATGTTTTTAAGGCCGCTGAATTCATTTTAGCCATTTTCAGCACGCATTGCGTGTGTGTTTGTGTGTTTGTTTGTTTGTGTGTTTGTGTGTTGTGTAGGTGTGTGCGAGCGTGCATCTGTGCGTGTGTGCGTGCGGGCGTGTGTGCTTGTATGTCTGTGCGTGTGGATGTGTGTGGTGTGTGTGTGTGTGTGTGTGTGTGTGTGTGTGTGTGTGTGTGTGTGTGTGTGTATGTGTGTGTGTGTGTGTTGTGTAAATACCATACAGAACAAACGTTTGAACTGGGGGACGATATTTGACATACTGCACCAAAATCCTAGATCTGTATTAATTTTTGGGAATTGCAGTATCAACGGGAGTACTGTTAACTTGGAAAGTTTTCAAATAAACTTGTCATTTAATTGGAGTTTCAAGTTGATTGAGGCAAAATGGATTATCTATAAAACAATAGTGTTGGGTGGATTTTGGGCTGAACTTTGCCCAAAATCCTTGAAGTACATCAATTGCGTTGTGACCGCGAAAAAAGGGATCACTTGGTAACGAAGCGCTAAATTCAGAAGTATTTACCAGCATTTGCATCAGATCTTGCTTAAAATCTATAAGTATAGTTCAGTTTCGTTGTATGTAGTTTTTAAAAAGTTGATTGCTTCGGTGAGTGAAATCAAAACCATGTGACCCATAAGTGTTGGTCAGAATGTGGGTTGAATTTTGCCTGAAATCTATACTGATACAACAATCTGGATAAAGAGTTAAACTTAGCGGTCAATGAATGGTGGTCAACATTTAGGCCGAATATTTCCCATAACCTATATTTGTGCACCTATGTCGTTGTGGAAGAGGCATAATGGCTTGTCCATATTTATACACAATTTCAATTGGTGTCACGCCAAAATTGATTTCCTTAATGACAAAGAGCTAAATTCTTCGACCCATGAGTCTTGGTTAGTATTTAAGATAAAGTTTGCCCTAGATCTATTTCCCTACATCAATGAACGTGGCAAAATGTACTCTCTAGATTACCAAAAAACTAAGCTCTGTGGTCCATGCATGTTAATCAGCATTTGGATCTAAAATCTATAATTATACACAAATTTTGTTAGTGTTCGCAGAAAAATGGATTACCTCAACGTGCAATAGCTAAATGTTGTGACTTATGAGCGTTGGTTAGCATTTGGGCTAAATTTGGCCAAAATTGATACACCCATTTTGTTGTAGACGCTGCAAAATGGATTCTCTCGATGCCCCGAGTGTTAAAACACAGTGACCGTCTGGCTCATTACTTGTATCGTCTCTCTATTAAGTAAGGTGCGCACTGAAGTAGTGTGGTAGTGGTGATGTATTGGAATGGTGAACATTTGGCGTGGTGATGGAATAGCGGTGAAGTGGTATGAAAGTGATTTAAAGCGCACTGCAATGGCGAACTGCGTATGTTGTCACCGATTCATCAGTTAAAATGTCGTTCTCAGAGGATGAAGATGCTCGTCTATTTGTACAACTTGCTAACCTAATTGCTCAAAATCAAGGGAAGAAGAAAAAATAGTATTGGGTTCATCCTCTCTGGCAAAAAAATGAAAAATTTGGAATTTCCAATGTTTATAAAAATGATTTGAATTTGGACGACTAAAAATTTAAACTTTTCTGTCGAATGAAGAAAGTGACATTTTGCAAGTTACTGACAAAACTACGACCTTTGCTTCAAAATCAGGACACAAACTTCATGAATTGTGTTTCTCTCGAAGAAAAACTTCTAGAAACATTGCGGTAAGTATAATAAAAAATATTAATAGACATATATTTATTAACCAGATAAAAACTTATTTTATAACATTATTTTCAAAAGCATATTCATTATTTGGTAATAATGTGTCTCCTAAAAATTATTTTGATAACCATCCTGAATATGTGGTAATAATGTACCTTTTGTGGGTGGTGGACGTACTGTCGAAAACGAAATGTCTTGATAAGATGGTTGCGAATCAGCTGTAGAGTTACTACATGCTGTAGAGGGACGGCTAGAATGCATGCTGTGTGCAACAAGCGATAACTTCCAGGAGTTGCAACGTCTGGGGAGAAGAGAGATACAGTAGTATTAGATACTACTAGCTCGTCCAAGATTTCATCCGCAAGATTTAGGACTCCTACTTTATATTTTCTTTTTTGCTTATCAGTCATTTTCTTTAAGTCAGGCAATAGAGTCAACACAAATTTCATATCAGCATCATCATTGGTTAAAGCAGGTGGTCTATACGGTGCTTGCTTCTTTTTTTCAAAATATTCAAAGGCAGATTTGTTAACGTCTTCCAAAGTTACTTGATTCTGAGTAGTTTTACTTTTTTAGGTTTACGAGTATTTTTACTGAGCACTGACGAACTGGATAAACTTTTTCTTTGTTTTCCTTGTTTTGGATTAAGAGAATCGTTTTTTCCAAACTATCTTGCTGAGATAATACATCCTCGTTGACTTCTTCAGTAATCGACTGTTAATCATCACTATAGCGTTTTCTCCCTTGGTTGTTTTTGTAATTTTTAACTCCATTTGGACTTGCTAATTGTTCGGGTTGAATCTTCGGTCTCTTGATCTTCCGTAAATGTTTCTTCATCAAGGGTATCGGACGTTTCATTGTTCTTTGGTTTTCAACATATCCTTTGGGTTGGTGTGACTTTGTGAACGGTAGAACAAAAGATGTGTACTCCGAGAGATAGTAGAGGCGTTTCACTGATGCTCCAGATCCAGATGGCACGTTGGTCTTTAAATGTTTCGTGTAACTTCCACATAGACTCTTCCACCGTTTTTTGCTGTCTGCGATGGTAGCTGCAAGAAAACCACATCATTAAGATATACAAATTAAGCGTAATGCTCAGAGTACTAATAGATAGTACAGTAATAAATTACTGGTATTTCGCAACTGGCTGCAATCTAAAGGCACTCTCATGTTATTTTTTGAGAAGTCTTACTACCGCTAGGGAAATAATTGCGACAACTTCAGAAGTAGTGTGGAAAGTTCTACAACCTGCATACCTTTCAAACTCCTGAAAGATACTGGGAATTATGGATCCTACCAAACCAGGATCAAGCGTCCACCAAAATCAGGTTCCGAAATTATTAATTACAAAGGGTACCTTTCAATTGTTTTGATGGCTGCATCAGATGCAGATGGATGTTTCTTGACCATTGATGTAGGAGAGTATGGCCGAAACAGTGACAGAAGAGCATTAAAAGAAAGTAATTACTCAACGGTACTCTAGACTTACCAGATCCGTCTCCAAATCAGTTGAGTGCTCGTTTGGAAACGTGTCATCCAAGTTTAGAATTTTACACACAACAATTGCTCATATAAATACATTGGATACTATTGTTCAAGCAGTATGCGTACTACATAATTTCATTCAAAAAAAGGAAGGTGTGTTTTCGCGCCCGCGAGACAAGAATGGAAAAGATGACATAGAAGTAGAAAATGAATAAGAGCTACGTGATCCGAGATTCTCAAATCAAACAAGAGCTACCAATCCAGCAATTGCTACACGAGAGAAACTGCGATTTTTCTTCACAAAACATTTTATCTAGATATACAGTGTGTAAGATTATTTTGACACTATTATGTATGTGCAGTACTTTGATAACATATGTAACATATTTTGAATGCAGCTGAAGTGAGTTTGGATGGAAAAAAATTCTTTTTTTGTGTGTGTGTGCTTAAGGTAAGTTGTGCAAATAATATGCCACTGGATTTTTAATTAAGCCTTAGTTATCGTATGAAGGAATATTTTAATGTTATAGAAAGATTTTTATGCTGAAAGCGTTAAATTTGGTTGAGAAATAATGTTTTGAGTAAATTTTTATTGATACGGCACTGGACAAAACTTCTGGTCTTTTTACTACTGTGTATGAAGGAATTTTAACTAAATAAATGGTTGTAGACGTACGAATGAGTGAGTTTGAGGCATATTGAAATTGTATTAACGTGCCGTAAGCAATATGGATGCATGTTTTTGATTGTGGAAATTTTTGGTAATGTTGTGCAATATTGGTAACTTGAATGCATATGTGTACGTAAAGGGACATCAGAATGGGATGATTTCGCGAAAATGATGCGGAAATAAAATTCACGCACATGAAAGATATGTATGGAAAGGCGAAGAACGAACTGGTGAATATACTGAATGAATGTGGTGAGGATAAATGATTTCCTCGAGGAGATTTTACAAATTTTTACGTAAAATATAGATGGCGGCTGGTGTCGTACAGGGTAGCGTGGTTGAGTCCATGTTGGACATTGTGACGCGATGTAGAGTTGCAGTGAATACGCGATTATGATATGTTGATTTTCAATTTAGCGCGAGATGCATTTGGAAAGGAGGGCTAAAAGCACATAAGAGACTGCCCGTTTACTTAATTTTAAAGTTCATTAACCGTTGCAGATTTAAATTGATAGATATACGAGGGACATTTTAAAAACTACATAAGTTAACGTTTTATTTTTTTTATGAATTGGAGTCTCCAGTTATATAGGGTGTGTTCAGTATGTTATAACGACCCGTGTATCACTGAATTTTCAGAGGTTTTGAGTTGATTTGTTTGGAAGTGTGTTTGACTTTTAGAAGTTAGAGTATGAGTTTACTGAGTAGGCTTCAATCCTAGGATTAATTTACCATCTCGCCTAAGACGATTTATTTTAGCAAAATTTAAGATTATGGTGGCGTCAAGAGACATCTTTCCCGGACTGAGCTGTGTAAGTTGTGAATTTATGGTAAGTGTAAGGTGTTTGAGCTTGTTATTCAATCAGTTTACTCCTTATCTCAACCCCGCCCATTTCCACTGTAGCTGGTTTGGCAACCCGCTTACTAATGTAAGTATACGCGACGCCTTGTGCGGATTGGACGTGTAACAAGTGTCCCAAAAAAAACATAATATTTTTCAATTGTGTCCTACACACAAAAGGTATGAGAACACTGGAGAATCAAAAACTAACTAAATGATGCCTTTTAATAAAAAAAATTTTTTCAAGAAACAAAATCTATTATTACTTACCACCTTTCTATTGTCTTTCGCAATTTTGGCCCAGGCCCGCTCTTGCACATGGCTCATATGATAATCCTCCCACGTATTGTCATACAGGCATGGATATGCCTCTACAACGCTTACAAATTTTGTTAAATTCGTGGTCGTCTCGCATGTTTTTAGTTTTTCATAAAAATTCACAAGAAAAACACAGTTGCAATGCACAAAACACACGTCGTCACCAGCCGCGTACCAGTCGAAAAACTTGTTCGAGGTTAGTGGCACCAGACTAGTATCACGCCACCCGCAAAATATCACGTTACTGCTACTCCGTTTTGATGCGCGCGTCTTCATTTGTTTACATAGGCTTTAGCGATTCTATCTGCCACTTGCTCACCACGCCACTGCCACGGCACTTGCTGACCACTTCAGTGCGCTTCTTGCTTTAGATAGCAAAAATTATGCAGTAGACATATATAACGAAGTGTTTTGTAGAAAAATCCGATTTAACACCTCAAACCTGTATATCAAAGTCTGTGATACTTGTGTACTACATGAACGATTTACACATTATTGCACACATATCGCTGCTACCGTACTTTGCATATATATGATGTTTCTCCAATTTCAGATATTAAACTCCTACTGTTGTAATCACATATTCATTACGAAACATTTAAAAAAAACACACAAACTAATAAGTTCATCCGTAAGCGAAAGGTTTGTGCACCACGTATATACATGATTTACTCATTAGCTTACAAAATTTCTTTACTTCGTTTATACTTTGTACCGCGTCCCCATTAGATCAAAATTGCTTCGATAATACAGTGCACAATATATAACGACGTTGTGTAAAAATACCTGGTTAAAAGATTGCAACTTACGAGTCTAAGATGTTATGTGGTCATGTATATATGGTTGCATATTATGTTATTCTTTAAATATAGCAGCTGCCATCTGCTTGTATTAATTATCATAAATTCGCTAAGTTTGACTTACACATAAATTATTCTTTACTTGTTTTCTCGTCTTTAGGCGTGCAGATAATTTTATAATATATATCCTGCATAAACGACTATGGTTTATAAATTCTTGTAATTAAATCTTTATGTGTACTGTCCAATGTTACATGTTTTACAAGAGACGCTACAGGCACTATATTTTATACGCATTATTAAAGTCCTTAAAATATTAAAACCAAAAAATAATGCAATTGTATTTAAATCTTCCCAACGGCTTAAACGTTGCAATCAATATGACTAACTCGTAATATTATAAATCTGTACACGGTCACGAGAAATAAGCAAAGTACACAATTTCTTATTGAAATACTCATTACGCGCACGGAGGTGGCTCTTGTATTTGTTTCACTTCCTAATACCTTATGACATATTTCGTTACAGCTTATTTCTGGAATTTGCTGAATTTGTGGCATTGCACAATTTTCATCTCAAACTACAGTTTATTAGAATTATCTGGAGAATTCTTACACAATTAGGCCTTACCGACAGGCTTTCCGATATTACCTAAACGGCTAAAATTTCAACTCTATCCCATGAGAATTTACAGAAGTGGGTAAGTGTAGCATGACACGTTTACTTAGCGAATACAAATGAAATTTGATGACGCAATATAGCCATGCTAGAAAAAACCGCAAGAACTAAAAAATAAATACATTTTTGTTTTTAAGGCACTTGATTACCATCATTTTGGTGGAGATCTTTAATTATAAGTATAATCAAAGGTGGCGATATTTTATTTTCGTTACCGCAAAACTGTTTTCTTTCTTTTTAAAAACTTCCAGAACGGACGGTACGGTGTGGAATTGGTAACATGAGACATGTCAACACAATAATAAAGGTTTGTGCATCGATTATTATGATTACATTTAATGTACATATTTTTATGTTATTTTTGGAGTTATGATAATGAGAGACGCGATGCAAATCTAAAGCAAGTGCTGTAAGTTTGCTTTTATGAAAAATTATATTACCCAGGAATTTTATTAAAGGTACAAACTGCAGCACTGCAGATGATGTTATACATACTAAAACGTGCAACAAAGTAAGTAAGAATCATCGTTTCGTTGAAATTTCCATAATTTTACTGCAAATTTTCAACGTTGTTTTACGTAAGATATATATAGCAGCAGTAGCAGATTTTTCGAACATTTACATATAGAATTTCATTATAGAGTATTTTCGGAATACTGTTTATTTATTATTGTAAGTTGCATTAATTTGAATAATTTGAAATATAAATAATTTGAGACTGAATTAACACAATCTGAAGTTTATGCAAAGCGATTAAATATATTGTTATCCAGAATAGTGGATATTAAGTTTCCGTGAGGTTCTAGTTTTTTAAAATATTCACGAATCGCATTAATTTGAAATTCTTCAGAATTCAATAAGAAAACCTGAAGCAATAGAAATCATAGAAGGCGTTGAAATTGTGAAGAGGAAGTCGAGGTAGCCGTTTTTCCAAAACGGAGAAAAACCAAAGCGCTCCTTTTTCTGGGATTTAAAGTGTGGAAAAAAGTATGGACTAGCCTTAATAATTTGGTAGTTTTCAGGTTTTATGAAAACAGTTCAACACGTCAATTTAGTTTTTCAGTTTCCCACATTCTGATAGAATTCATTTGTTTTTTCATTGACATTTGTCAAAAATATGACGTCATCGACACTTTCTTAAATTACAATATATGGTATGTCACAGATTTTTGTGGGATTCTGTTTCACAATGGTGGTGGACAATTGTGAAATTTGTCTTAAATCTATTCCCAGTAAAAGAATAACTGTTTCTTCTTTTGTCAGAAAGAAAGCAAACTGTTAAACATGGTTGCATCAATCACACTAAAACAAGGCGTAATATTAAAAAAACAAGAACACATCAAAGAATAATCAAATCAAATGATCATAAAAATTATAATGATGTGCACATAAACAGAAACAAATTTAGTTCAGTAAATGCTGACAGTGAGGACCGTTGGCAACTTGACAGTTCCCAAGCCTAAAAACCAATTCTACTTGAACATTTCGTATCATTTCTGGTGAAATTTTTCGTGTTTCCGTTCTTATGCGGTACTTTAGATTAACAATATATCTTGATCTATTTAAAAAAAACGTTGGATTTCCAATAAACCCACAAAAATAAGTATAAAGGGGCCACATCAGGTGACCTGACTGACTATTCGATGGGCAAATCCATTTTCCTGGAAACATCAAATGAGATATTCCCGAACTTCTCCTGCATAGTAAATCGGGACTCCATCTTGTTGCAGCGAAATTTCTGGACTGGGCAAATCGAGATTATTATAGTCAGGATAAAGAGTTACTAAAGCTGGCAAACGTTCAAAGTTCAAGTAGGTTTCACCTGTAAGATTTCCTTCAAAGAAAAATGGTCCTATCAATATTCCGGCCCATACATTAACTTTGTGAGGTGATTGACAATAAGCTTCTTGAATCTAATGTCAATTTTCTTTGGACCAATATCGTTATTTCTGCTGTTTACAGTACCATTGAGGTAGAAGGTTGCTTCACCTGCGAATAAAATATTTTCATCTTGATTACAAATTTGTTGCATGATTTCACAGAATTGCAGTCTTCGATCGAAATCATCCTCACTTAATTCTTGTACCAGACAGACTTTGTATTGGTGGTATTTTTCTTTGTACCAAAGTTTCTGCAGAGACGTGTGAGTACTAGTTGCCGACTGGTATTATGCGGGTTTTCTTTACAGCCAATAGGACGTCAAGCTCCATATTTCCATCTACCTTTGGCCTTCCATTTTTAGTTAAATTTTTAACATAGCCATGTTCTTCATATTTTCTTTGCAAACGGGAGATTGCGAAATCGGTGATTGGTCTCGATGAATTCGATTGAAAAATTGACGTACCTCATTAATGGATCTGCGAAGTTCTCCGTAACCAACTATCATAGGAATTTCAATTAGGCATTTTCAAGTACGTCACACTGACGTCACAAGCTCCGCCTCTAACAGCTGATCTTGGACAACTTGTGTTAGTGTTTCATAGAAATCTACGTGTTTTGCTGTGATTTTTGAGTGTTTTCTCCAGAAAAAATCGTGATAATTGACTTATTGTAATGTTAGTATATAGTGTTAAGATATTTCATAGTTAATTAGTAACATGATTGTGTATATTATAATTGGGTTAGATTCTATCAACAAGTATTCGTGCTTTTACGACATGGCAATAGAAATTTATAAGTATTTTGTTACTTGCTTTAATAAGGTAAAACCCATGTGAAATTTGGTAAATAATGTTCGCCGTTAGAGAGTGTTCTGATTTGTTATCTTTAAGACAGTTTAGCAATATTTAATTTTTAATGACCTAGTTATTCTTTACCAAAAATTTAATTCTATAGTTGGCTTTATACGTTTCTAAAACTGTTATGTTGACAGCAGACTGATTTTATGTTTTAATTTTTCAACTTTGCTAAAATTGTTTACAACATCTTTAATAATTTTAACAGATATTACTACTGACGAAGGTAACTGTAAGATTGTATAATTTAAAATACACCATTAAAAAAACCCAAAAAAGATTAAAGTATTTTATAATGTATGCTCTGTTTTCTTTCCAGAAAAAATGGCTTTAAGTGATTATAATTAAACCTCCATTTTATTAACACTATCAAAAAGTGATTGAACTGATTTGTGATAACTGCTTGTGGTGCTATTTTGATATAAGGTTCAATTAAAAGAGCGTTACTATGAATGTAACTCTTTAATTTGACGAGTTTGGTGATAACTAACTTAAACTTTTCTTTTCAAACTTTGCAATATTATGTAGGATAATTGTTCACTTCATTCACGCACTTCTGGCGAATTGTATCGATACAATCCTCGTCTACAAGTATTAGCACAGAAACATTTTCACCGAGTACGATTTTCGATAAAATTATCAGAAAATAATCACATCCCACAAGAACGTGTATTAAAGTTGTCCAACATCTGGCAAGGTCACGCGTTGTGACATCACTTGAAAATCCCTAATAGGGAGCTACATTTTTTGTTTATTAAAATAGGAATTTTTGAATTACAACGTAAAGTTTTAGTAATATTTAACCTTACAGCTTGTCAATACTGGCGTTAATAAATACTGATGTTTTTTGTTTGCGTTTGGCTTGTCTAAGCTTACTATGACCAAAACTACTATAGCAACAACACTGAGGCATTGAATGATAAGGCCTTAGGACTGTCCTAGTGTGATTGATAATTTGCCCTTTTTCTGACACAACAAGAAACCGTTATTCTCCTTTTACTAGGAGTAAATTTAAAATAATTTTCGCAATTGAACGGCAGCCATTGTGAAACGATACGACAGAATCGCACACAAGTCTAGGAACATACTGAGTGAAGCAAGAGCTTTCAAATGATATATCACATGCCACATATTGTCATTTAAGAGAAATGCCGATGACGATATATTTTTAACAGATGTCAATGAAAAAAGAAATGAGTTCTATCAGAATGCAGGAAACTGAAAAACTAAATTGACGTGTTCAAGCGCTTTCCATAAAACCTGAAAACTTTCAAATTAGTATGGGTAGTCCATACTTTTTTGCAACCTGTACATTACGAAGTTTGGACACGCTAATGTTCCCTTACTGAAGGAATACCTAGTTTTACTATTGTTTCAGTTGACCAATTTATTTGCTAATTTAGATTATTTTCAGGGAAAGTATAGAACACAGCTCCCACACAATAATAGATATTTATGTATTAAGGGCATAATCAGAAGATTATGGCTCGAAGAAATGTTAAAAGCCCGACGCGAAGCGGAGGGCTTTTATATTCCTGAGAGCCATAATCTACAATTATGCCCGTGGTACATACAATGTTTTATTTTATTTTGCACCATGAAACTGGAACAAAATTTTAAAAAGATTCAGTATTTTCGGCAAGTTTTAAAATGCAAATGCAGTGAAATAAAGTCGACAGTAGGCTAATTTGTTGTTACTAAGATACTGTAATATTGCTAAATTGTTGCTAAGGTACTGTTTGTTTGTAAATAATTTGCATTCTAAAATGGAAGGTGAAAACGCAAAAACTTATTCACAAGAAATTTTAGATAAATTTGAGGCCGCCCAGGCAAAGATAATTCCAAGTAAATCGAAATATTTATACATAAAAGAGTACGAAAAGTTTTGCGCGTGGCGGAGCACAAAAAATGTGTCCACAAAATCTGATGAAAAAGTTGTGATGGCATACTTGTCTCAAATGGTAAGGGATTGTATATATACATTAGTCAATTATCTCTATTCAATAAATATCGGTTTTTGCAGTCAAATATCTATAAGCCGTCGTCACTGTGGTGTTTATATTCTAAATTGAAAAAGATGTTCAAGTTCAAGGAAGATGTTGATATATCTCGTTTTTCCATGCTCACAGAATTCATGAAGAATAATTCTGTAGGTGATCAAGCTAAAAAGTCCTATGTATTGCAACGGCATCAAATTGAAGAATTCATGTTGAAGGCGCCTGATCATACGTACTTGTTAGTTAAGGTATAACGGATTTTAGTTTTTTTTTTTCCAATTCTCATTATAAAAATTATTGTGTTTTATAGGTTATCGCAGCCTTTGATATTTTTGGAGCATGTCGTCGCGAAGAACTGCACGATTTGGCTGTACAGGACGTAACAACTGAGGGATCAGTGCTATTAGTGAAGATCAAAAAAACCAAAACTTATACTTCGAGGCAATTTACAATTGTACCTAGCGATGGGTTGGTTGATTACGTCTCTTTGTACCGAAAATATGCAGCATTACGACCGGAACATACTAAAATTGACAGCTTGTTTTTGTCGTATCATAATGGCAAATGTAGTGCTCAGACTGTTGGGAAAAATACCTTAGGCAAAATGCCGAGGATAATAGCAGAGTTCCTCAATCTACCGGATTCACATAAGTACACAGGGCACTGCTTTCGCAGGAGTGCGACGGCGATCTTTGCAGAAAGCGGCGGTGATACAAGGGCACTGAAGCAGCTTGGTGGATGGCGATCGGATAAAGTAGCCGAATCATATGTAGAGAATTCTCTGCAAAATAAAATTAAAATTGCTCAGAACATTACTGGTACAGCAGCTATAAGTATACCACAAAACGGCGAAGGAACTGTCAGCTTTGGTGTTGGCTCATCTGGAGGTATAATTTCAAATCCATCCAACTGTATTTTCAATTTTTATAAAGAATAAGTTTCATTACTATTATTTTTATTAATAAAGGTTGTATAGTAAGGTTGTTGTTTCAATAATTCTTTCAACTTACGTGACATATCATGTCATGTGTTTGCTGTCAATCATGCTGCTTAGCAACAATGGCATTTCCGTGCTATAAAGACCACATTACGTCCGCATTTGGGGGCGTATAAAGAACATTATGGTGGCAAAATAAAATAAAAAATAGTATGTACATTTATACCACATTAAAACGTTATAGCCCGTTAGAGTACAAGACTGTTTGCACGCACGCCACTCGCTTGGCTAGGAAGCGAGAACTAAAAAACTTATAGTACTATCGGACCACCTCACTACACTACCAAGTGTACAGTAGCCATAATGATAAATGGTATGTATGCAACTTTGTGGTATAAATTAATCTCTTTAGTAATCACTCGGTCGTGCTTGAACACAAAGGGACTTATGCAGTATCCCATTGCACCAAATCTTACCTACTGAAACAAGAAACAGAACCGTACTGTGCAGAATTTTAAAACTGTTATAAGTCAACAAAGCTATTTTCGTACAATTTATTATAATATGAAAATGTAAACTTTCACCATTAACACTCATAATAAAATACTTATCTTTTTTGGGATTTTTTAATGGTGTACTTTAAATTATACAATCTAAACGTTTCAATAACACTTACAGTTATCTTCGTCAGTAGTAAGGTTTGTTAAAAATTGTTAAAGATGTAGTAAACAATTTTGTCAAATTTGAAGATGACAAACCAGAACACTCTCTTTCGTCGTAGAGAGTGTTCTGGTTTGTTATCTTTGAGGCAGTTTAACAATATTTAATTTTAATGACCTAGTTATTCTTTACTAAAATTTTATAGTTGGCTTATACGTTTCTCAAACTGTTATATTAATAGCAGGCTTATGTTTATGTTTAAATTTTTCAAATTTGACAAAATTGTTTACTACATCTTTAACAATTTTTAACAAACATTACTACTGACGAAGATAACTGTAAGTGTTATCGAAACGTTTAGATTGTATAATTTAAAGTACATCATTAAAAAATCCCAAAAAAGATAAGTATTTTATTATAATTTATTATCATGATTGCAATGAGGTCTTTTTTTGTAAACATTTTGTTATTAGAAAGTAGTTTATGCATTTAAATTTGTTAGCCAGTATTTTAAGTAATTCTTCACAAACACTAATAATAAATAGTAAAACAGCCAAATGATTAACCTTAACCACTGTGACCAATGTTCCATAAGTCTATACAATTATTAATTCGAATGACAAATTCTAGGGGAAGTTCTGTAAGCTAATCACCATGACATAGACTTATAGCGTTTTTTGAATGCTTCTATCAACTGGCTCCGAATTAATTTAGTTGAGGTAAAGGCCCAATAATAGAATGAAAATTTCAGTACTACATGGCCGGGATCTACTGCTAGTTATCTACAATGTAATCTTTCAAAAAGTTTTGAGATTCTAGTATTTTCTTCACTGCGTAATTTTCCTCAAAGTATATTCCCTAAGTAATTGAGAAATCGATAAAGTCGGATTCTTTAAACGAGTCTTTCAGAATTTTCTTTTGTAAACGGGAGTGATAACTCGTGACCAAGTGTAGAGTCAGAAATATTGATCTCGCTACCATTTTTTAATTTATGGTAGCGTAGTTGTGACAAGACCTGCTTAGCATTCAAGAGGTAATGGGTTCGATTTACGTTACCGTCTACCTTGTATGAGGTTTTTCAGAGGGTTTTCCTCATACACATGGTCACTGCGTATATGCACACCATGTGCGCCTACTTAGGCGATTGCTGGGGTAATATTTTTTCTCTCAAAACCGTAACTCCGTTCCTTCCGATCCTATCCTGACCACGCCCATCCTCACTCCCACCACGCATATATACGTAATGTATGTATGTATGCTGGGAATCCATGATTGTGGCTGAAGGAGCTCGGAAAGCTCGAGCAGCCCGCCTTCCCCGTTGGAGAAGGAATGAAATACGTGGCATTTTCCTTTTTTTTCCTACTTCTCAATTTACTGCTCTTGGCACGGTACGCTTTGAAAGCTTTTTTAAATTGGCTACTTTTTATTATAATTTTTTCACTTGTTTTTCTTTTTTTAGCGTCGGTAGAAAGATGTTGCAATGTTTTTTCTAAAGACTGTTTTTCAAACGCATACTCCCATGGGCTCCATATTTGCTTTTGTCATTTTAAATGTGTAAAAGTAGGAACACCCTACTTACAGCAACTGTTAGGATCTCTACCACAATTGCCATTATAATCTCTATCACAGACTCGACCACAAGTATTACCGCCTTCACATTCGACGTCACAATCACCTTCCCTATTTACAAGAACTATCACATTTGTTATCACGACGGTGATCCTCGCAGCCGTTACAATCACCGATACCATTGCTACCCCAATCACGATACACTTAATTCGAAGCTCAATGAAGTTGAATTATTCTCGCTCCGATGATATCACAGTGAAGCAATTCTATAATCCTGTATCCCAATTATTCAGAATCCTTTGATGGAAATAAGATCTTTACTGGAAATTTTAAAATTTTAGGTGGAATTGTAATTCCCAGGAATTCATTTGATTTTGTTTGAAATGTTCATATTTATTGAAAAATTAAAAAGAAAAAAGGATTGCAATTGATTATTCCGAAAAGGTCACCTGCGCTTCTGATTCAAAAACGTATTCATCTTTTTCGATTCAGTTTTTCAAATTATGAAAACCTGTTTATTGATCTCTCGTATTGTATTACACAAACAATAAATTACAACAGATGATGTGGCTTTGTCTAATTGTTTCATTGACTTACTTTTGCCAAAGTTTTGAGTCCTTGGGCAAAGTTTTATACATTGCTTGAAATTCTTAAGTGGTGTCGAACATATACTTCTAGTTTACATGATATCCTTACCATATAGTACAAGCGAAGTACCCGCACTAATGAATTAATATAGTTGATGGTTGTTACAGATACTTTGACAATAACATTTCTATTAAATTGTATGAAAAAATTAATAGAAAAATTTAAGTCAGCCGACTCGAAACAGTTACCTAGTTCCTATAATTTAAGTCGATTCAATCAAGTGTCAAATTTAAACGCAATCGATTTTGAAATTTTTAAGATATAGCGAACGATAGAAAATAAAATCTACATCTTTTCTTATCCAGTGGTTCCATCTCTACTATCAACAGAGATCACGGAGTTCTAAACATTTAAGCCCCAAACTTGAATGTCAAATTTGAAGGCAATCGCTACTTAGTTTTTAGTATTATTGTAAACGAAAGAAAATCGTATCAACGCTATTTACCCATTTCCCTTTGAACTGAAACAATTTTTTAGTTGCATTTTCTTGTTTTTGATATCCTGAATTGAACATTACTTTATTTTTATTAAGTATTAAGTTTATTTGGCGAGAAAGTGAATTTATATTAGGATATCTAAGTTTTGTAAGAATTATTAAGGTGAAAATTTATATTAGATTTAGCAAATTATCCTGAAATTTATTTGATGCATTAAATCAAAACATAAGCAAATAAATTTGACCAAGACCATGTAAAGGGTGTTCTATATGAATTTGTATTGGAATGTATTGGTACGCAGGAGGCGCGACAGGTATAAAATGATATTGGGGGTGAGGAGTTTTCATTCTACATCGACGCGAAATAGTCGAAATTTTAAAACTTGCGTGCTAAACAGTGAATTAACATGGTGTGCAATTAATTGGTTACAACTCGAAGTACAGAAGATTTATTTAAATTGTATGTAAGCATAGAATTTAAATAAATAAGAAGACGAATATCAAACGTTTTAAGTAAATTTTTAGTTATATTTAAATTAATTCTGACATAGATATTGTATATTTTTGACAGTTAATTTACAAGAAATTGGTGTAAATGTTTCAATACCTCAATTATTTTATTTTTAAATAATCAATATGTATAATTTTTTTCATTGTCCGTTAAGTAGATGAAGCTTGTAGTACACTAGTTGTATATTATTAACTCAGTTAATAAATAATTCGAACATACATTAACATTTATGAGTAAAAGTCAGATATGAATTAACTGAATTAATTTACGGTTAACATTTTATCGATGAATCTTCAATAATAGTATTAAGTAACAGCAACTTTTAATAGAGTTGACCCGTGCCTGTGTCTGTGTCTAAGGTTCTTCACAACTTTACAGTTACATCATAATTTGATTAAATTTGGTTAATTTTTTTCTTTTGTTATAACATCTTTTACAGTTAGCCTTCGACCGAAGGGTTCTGATTTTCTGTCTTCAAGGTAGTTTGACAATATTTAATTGATTATGGATCTACTTATTCTTCACTAAAATTGTACCCCATAGTTATCATTATACGTTTATCAAGCTGTTATATTAATAGCGTTTTCACTTTTTTATATATCATAAATTTTGTTCTATCACCTTAAATAATTCTAAAGGGTTTACCACTACTGAGGACGATAACTGTGTTATAGAAACGTATAAACTTTACAAATATGAATATAAAAATATACCATTTGAACCTAAAAGCTAAGTATTTTAAAGATTTGTGATTACTCTAATTACATTTTCTAACGGTCCGTATAAATTTTATACATGTACTTGTATCTAATATAAAACCAATTACGATACATAGTCGATAAGGAGCAGGAAGACGTTAGTTATCGTTATCAATCACCTATTTTCACGCACACGATTGAAATCGCATTAAATCATTTCTCTATTAATGAGTATTACATTCACGTTTGTATAAATTAAGACTTTCCTATTAATACTGAATGTAAGGAGCAATTCTCTATGCACGTAAAAATAAGTAAAATATGTAGTGTCTGGCTTGTAAGTGCATGTTTTGCATGTCGTGCCAGACATGCGTTACTCTACTGTTATCTCTTTTTGGTGCAAGTATCTCAATTTAAAACGCCTATAACGTATAGCGTTGTTCTCAGTTCATCTCCGGAGGTGTAAAAACGCTATACACCTTCTAACTAAAGTGCGATATGTTAGAACGAAAAGGGGTATATAGTTTGACACGCAGTATAAAAATAAACGCTAATCCGTTTTTAAAATATCCGTTTCACCGACTATAGCTAAAAATAGTGCATAATTGTTTAAAAATGTAATATTACTCTACTTACATACATGAAGAACGTTAATAATCGCTATAGCCTTAAAAAACATTCACTTAAATTGTTATTAATAGCATTCATTTCATATCTATAATGACTGCATAGCACATACATGCGAAAAACCCATGCGACCCACCGCTCTTTACTTCTCTGCTCTATAAGAGAATGTGACAAATTTTATAGTATTTCAAATACGTATAAATGAAATGAAGCATCGAAAGCTCATATAACCATATAAATATAACATTGTTGCTTATAATGCAATAAATTTTAAGGACATTAACTATTAAATTTGGCACAAACCGGATAAGCGAGGGAAGATATTCTTATTCTGCTTATTAAAAATCTTGGTGTACTAAATATAAATTCAGCTTTTAGATGAGAATGTGCAAATTACTACATTCAGGGAACTAATTAGTGCTCTTATTTCTATGTGACAGTACACTAATACTTATCAATCAGTTTGTTAAATTACAGTGTTTATTCTTAATTAACCTATTGTTTACGAGGTTTAACTACATACACGTTATTGAAACGTATGCGAATAAAATAAAGGTTCTAGTAAAACTAAGAAAAATCGAATTATCTAAATAAAGTGCAACAAAACTTTCAACTTAACAAATAAGTTGTGTAATAAGTAGTGAATTAGTTTATATAAAAGCATTTCAGTGAATGAGCTGCGAACGTGCCTAGAACAAAAATGATAGTGATTAAATTAAAGATAACATAATTCTGTAAATAAACAAACGAAAATAAAATAAAACGTATCTTTACTTTTATTCCTAAAAAATGTTTACTTATATAGCGCTTTATTTACTTTAACAATACTATCGTTATTTGTTAAATGGATATATTACTGTAATATTTATTTCATTACATCTTTTACATGCGGCGTAAATAAAAAGTAAGAAACATCGATCTAATGTGTGCAAAAAAATTGATAATAGAAGCCTAGTTCCTCAAATATATATCACAATTTGGCGTTCCTCAATTTTTTCGACGTCCTGGTTTCAGACAGTAAAATCAAAAAGAAATATTTAAATCGCAAAATTAGAGAGTACTTCGTTTTTTTCTTTGTGACTAAGTAAGTAAATACATCACAAGGTTCTTCAAAAAAATGGCGTCCCACATTTGCTGTGTAAATAATAATCAATGAAGAAATTCAAATTACTGTTAATGTTAGTTATGCTAGAAAATTATATCTATTTAATAATACCTTCTGAAACTGTTTGAGAAAGTATTTCTTATTATTACAGCTATGGCACGTATAATCAACAAACTAAATCCACCCACGTACCACAAAAAATTAAAAAACACCGAACGCGTTTCCGTAGCTAAACTATGATTATCAACAGTCTTGTAATCTTATAATAACATTGAATAAATAATACAGCCCATGTTATCTAATCAAAGCACACGGTTCTATGAATTATAATCTTACTGTGTGATCGAACATAAAGTATTATTGAGCAAGAAAGTCTTTTTGCAAATGTATCTATCAGTATGTAAAACCGATTTTAATGTCAAAGTCAGGTTACACTCCCGAGGTCAATGACCTCTGGTGGCAGTCTTAGCTAAAGCTATTTGCTTTGTAGTTGTACCTGAATGGTTCGCGTCTTAGGGACGACTAAGTTGTTCTGGTTCGGAATGAATTGTGCATTGCCAGGGAGGTTTGTGTCCATACTAAAGTAGGTGTAGAATCTTGGTTGTGCAGTTGTCTGGATTAAATGGTTCTTGTCTTGGCTATGTCATTAACGGTAAACTATTTTTTATGTTAGCTGAAGTACACCCCGACTACCTGCACTTCTCTTAGCTAAAGTTGGTTAGCTATACAAGACTGATCGAAGGAGTGTTAGATAAGATAGTTTAGCTCTGAACTACAAGTTAATGGTTAAAACTCTCCCTCTCCCTCCTTCCTTCTCTCCCTCCTTCGCTCTCTCCCTCCCTCTCTCCCTCTCCGCCTCTTTTTTAAACACACGCTTTTATTTACGCGTAGAGGGTGCACTGAAAAGGAGAATCTATGTTTTTTCTTTACACCAAAATGTGATCAAAAAACTTTACGACTAAAAATAAAAGCATGGGGCGTTCGAATTATAAACATGTAACGAAGAAAAATGATGAGCGCCCCACGCTTTTATTTTTAGTCGTAAAGTTTCTTGATAACATTTTGGTGCAAAGAAGAAAAATAATTTTCGCCTTTTTAGTGCACTTTCTACGCATAAATAAAACCGTGCTTTTTAAAAAGGTTTCTTTTTCATAGTTTATTATTTTCTACTTTTTAGTCTTGTCAAATATTTAAATCGATTAATCAACCATGCTACATCTATTTTTTTCAAATCCATGTGTTCTGAATAATTTAACGGCTTAATCTATAAATAAAAGGGTGTAAATAATGAAGTAATTAGTACGGTTAACAATGTCAAACTGAAGCTTGTTGACAGTTAAAAAAAAGTTGCATTGGCTGGGAATCGAACCCGATTAGATAACCTTCTATACCTACATATGCATATGCATGGTCGGAACGTAAAATACCTGCAATATATATATATATATATATATATATATATATATATATATATATATATATATTATATATATATATATATATATATATATATATATATATATATATATATATATATTATAATAAGTTTATTGGTATCGGCTTAGAAAAATTTTTCTTTATTGATTTTTTGTCAAATTTTCGCCTGTGATTACAGACTTATCATATAATTTTGAGGTGTAAAAACATTGTTTTTACATCAAAATTATATTATACATCATTCAACAAAATTTACTTTTAAGATTTTTAGTCCTGATGAAGTTTGTAATCACAGGCGAAAATTTAATCAATAAAGAAATTTCTACATACTTTATTATAATCTAAAAAATACAGTACTTTGCTTTTTATATATATATATATATATATATATATATATATATATATATATATATATATATATATATATATATATATATTGCTATGGCATTAAAAATTTACTAATTTTTTCTGATATATATATATATATATATATATATATATATATATAGGTGGTTCACCATGAATGACATCGATTGATTATGAGAAAAGTATAATTAGGAAAAATCTGAAAATTTGCTAGTATACTAATTTCAAGATGGGGGTACTCCGGTAGACATACTATACGAAGTCTGTTAAAGTAAGTCATGTTCAATAAGGAAACAAACTCAAATTGGGTAACAAAGACAGCCATATTGGAGAATTAATAATTATTTACGGGACTACAAACGTCATTTTTGACGTAAAATGTTTAATGTGAAAAAAGGCTGGACTAAGGTATAGGACATTATACATGGAATGTATTAAGAATTTACCTTAGATCCGAAAATTTAATAATATACAGGGTGTCCCATTTAAAATAAGCAAGTTATTATCTATTTCCGGTACAACCGGAAGTGCCGCCATCTTGAAAATATTGTAGCCATATGTCCCCCATCGACATTAGTACACTATCAAATTTTCAGATTTTTCCTAATTACAGTTTTCTCATAATCCATGTCAATACTTTTATATATATATATATATATATATATATATATATATATATATATATATATATATATATATATATATATATATATATATATATATATATATTGAGATGATTAGATTTAGGCATATTAAGGGGGCTAGAGTTTATTGAGTTTGAAATTCTCTATAGTAGGCAAGTTAGATAAATTTGAGGAAGAAAAAATAGTATACGAGTGCAAGATTTTGGTTTTGATGTAACAAAACAGGCTTTGTGGGGTTTGCACAAGGTTGTTATTTTCATAAAAGCATTGAACTATACCAGTGGCATGTGAGAAAGGTCAACACGATTCATATTAGTAGGTGCGATTTGTTTCGTGTAACATATTTATGTAATTTCGCAATTTATTCAATGAATTTTAGCATTTTGAACAGATATCAGATATTGATCACATGGAGTATGATAATTATAATATGTAGAATGTATAGTTTTAGGTACAATGCATAAACTATTTGAAATATGAAAGAAAGGGTTATGATACGAACACACATTTGTAATTCAAAGACTAAGTATATAAAACATGCATAAGAAGTGGTAGTGATTTAAAAACATAATTAAGAACATGAACAACAATTGTGCAGTGTGATATTTAATATATAATTACAAATTTAATACAAAAATTGACAAAATAGTTAAACAATGTGAAAATGTGAAATGGACAAAATTAAGCACTATGAAGTACAAGTGAACAGTGTTTGTGTTAGAGACAGATATAAGAACACATTTTATAAACATTTCAAGTGTTATAGACATTTATTACACAAATTAAAAGTAAATTTATATTAAGTTAGGTTAAGTATTGTATGTAAGAATTTTACTAAATTATGGTTTGTATAGGGTAAGATAAGTTTAGAATAAATTTTAAAAACATTTAATAGTAGGTTTCCCTCATTTCCGCAAGGAATTTAACTATAAATATGTAATCTAAACATAAAATTAGAAAAGTTGAGTTAACTACCTAAATTTTAGATGTGAAAATGGAAATTTTGTAAAAGTTAAATAAAATGGATTGAAATAGATGTATTCTGATACAGTTTTTTATGTGGTATTTGAATATGTAATTAGTTTAGTTGTAGGATGGAAGATTTTTTGATATTAGTAAATTTAGATTATAAATTGTCAAACTGAAAATGATCGAAGCAACATAGGGCTTCTGGGGTGTCTTTTTATGCGGAATGTTGCCCTGATTCCAAATCTGTAATTAAAAATCAAACCCGAATTGTATAAAAGAAGATATAGCATAATTTATGTTTTAGTTAATTTTACAATTTTGTTTAGACCAATCAGAAGCTAGAATCTTTTGTGTGTAATGTAGAGAAAAAATTGAAAATTTGGTATCTAGGAGAAATGTATAAAAGGAATTGCTCCTGATTTCTCACCCTCTTGCTTTTTGAAATTTTTATAACAAGTCATAGTGTTGGTGTTGTTTGTGTTAACATGTAAGTTACAATTCTCGTAAACATTATCGGTTTTAAAACGCTATCGACGTAGAGTTGAGACATCAGAAACAATTGTTTTAACCTATAACTAAATTTAAAAATAAGGTTACCGATCACAATTGTTCGATAAAATTGTAATTGTTTCGTTTTTCAAAATCGTGTGTAAACATCGGGTAATGTGCCTTTTTTTATGTTAATAAATTTCTTCAATTATTTTGGATTCGATGTTTATTTTGTTGACAGTGATTAAGATCATAATATAAATTTTCACTTCATAACGGAATCTAAAATAAAGGTGCAAGTGAATACAGAAATCTATATAAAATTAAAATACAAAATTAAATCCGAGAAATTATTATACTTAATACAACATTTTAATAAAATGATGAGCATTGGAAGTACATCGTATTTACCACATGAGGAATAGTCAGCAGTCATTTAATTTGGATGAAATTATGGAATGTTAAGCAGCATATTTGGAACAGCAAGGCAGTATCACCGATTTATGGAAGGAAGTCTACGTCCAATGTTTAATGTGGCGCAACCTGACATGACCATTGTTTGGAATTTGCAGCAGCACATGTGAGTTGTATTTCCCTATCGTAACCCTATTGCATTGATTATTATTTTTGATGTCTTGTATTTTTTTTTTTTTTTGATAATGTATAAATGTTTATACGAATACACGTGTTAATATCTGAAAAGTAAATGAATCGGTGTTGTTTTAAAATTAATAATTTTACCTCAAACAAAATTAGAATTGTACTCAATAATTTAGATCAAATGCAGAAATTTTTGACAGGCTACATTAATTCAGTATTAAGTACGCAACGCATGCGTAGATTGTGCAGACTTCAACAAAGTTGGTTTCACATTATAACTATTTATTACAAAATACAATTTGATCATTTACATGAATATTCCCAGATTTAATTTATTTTGCCAAAAATTAATGTTTATTACAATTGAACCCTATCCCCAAAAGAGATTTTGAGTTAGCTCGGCGCAATATTATTTTTTTTATAGAATTATTATTACAATAAGAATCGAAATCCCCATTTAGTAAAGTGAGTATAAAGATTAAATATAAATATTTTGCCATATATTTGCAATTGCCCTTTTTACACATTATATTATATATATATATATATATATATATATATATATATATATATATATATATATATATATATATATATAAGATGTATTTTTTAAAGATAATTTAATTTCACATAACTTTTCTCTACAAAGTGTTTTAATACGAAACCAGATGCATTAAAAAATTTAATTAAAAAATTAAATACTTTATACTTCAAAACATGGTAATGCTTTACTACATTAGTTACATACAATACTAACACGCTCTAAGAAATATGAAATTCGGGAATTAGTTGCAGTGTCTAAACGTAGCGCACAAGTGTCGTACGCTGTTTTTGTATTCATATCTTCGTGTAAAATTTTACTTTAACCAACCAAACTTGTGCATAATTGGTAAAATGTTTCTATCCACATAAAAATACGACCAGTATTTTTTATACTCCTCATTATTGCTCATGTAAAAAAAATAAACCGACTCATAAGATAACTACTTTGACAGGTAATCAAACATACATGTAACTTCTAATCCATCGGTTAGTTAGCCTCACTTGCTTTAATACCTTCAATCACATTTATTACAGTTCAGATCCAATAATTTCCCGTTATAGAAACAAATACTAAAATTTTAATGTATGCATGCGACACAAAGGTCTCGAGGGTGACGAAAATGGACTAATCTCGTTTATTATACTTTATTACGCTGCATAAATTATAAGAGTAACTGTTTTTAATATTCACAAATAATTAAACAACACTATTAAATTATTTGGACACAAAGAGTTTTAGGATTACAGTCCGATCGTATTTCGTTCTTATTATTCACTGCTCCGATTAAGAACGGCTCCTGTAATAAAAATTTCTTTTTCTACAATAAAACATGCAATTAATAAAAGTTAAACAACGTTTTAAGTCTTAACAGTTGTAATATAAGACCTCAAGTAATTATTTACAGCAAAGGTGTATTTTAGAATTAGGAAAAGCAAAAACAAATTTATAGAACATAATACCTTGCAAACGTTAAAAAGGCGTATATAAACATGGTTCATGCCTCTAACAACCAGTTGTATCTAATCTGTTTAAAAATAATTAAAGAATGCTATTAATTAATCTATTTAAATTATTATTACATAATTATTAATTAAATTTATCGTTTTCGCATGAAAGCACAAATCTTACACCTAACAATCTTGAAAAGAGGTAAATAAGCCATACACAATACACCTTTTTTTTTCAAGCTGTAAATTTTCGAACTTCTGACATTATCTCAACTTCCAGACGATTTTCTTTTATTTACGTACGATTTATGATTTTTTTTTATTTACGTACATACGGTCAGTGAGCGTGCGAAAGACGGACATTCAAATTTTTCATCAGTAGTATTTGCTGATTACTAAAACACACTGAAGCACATATTTGTTATATAAATTAAAAACACTTCTGTATGATTGACCATATTATCTGGGTGTCCCATAACAAATTTTACACAGAACCATGGTAAAATCCTTACCTAAAATTATGACATTTGCCAAATATGACCTTAGTAAAATGTTGATAATTAACAAGTGTTAATGAAAATTATTAAACTCTTAATGGCTCTAACTTCTTTAATACCCTGTATTTTTGTACTAAATTTAGTGGAAAGTTTTACTGACCGAAGGCACATCCAACCGTAGAACAAATATGTTAAATCACTTTCGCTAGCGGCGTACAACATGAATGATAAACCCTTCCTAAATATTACGGCACTGTGCGAATATCAAATTCAACTATAAATTCATATTTTTCAATGTCTTGTACGTAAAACATCTCTTATTAAGAATCCATGATTTAAATAGGTTTGCTGACAAAAAAATTTTACTTGTAACTTGCGTAATAATTAATAACGCTTGTAACAATTAACTATTATATCACTCTTGAGTTGTAACATCTGCAACACTTGTAAATTGAGACATCTGCAACACTTGTGACCAATGACTTCTGACACTTGTGACTTGTAAAGAGGCACGATCACCGACCACCGACTTTCGACCACCGCCTTCGACTATCAGCTTTAGACCATTCGAAAGCAAAGAGTTTCATTGAAATGGATATATTCATTAATATGTACGTTGTCCAATAGGATAAAAAACAATAAACGGAAGGACCTACATATTTTACCTTGCACAAACTGGGCTTTTTAGCTATTGTGGCTACAACCTACCTTTACAGAATAAAAAACCAATATCAATTAAATTAAGCAAACGTAACAAAGGATTGACAGAAAAGGTTTATTCGTTTAATCCTCTTTAATTTAGTTAGGTAAAAAAAACTTGATAACAGATACACAACCACACACTCTTTTTATTAGAATAAACTACGGCGTGCCCATTTTTTACATTTGTTAATTCTGCCAAAGTGCACCTAGAACTTCAGTTTACATGTTCTGTGTTGTGCGTTGGGGAAAATTACTAATACACTTATCGGGGACATTTCATACTCAGATGACTCATACACAGACGTTTCATACCTGGATGTCTCATACCTGCAACCATTAATACCCGTATGATTCATAACCAAGACTATTTACCTCTAGGGCAATTCATACCCAGGACTATTGGTACCCAACACCATTCATACCAAAGGCTATTCAGACATAAGCGATTTGTACCTGGGTCATTTTTTACCCAGGCTAACACTTACAATCTAGACAGTTCCTAGGTGATGAGACCGATAAACAAGTCGAGCCTTTGACTAATTTACAAATCATTAATCCAATTAATTAAATATTATTATAAGTTACAAATAGATTCCGCAAATGTCGGGGTCTTCTATTCATATTTTTTAGTGCTGCGGCGATTAATATAGTTTTCCAGGGAGGTCAAATGTTCAGGTCAAAATTAAAAAAAAACACGTTGACCTACGTTAAATTTCAAGTTACGTATATGATGAATTAAATTCATTTCCAATCGAAATACAATCTGAAGGTTAAACTGCTGGTAGAGGTCACCAACAAAAGTTAAATGAAAGGAGGTCTAAAATAGATTCAAACGTCGTTTGTCTCTTAAAAGTGGAGAGAAGGATGGCACATAACTGGAATGTTTGGTATGGGAAATATAAAATATTCCTTCGTGCTAGTCCAAAGAAAAATGAGGCTAGATAAGTAGCCGTTTGTTTGCACTACGTTAGTTATAATGCCTTGTCAATTTTTACTTCATTAAATATAGATATGGGCGTACGTAGCTGCAAGGGACTGGTGTCAAGATTCGAAGCTCATTGTCAACCTAAACAAAACTTAACTTAGAAATTGAAGGGGGTTTTTGGTCCGGGCATGTTTTTATGCGAGGTAGTGAATCATGTAAAAATAATAATAACGGTTTATTGTCCAGCAGACATTGAATCCAATTGTAGAAGTATAATGGCTGTATTCACACTTACATACTTATTAATACTTAATAATACGCAAATAAACAAATTTTATCGGAAAAAAACAATAGAATGTAAAAATTAAGCTTCTTAAAAGTATTTTTCGCTAAAAACCGGTAACATAAAAATAATGGCTTTTGTTGCCATAAATAATTAATTAAGACAATATAGTAATAATAAACCAAAAGAATACATATTAGGGTTTAAGTGTGTTTAAAATGCTATTCATTGAGCAAACATTGACATCTACGGTAAATTGTTACACAGTCGAAAACAGCTCAAAAGAGGAGATTTATACAACAAACTCGTTTTTGGTGTGCAGTATTAAAAATGTACTATAATTTCGAAAAAATAAGACGGTACTTGGAAGTTAATTAGCAAAAGTAAGTGAGAGTAATCAATTTTATTGTGTAACAATCTGTAAAGGAAGGTAAACGAAATGTTGTTGCGTCTTTATTCTCCAGTTAACGTTGAATATTTTTAGCAGGAGGTTCTTGCTTAAAACCTCAACTTTGAAAGCTTAATACTTGAGTAATCTTCTATGAACCGACTAAGATTTTTTTTTTTAATTCTGTAAATAGGATTCCAGATTACTGCATAATAATCAAGTTTTGAATGAACTAGAGAATAAAATGAGCCTTGTAAAACGCTAATGTTAGAGAATGGTTTGCAATTTCGTATAATAAAACCAAGTGCAGACTTCGAAGAAATCTTTTACATGTGTAGATGGCAACTAAAATACAATTTAACAACAATGAGGTAAATTCCCAAACATTTAAAGATATTAGAGGTATACAACGATAAAGGGTGTATTGAATAATTAAAATGAATTGGTATTACTTTGCGAGTATACGAAATTGTTTTACATTTAGGAATATTTAGATCCAGATGGTTAGAAATGCAGCATTCCTGCAGAATATTGAATTGTTGGACGAGCTTACAATCATGATTAGGAAACATAGAAGCAGACATTTTTAAATCACCTCCAAAAAGTAACGCTGCGCAGTCAACTTTTCAGTGATATCGTTAACAGAAGTAAGAAACGACCTAGGTTACAGCCTTGAGGCACACCAGAGCTGGGTATTCTGGTGGAAGAAGTAAAGTTATTGGAAGTAACCCGTTAAACTTAATGCAAATATATTCAGGAACTACTAAGCTAAAAGTTTTAGTTCATCTAAAATAATTCCGTCGAAAGTCTTAGTCCGTATAAATGACGTCAACCTAGCGTCATCATCAAGTACAGAAGCGGTAAACTGAGTAATACATATTTGATTAATAATTGTTGGTCTTGGCTCCAGAAATCCATGTTAAAAAGGAGATATTAATCTTTTAACTATTGGATAAGTCCTAGAATACAAAACTATTTCAAACTCTTTTCTAAAGTTATTTAAAATGTTAAATTGGACGATAATGAGTTAATTGATTTTGGACACCCCTTTTCAAAGATGTTAGCTATTTTCCAAATATTGGGGAGTATGTTTTTCTTACAGGAAACATTGAATATGTATGCAAGAGGTTTGGTAAAGATAGACCCACAATCTCTTATTAGAAAACTGGGAATTTGATCGCAGCCTGCAGTATACGAATTTTTGGTTTTCGTTTTGAAGAAGACATTCATTAATGCTAATGTTTTGAATGATTTTAGTCGGTGGGTTATTGATATTCAACTTGCGAGAAACACCTTCAATATCTAATGGTCACTAAAGTATTGATTGAATCCTTCAATCGCGCCTGTATTTCCATAAGTTTTTTCTAAACATTTTATTCTACATAAAATACGTGTTAAACAAAACTTATAATAAAGCACGTTTGGAATTAATAAAAATCCAAAAATATTTTGGATTGGCTTTGATGAAGTTTTCAATTCGAAAAATGTAGCTTTTATAAGGGGTAGTTATTTAGATTTTACCATTTTTCGAAAACTAAATTTATTAAATTTATTTAAATAGTACGATTTAAGGCATGTATGTATTTTGTTTAATTTTCGATGTAAACCATTTACGAAGAGCTTTACAGGAAATTGGTATATTTTATTATCTTTATTTTCAAGAGTTCTGTTACACCCATTTTTACACTCTAATTATTGGTTTAAGGATATTTATAGTACGTGACAAAAATGCCGAAACTTGATTTAATTTTTATTTAATCTGCTACCCTAATCCGGTGTACAAGGGTACATGTAAGGTTTGAAATTTGGGATAAACTTAAACCAATAAAAGCAACTCCTAAGTTAAGAAAAACGAATTTATCCTTTTCAACAGGGCCTTAGGTTTAAATTTTTGTGTTTGTTTTGTTAGCAAAAAATTCTGATGTAGCCAGCACATGACCTTTTCTGCTGGTGTCATAGTGGCATAGGTCAGTCGGTGAACCGCAATATTTAAATTATTCATATTCTCGCTTATATAAAATATACAAAATATGTCTCATTTCTTACTTTTAATCACTTATTCATTTTAGACCGTTAGTGTAACTGCACATAATGCAAAGCACCCAATTGTATTTTTGTAATTGTAAACTATACTATTATTTTGCCAACCACTTTTAATAAATGTTTGCAAAACACGTATAACATAGAAATGTGAACAAATACAGAAGCTTTAAAGTTATTACATTATTTAAAACATGTAATATTGTAAAATCAAGAACTTCTAGTTTGAGAAGATATTGGCTACCAACATATTGAATACGAAATTAATCAATTTCTGAATATATCGGATGACAAATACGTTCTAGTTATTAAAAACTACACATAAATGTTTTTAATTTAGTTTAGCTTTTCGAACTTCAAATGAAAACCGTTTATAACAGAAAATTGTTCAAATCAATAATGACAACACATAACCAGTTACGTCATTACCGTGCGAGGTAGACAAAATTTACCCTGCCTCGTTTATTTAGAAATATTTCTTCTTCTTTTCTATCCTTGGGTACTCCTGCAGATTTCGCAAGATGCATACATTATCTCTGACATGCCCTTTTATTTTTAAAACTCCTTATCTTGCTTTCATCTGTAATACATTCTACTGCTTACCAGGCTCGGCTTTTAATAATAATGAAAACTTAATCAGCTTTAAAAACGGTCTGTAACCTTTTTCCATAAATTAATTGGGAGATATACAAGAAATGCGCTTTAGCGCCTTTAAATCACCGTTATTTATAATCCGATTATAAAAAAATTTGGCAGATCCGAGATATGTTGGGAGAAAGCCTAAACCTGGAATTTAATAGCATTAATTGCATACTTTTTAAATTATCCTGGCTACAGAGACTTAGATACGCACACGCACACACACACACGCACACACGCACACACGCACACAAGCACACACGCACACACGCAGGCACGCACACACCCACACACCCACACACGCACACTCGCACACTCGCACACACGCACACACGCACACCCATAAATTAATTGGGAGATATACAAGAAATACGCTTTAGCGCCTTTAAATCACCGTTATTTATAATCCGATTGTAAAAAAAGTTGGCAGATCCGAGATATGTTAGGAGAAAGCCTAAACCTGGAATTTAATAGCATTAAATGCATACTTTTTTAGTTATCGTGGCTACAAAGACTTAGACACGCACACACGCACACTCACACACTCACACACGCACACACGCACACACGCACACACGCACACGCGCACACACGCACACACGCACACACGCACACACGCACACACGCACACACGCACACTACACACTCACATCACGACACACACGCACACACGCACACACGCACGACACACACACACGCACACGACACACGCACACACGCACACACGCACACACGCACACACGACACACCCACACACACGCACACACACACACGCACACTCGAACAGACGGACACACGCACACACGCACACACGCACACACGCACACACGCACACACGCACACACGCACACACGCACACACGCACACAAGCACACACGTACACACGCACCACGCACACACGCACACACGCACACACGCACACTTGAACAGACGGACACACGCACACACGCACACAAGCACACAAGCACACACGCACAAACCCACAAATGCACACACGCACTCACGCACACGCAAACACACACACTCATACACTTGCAGGCACGCACATACGGACACATGCACACACGCACACATGCACACATGCACACAAGCACACAAGCACACACGCACACACGTATACACGCACAAACGCACACACGCACACACAGACAAACACACTCATACACGTACACGCACGCACACACGCACACACGCACACACGCACACACGCACACACGCACACACGCACACTCGCACACTCACACACGCACACACGCACATACGCACACCCATAAATTAATTGGGAGATATACAAGAAATACGCTTTAACGCCTTTAAATCACCGTTATTTATAATCCGATTGTAAAAAAAGTTGGCAGATCCGAGATATGTTAGGAGAAAGCCTAAACCTGGAATTTAATAGCATTAAATGAATACTTTTTAAGTTATCGTGGCTACAAAGACTTGGACACGCACACGCACACACGCACACACGCACACACGCACACACGCACACACGCACACACGCACACACGCACACACGCACACACGAACTCACGCACACACGAATTCACGCACACACGCATACACGCACACACGCACACGCGCACACACGCACACACGCACACACGCACACACGCACACACGCACACACGCACACGCACACACGCACACACGCACACTCACACACACACGCACACACGTACACACGCACACACGCACACACGCACACACGCACACGCACACACGCACACACGCACACACGCACACGCACACACGCACACACGCACACTCGCACACTCACACACACGCACACACGCACATACGCACACCCATAAATTAATTGGGAGATATACAAGAAATACGCTTTAACGCCTTTAAATCACCGTTATTTATAATCCGATTGTAAAAAAAGTTGGCAGATCCGAGATATGTTAGGAGAAAGCCTAAACCTGGAATTTAATAGCATTAAATGAATACTTTTTAAGTTATCGTGGCTACAAAGACTTGGACTCGCACACGCACACACGCACACACGCACACACGCACACACGCACACACGCACACACGCACACACGCACACACGCACACACACTCACACACGAACTCACGCACACGAATTCACGCACACACGCAAACACGCACACACGCACACACGCACACCCGCAGACACGCACACACGCACACACGCACACACGCACACACGCACACACACGCAGCACACGCACACACGCACACACGCACACACGCACACCACGCACACACGCACACACGACACACGCACACACACGCACACACGCACACACACAGCACACACGCACACACGCACACACGCACACACGCACACCCACGCACACACCACACGCACACACGCACACACGCACACACGCACCACACGCACACGCACACACGATACACGCCACACACGCACACACGCACACGCACACGACACACAACGCACACACGCACACGACACCACGCACACGAACACGCACACGCAGTCACACGTACACAGCACACCACACACGCACACAGCACCACAGCGGACACACGCACACACGCACACACGCACACAGCACACACGACACACGCAAACACACAACGTACACACGCACCACGCACACGCACACACAACACGCACACTCGAACAGACGGACACAGCACACAAGCACACAACGTACACAGACACACACGCAATAAACGCACAAGACAACGTACTACGCACACAAGACACACACACTCATCACTGCAAGCACGCACATACGGAACATGCACGGACACGCACACAAGCACACAAGCACACAAGCACACACGCACACACGCATAAATCCACAAATGCACAGACGTACTCACGCACACGCAGACACACACACTCATACACTTGCAGGCACGCACATACGGTCACATGCACACACGCACACACGCACACAAGCACACAAGCACACACGCACACACGCATAAACCCACAAATGCACACACGCACTCACGCACACGCATACACACACACTCATACACTTGACAGGCACGCACATACGTACTACATGCACACACGCACACATGCACACAGGTGGCTACACTACAAATGCCAGAACACGTACAAACATCGTTAATACAATCTGGCACATAACACACACGCAATAACACTTATCAGTTATACAGATCAACTTTCATAGCATTTCGTTAGCACCATTCGAAATACACGTCGCAAAGGATAACATTACGTACCTACGCCCCTCACACACCCACGCACACGCACAGGTGGTCTTAAAATGCCGAAAACGTAAAAAATCGTTGAAGACCAAATTGGCCATATTATAAATATAGCTGGACAATAATACTTATTCATGTTTATACAGATCAATGCTTTACTAGAATTTTGGTTGATACGTAATTCGGGAAATAAGTGTCCAGCAAAGGATAACATTATAAATGCTTTCAATACAATCGTAGGTGCATAAAATCAAAAATAATACTGTGGATAGTATCATAAGTTGATAATTTCAAAGTCATTATTTTTTAAACTCTTCTAAATATCTTATCCTAATAATAACAGAATTTGCATGAAATGTGGTACCTAAAGATTTGCTATGATGAGAAATCCAGATGTAATCGTAGTTTTGATATATCTTCCAGAGGGCGCCACCAGCAACCCTTTGTCTACATTTAAAGCTCCATAACTTTTTTCTGGCTCGGTATATCAAATTCCTAGTTAGAAATATGAAAATGTAACTTTCCCCATTATTACACATAAAACACTTATCTTTTTTGGGTTTTTTTAATGGTGTATTTTTATATTATACAATCTAAACGTTTCGTCAGAAGTAATATCTAGTAAAATTGTCAAAGATGTTGAAACAATTTTATGAAGTTCAATAATGTTCCCTCAGGCTCTTTGCCTGTTCATTCTTAAATTCTTATGTTGTTGTGTAAAGTTGTGTTGTTGTTGGTCTGCTGGTCCTTAAACACGCTCCAAACTTCTTCGACCAGTCATAAGCCTAGATAAAGTGTGACGGAGGGCTATGACGAATTTTAGTACGGAATGAAACGTTTAAATTCAGTTAGCACAGAAACAAGATATACCTTTTTTGAAGGAAATATCTCAGGGAATAATAATTTCTGACTGAAAATTTGATATACCGAGGCAGATAACAGTTATAGATCTTTAAAAGCAGACAAAATGCTGCTGGCGGTGCACTCTGGATGATATATAAAAACTATGATCAAATCTGGATTTGTCATCATAGAAAACCTGTAGGTACCAAATTTCATGCAAATCTTGTTATTATTAAGATAGATATTTAAACAAGAGTTAAAAAATATAATAACTTTGACGCCCTGTATTTCGGAAACTATCAACTTTTGAACAAAGGTAAATTGGGATAGATCCTCATATTTTATTCTCAGAAATTTTTCTTTGTATTTTGTACAGACCTTTCATGGAGACCCTGTACATACAGCGTCTTTCATAATTCCGTGAAATACTTTAAAAGTTATAAGATTTGTTATGAAAGAATTAGTTCAAAAGTAAATATGTAATTAAAAATTATTATTAATTTTATTAAATACATAATTAAATAGTTTACCTTGAGTAGGATTTGAACCTACGACCTGTACTTTGCTAGAGTACCGTTCTAACCAACTGAGCTATCGAGATACAAGCCCCAATCGATGTAAATTTTGTCTTTATGTATGTAGAACTAATGTAAATTCTACGTACATAAAGACAAAATTTACATCGACTGGGGCGTGAATCTCGATTAAGACTACTTCGAGCACAGGAGCCGCCTGTTTACAACAGCATAAGGAAATGGTATGAGACAGTTAGGGATGAAGGCTGCCTATGTATCATTCATAGACCGGGATGTCCAGGACCAAGCCGAGAAACAGTGGATCGCGTCAGAGCAGCGTATGAGCGTAGCCCCCAAAAAAAAGCAATGCCATTAAACGTGGGATTTTACAAATTGGCCCCTCACAAGCAAAAGTGTGACGAATTCTCCGTAAGAGGCTAAGGTTTACACCCTATATGATTCAGCTACATCAGGCTCTCAGAGTTGATGACAAACAACTCCGTACCAACTTCTGCACTGAAATGCAGGAAGACTTTGTAGTTGATGATTTCGCAGACAAACTCATCTCTCCGACGAAGCTACATTTCATGTGCCCGGAAAGATAGATTCGCACAATGTTCTCATCTGGAGGACTGATAATCGCCACGCCATAATCGAGCAAGTGCGAGATTCGCCTAAGGTGAATGTTTTCTGCGCAATTTCCAAGATTCAGGTGTGCTGACTATTTTTCTTCATATAGCACACCATCACTGGACAGGAAGAACTTACTTAGATATGCTGGAGAATTGGCTGATGCCACAGATGAATGAAGACCGTGATGATTACGTGTTTCAAAAAGAAGGCTATCCAGCACATTTCCATAATGACGTACAAGGCTATGTCAACACAAATTTAGCCACGACGTTGGATAGGACGCTTTACACAAGACGACGTCGCGTTAATGCCTTGGCCACCTAAATCACCAGATCTAGCACCTTATGAGTTTGTACATCCACTCCCCGCTAATCCTCAGAAAACTTCGCGGCCGTATCTCCGCAGTTGTAGCACTGATCAATCGTGACATGCTGACACGGGTGTGGAATGAATTTGATTATTGGTTAGATGTCTGCCATATGAGCCAGGGTGGACACATTGAACATTAGTGATGTATGAAATAAACTTGGAAGGTTTCTGGTTCTATTAACCTAAGAATTTTAATGGTCCGTAATCAAGGTGTATGTATATATATATATATATATATATATATATATATATATATATATATATATATATATATATATCCTTTGTTGTTACATTATTGCAAATAAATTAAAATTTTGGTTTTCGTTTTTATTTTTTAAGCAAACATCATTAAAGCTAGACATTTTGAACTAAACATTGTGATTCACAAGGAATCTAAATCTCTCACTGTAATTTCCATGCCACCCTATACACAAAGGATACAACATCCAACTTTGTTTTTTCTTATGGGCTCCATTCTGGATTTGTGTATCAAGCTTTTTTTCTGAATACAATGATGTATCACATATAACAGTTCTGCTTTAAAAATAACAACGTTCGACTGTTTTAACGAATAATTTGAGAGTTCCACCATTATGTGACACAGAATTTCCAAAGAAAATTATTTATTATTATCAAAAGAAAAATATTAAACACAAGAAGTAAAAACGGTAAAAAAGTTACAGCAATTGTTCAAATTGACCACGCTCCACTTCAAGGCACAACGCCGTTCCCTTTCTTAAATTTGCTAATGCTCTGGGACATCCCTTCCTCTGGTGCCATGTCTAAGAGTGGTAATAATTCTTCTACGAAGTTCATTCAGATCAGCTGGTAACGTTTTATGTATTTTATTCTTCGTTGTCCCCTACAAACAGTAGTCTAGAGGAGACAGGATCGGGCGACCGTGCTGGCCAGTGTACGTCACCGTTATTAACAATAACATTTCCGACAATTATTCCCTAACCCTTCCAGCATTATTCGTCGCGCGCCATCTTGCTGGAACCAGATTTTATCTAAACGCTGAAGATCAATATTGTTGTCCATAAAGCCCGTTATAAACGTTCTTAAGAAATTGAGGTAACGATCAGCATTTAATTATTCTTAACTGATGAATGGATATATTACTGTATCCCCCAAAAAACCAACCCTCACATTAAAGCCAAAGAGTATTTGCAGTAGCCGTTCTTGAAACTGACCAGTAATGCTCATTGTGCCGATTAAACATTCCTGCATTAGTGAACTTGCATCTATTAGACCATGTGATATTATCAAGGAAATTTTTGTTGTTCTGTAGCAGATTTGTCAGAAACGTGCAAAAAGCTACACATTAACCACTGTCTCCTGGACGAAGAACTTGCTAAACATGGATTGCGTAAGGCCAATACTTATGTTTTTTGGCTGATCTCCAAGCGGCTTGGCGTGATAAGTCTAGCTGATCTGCAACTTCCCTCGTTGAGACAGAAGGACTGTCTTGTACCTATTGAAAAAATGTATACTTAGTATTTAGGTGTTCGTTATAAAAATCATGTGAATTTTCACAGCTTGTAAGATTTCCTCTTCATGTCCATTGGTCCTGCCGCCATAATTTTGTCTAGATTTATTAAACGAACACATATACACCAAATCTCTATCCATAAATTGAAAAAACCTTATACTCGGTTGTTGTCGCTCTGGAAAACGCTATAAATATGTTTCCACAGTGACTACTGCATTTCGATCAAGCATAATAAATTCGAGTATCTTTTCTTGGAAACATCGCCAGACAATACATGAATTGTACTAAGATTTACTGTCAAATTCGATGACACATCAGGTTGTCTTTCCAAATCTCAAACCTCTCATAAATTGAAAAATTGATACTTTGTTGTCGCTAATGAAAACGCTATATATGTTACCACAGTTGTATTCATTAAATCTTGGTATAAAATGAAAAAGCTCATAAGAAAACAAAGTTGGAATTGTATTTTTCATCTATTGCAAAATTTAGTTCGCGGCAAGAACAATAACCTCTCAAAATTGAAAAATTGTTTAATAGTTCTTGCGTAAAAACGTAAACCAATATATTATACATATTGTATATCATATATATAATCTATGTATATAATATATGAAATATCAAATAGTATATAAATATAATATGTATATGTATTATTTTATCTAGGATGTGAAATTATCGATAGATTTAATTCCTCGTAATATCTTAATATGAAAATCTTTACTTAGAAACGTCTAGCTTTTAGCTTCTTCTCAAAAAAATATCACAATACAAAATATTGCATTTTTTGCATAATATCAAAAATATTAAGACTAACACTTAATTTTTTCAAGTATTCATTCAAATTAAAATCCAACTTTGCCCTAATTTAACCGATTGTTTTTTTCATTAGGATCAGATGTTACTGAGTTATTCAACTTTACAGGAAAAATATGGCGTATGCGAACACAACGAATAAAATCTGCAGCGGCCACATTGTGACAGATTAATCAAAAATATTTTGTCAAACGTTTGTCAAGATTCGAAAAATTAAAACTAAAATTCCGTTGTACAGGGTGTTTGCTACGGTGGTACAATAACTTAATATTTCCATTGGCCATATCTCAATTTTTTTAATGGAACACCCTGTATTTTGAAAGTGATTCAGATACAGAGATAAATTCTATTTGGGTTTTATATTGTGTTTACTACACCTAAAGATAATTCCAGGATAGTGCTACGTACAATTGTATTAATAAAAGGTATTGAAAACATAAACGCAAGTGATACAAAAGAAAAATTAAAGTGAATGTTTAAATGTATGCCCATTAGCTTCAATACACTCACGAAGACGTTTGAGAAACTGTTGCCAGACGTTTTAGAGTACTTGTGGAGTTATTGCTGTAACTGCGTGAACGAAGTCAATTTTTCCAAATCAGATGATCTAACTGTTCATGGAACTGGGCCACCTCTTCCTATCCATTTATTAGGGTAGGTTATTTCAAGGTTCTCCCTAACTAGTGCAGTGAAGTGAGCCGGGGCTCCATTTTGCTGTATCCACAAACCGGGTGTGATAATTAATGGAATATCGTCCAACAAAATAAGTACTGTTGTATTTAAACATTTTAGGTATACTGTACTATTGAGTTACGTATTGAACATATATGGACCGATTACGTTGGTGTTTATTACTCCACCTATCTGTTCTAAGTATCGCGGTCTCTAGTAAAGTGGTGACTGCCCGTGTACTACCAATGAAGATTGTGTCATGATTATGGAACGTGCACTCATCAGTAAATAACACAAACTTAAAAAAATTCTGTTTATTGCGCATCATATTTAAATTCGACTGAAAAAAAATTATCCGGGCTTGGTAATCTAGATTTGTTAGCGGTTGTTGTAATTTAATGTGGTATCTTCAAAAACAGCCGCAAGTACATTCACTCGATCGTTCAAAATAGGTAGATTATGTTGGTGTTTTATGTAACTAATACTGCGAGTAGCTACATACCTTTCCCTCAAACATTCAAAGGGCCTCGCATTTGGATGTCTTTCGAGTATCTGTTAATGTATATTCTAGAAGCTAACAAACTATTCCTCCCGCACTCTCTTAAGATAAATATGTTTCCAATATCTTTTATTAGTAAAGTCCTGCTTTCCTTCGTTTTCTATCTGCTTTTGTTTTCATGAGACGTTGAAAAGTAATGACAATAAAAAAATTTACAATCTAGCAAAACATTATCTTTCCGTAAAATTTAATAAATATCAATGCCCTTGAATTATACCTAAAGTTTTGATTTTACATTACAGTCCACATTAAATATTCAAATTACATTTTATCATGACTTCCAAAATATTATTGAATTATGCGCTACTCTTTTACATTACTTTTAAATATATATTCCTTTGTGTACAATAGCCCCAAGGTTTCTCCAGTGCCGCTCTTGCGAGACTAAATCTGATTCAAAGCTTGAAACAGACGTTCTCGAACCACTCAAATGTCCATTCTAAATGTATATCTTATTATTTGCTAAGATTAAACAATATCTTAACACAGTCCAGTAACATTTTCACCAAACGTACACGTTATACCCATGAAAAGAAAAAAAAAATCTCCCGTGCAAACACACATTCACTCTCATTGTAAAATTTTATATAACAAACTCACACAATGTAATTAAAAATTATTATTAATTTTATTAAATACATAAATAGAAAGTTTACCTCGAGTAAGATTTGAACCTACGACCTGTACTTTGCTAAAGTACCGCGCTAACCAACTGCGCCATCAAGGTTCAAGCCCCAATCGATGTAAATGTTGTCTTTATGTATGTAGAACTGACGTAAATTCTAAATATAATCACACAATGTAACGCTAAATATACCCATTGCTTCAAGATATTCTCACACCTACCTCATAAGGAATTTTTCTTCCGGAAAGCACTGGTCCACAGATTAAAACGCAAATACAACACTTCAGCGATCAATACTCAAGAAGCCACAATAACCAACGATGCGTGGTGGAGTGTGGATCAACTCCCCTCCCCATCACCAGCACCAGGATAATTACACAAAGACTACTGTGCTGCATTATTGTCAATACACAGCCTGCCTGAAAAGCGATCCAGGCGATCCAATCGAATTCAACCAATGAAGCGGGATACTCAAAAAGGTCAACTAACTATTTCGATTGGAAATACGGGGATGCGGTACAAAACGATACAAAACAAAACTAAACCTAAACAATAAACTCAAACCCAAAATTACAAACTCAAACAAAACGTCTGCTACACACTCGAATACATATATCTCATCAAATCACTTCAACTGAACCCCCACTTTAACGCCTCTTGGATTAGTTGCCTCTTACGCCAAGCAGTTGGCCTTTTCGGTAGGAAAACCCTTAGACTGTCCCTACACATCGCAAATGTCCCTCTTGCACACGAACAAGACAAACACTTCATGCCAACTGAATTAGATTTGATTTACTAATATTCGCACACGTTCAATAATTTTCCGACTAACATACCAATAGCGATCTGACGGCAGAAATGGTAGAAACTAAAACGTAAACAAAATTCAAAGCTCAAAAGCTATAACTCCGTAACGTAAAATCATCTTATATTAAAATATTAACTAAACTAGTCTTCCGCGGGTCCAAAATTTAAGTCTTTAGTATGCCATACGCCCCGAGAGTCGCCCGATGCGAAATAACGCGACGCGTCCGACAAAACATAATTCTGCCTCTATACCGTATCTACTACTTTAAAAGTTTCTAAACGTTTACCGAAGTCGTAATTCTTCTTGTTCTTCATGAAGAACATTGTCTCTAATAATCAAAAGTTCTCTACCTGCAAAAGCGACATTATTTCAGCGTATGTCCCACTATAGGCTCTCTATGCCTGATGGCGTCGGGACCCATCTGTCTTCCAAAATTAGAAAAATATGGTGTCATTTCAATGACTGTGTGAGTAGTGGTCCTAATCGCACACGTAACCTTCGCATAATAATTGGCCCAGTTTCAATATACGATGCTTTCATAGTCCTCATTACTTTATTTATTCGTTCTATTGGGTTCGCCTGAGGATGGCAATAGGTGTTAAAAAATAATCTTTAAGTTATCATGTTCTGAAAAATAGTACTACGAAATTGAGGCCGTTATCTCTGATTTTGAAAAATAATTAGACACTACTAACCATTCTTAGACCTGGTTTCACTGAATCTGCCTAGGTTTGTTAGTAACTGGGTACTGAGTCGTAACACCAGCCGGTATTTGCTATTCAGAATTCTTATCCACATAACTTTTACTTCACTTTTTAAATTAAGCCAAGAATGCAATTTCTCAATCCGCTCATAAGTCTTGAATATTCCTGCATGTCGGTCGGTTCGTCATGAAATTTTCTCAATAATTCATAACGTTCCGCTTCGGGGACAACTCACCGCAACTTACTGCGCCTGCACATAAATTCGGGCAACTACACGTCACATGCTTATATATCTTTTCATCATGAACCGTCCACTTTGGTTACGTGATAAATCGGTTCTCAATCTTTTCATCCTCTCAATCAATTTATCTTCTACCACATCCTCCTTCTCAGTATTATCTTCGCCGGTGGTGTCACTATTGGCATGACCTTTACTAGAGTTTTCATTAATAACTGGCACAGATAGAGATAGTGTCCGGTATTACATAACCTTTTCCCTCCCTATATACACGGTGTTTATTAAATAGTGTTAAAGCTTCAGCTAGCGTTATAGCCCATGCAAATCTGAGAAGCCTCATAAAAGAATTAATGTTAGGCGATGCGCCGTTTCTTCTAACGGACCATCCAAAAATGACATTAAATTGCAACGTTGGAAGCTACAAATTCACCACATAATACGTGACACAAGGCGCCAGAAGCATATTAGTAATCAAAACAATACAAAAAGTACAGAACACATGTTTTATTATTGAACATTTTGTTGAAAATGACCACCGTCCATGCCCATGCACAATTCCAATCGAAGAGGGATTGAATCCAAAACACGTTCCAACATTTCCAGGGTTATTTCCTGAACGGCAGCACGAATTCTCTCCTGGACATCCTGCTCATTCTCCGGGGGCGTCTTGTTTACTTTGCCCTTGAGGAAGCTCCATACGAAAAAATCTAAAGGATTCAGGCCGGGCGACCTCGCTGGCCAGGCAATTGGACCGTACACCATGTACATATCTGCGTACTCGTTGCATGAGTGCATGACCACCAGTAAAATATCAAATCGAACGACGCAATGGGTGCAAAAAATGCCTGTCACACTGATGTATACAAACGTCACCACAAAATTGGTCTAGTTGCCAAGCGTATTTTTCTCAAATTCTGCATCTTTTAAAATCTTAATCTGAGGTTTTAGAAGGTGCGGAATGCAACCAAAAAATTGCAAAAAAAATCAACATTAATATTTTGTTTGTTGTTGGATACTTTCCCAGATAAAAGCTAATGAAGTCGGTCAAATTTCAAACTGTAGGTGGCACCGCCTAGCAATAATTTTGTTATAGGGTTTCTCAGCTTTGCCCGGACTATAACGCTACCTGAAACTTTAACACTAATTAATAAACACCGTGTATAATATCAGGATCGTATTGCTGAAGCCTAACTGTCCACTGAGCCAATCCTCCAAATAAATCCTTCAAGTTATACAACCAAAGCAAGGATGCACGGTGCGTAATAACCGTAAATTTAACGCCTTCAATATATGGTGTAAGGTTCTCTATTGACCATAACACGGAAAGACTCTCTTTCTCTATAGCCGAAAATTTTCCTTTGCTACGTATCAATGATCTATTATTGTAATATATAACTTTCTCCACTCCGTCAATAGTCTGGGTTAGAACTGAGTCGATTTCATAATTTGATGCGCCGGTTTGATTCGTATATGGCGCATAAAAATCACGACAAAATAGTTACGGTAACTAGAGAATCCTTAATAGTCTCCAACGCTTCACTACGTTGCCCAGTCCACTCAAAACTTATATTTTCCTTGTGTGAGTGGTGTGATAATAAACGAAAACTGGGACATAAAACGGCGATAAAAGGTACCATCACGATTATCCGTCTGAGCTCTGTAACTGTACCGAAATAGGAATAGTGACGGTTCCGACGAAACTTTTTGGCCGTTAGCCACTACTTTAGTAGTAATACGCTTGCTTTTACACCTTACTCCTAACTTTTCTAAACTAATCCACCATTTTACGCCTAAAATCGTTCGCGATGAGCCGCTATCAAAAATGACTAGCATTGACTGACTATAGGTATTGCCATAATAACTCGGTTTCTTACCTGAAACCTCAATGTCAAATTAGTACTCCAATAAAACATTTTTGTTGGAAAAAGTCGCATTTTACTTCTTGAACTATTATAAAAGATATCCGACTGTACATAAATTTCGGAAGACAATACGTGGCTGTCTATTAACTGGCTGTAATTGCAAACACAACAGCTCTACCAAATCTCACCATAAATTAATATCCCTATGAATTAATTTAACATAAACAAACGTTGAACCGGGAAACATTCCGTAAAAAGTTGTTCGTCTTTTAAAATTAAGCCAAATCTGTAACTCACTAATCATTTCTAAAAATACACTCAACAGAGGCTACACGTACACTGTGATACGCTCTTAGGTACTATCATAATTGGCGCACCATTCACTAAATGGTAAGCCATCGGTAAAACGGTACTCACGTGTGTCGATGGTGAAGCCACCACGTCCTCAGTAACCGTCCCTTGTCTATCTGAATTTTATAATTTGAATCTAAAATTGGCATACTTGTAACCCTTTCTTAGTTATTCGCTACAGAAGCATTAGTTAGGTTAAATATGTACTTAAATTTGGTTTCAATAGTCGCGATAATTTTTGTTACTGCATTATTTTGTAATTCATCAACTAATTTCTAATTTAGCTTCATTTATAGATAACTTATCCGTATCCAAATCCATTGGGTACGAGAGATACGTACTTGCCCTACCCGCATCTTCTTCACTACAAAAGCTTTTAAGTGCTTCACATAACGCCTCCTATAATCACTACTTCATGTCTAATCTCATTCACCGTCAAACAAACATAAAAGTTTTCTTATAAATCCCCATATAATTTACGTTTTATGTACGCGATTGCGTTGAGTACTTTTTGAATAGATATGAATCTTTAAATAGAAATGCACCATTCCCTATCTTAAAATAAAGCAGGCGCAAGGATCTGTGCATAATTTGGAAATTATATGCCCTTAAATACTGTTTGAAATGAATATATTAAACGCCTGTAAATGTGATTGATCTTAGTTCGAGTCGAAACTTTTATATTTTTTTTAAATGAATAAATGGTGACTAACAGCCTGATAAACGGTAACGGTAAGTAGGATCTGTATATTATGTTCAATCCAATCAACGAAACAAAAGCAATTAAATTTTGTAGCAAACTCTCATAAGGTATAGTGCATATAATGAATCGTGCGTCAAAATATTCTTTACTATTTTCTACTATTTTGCGACGATACAGCAACGTTTGTAGAGAATGTAGTTTTTTCGGTATAAAATATTGAGAAAAAGGCGAGAGGCTCTAGATACATGCCCTTGTAGACACAAACGAAATTCCATCCGTATCCCAGTGTCCCCAGCTTATAGTGTGTGAAGAAATGGCTTAAAAGGTTTCTTGCCATTTTTCTCAAATAATCTCCAATATGGATCATTATTCGTACTCGATTACGATGCTGCTTTGGAAATCTTATTACTGTCCCATGTTGGTTAAAAAATCTATTAATTTTTGCAACTGTTATGTAGCTGTTAGGGCGTTCTGGATGGTTAAATTCATTTTACGGAAAGTAGGTGTTCCATCACTGATTAATCCTGTTTCCATTCTTTCTTTTAGGAAAAATTTGAGATTATCGTTTCTTTAGAAACGTATGACACCTAACACTAATTTACTGTCACTGACACGTTTTTCACACAAGACTTATTTTTATTTTCTCAAACCATTGACAAGACATGATAAAAAAAAGTACCAGTTACTCGATTGGTTGCCTGGTTTCCAGAATAATTCACTCTTCCTTCATGCTTTCAATTAGGTGTAAGGGAAAACATATGTGACTTTCTGATTATTTAATTTAACCAAAAATACCAATTTTTTTCTGGAGTATCTTTTATCCTATAAAAAAACTGGTAAAAGTAGATTTCAAGTGATCCTTAATAAGATTTTGCTCTTCTTCGAGTTATTATCGAATGATACTATTTGCAGTTTCCTGCAAGATAATATTAAAAAAATTTTACTTACTCTTTTTCATTAGTTGATGGGGCAAGGCTAGCCTCACGAGGTTAAAATATTACATTTTAACAATATTTAGATTCTTTTTTTAGCTAGGTATAGTACATTTTGTGTTCAGAAATTACAAAATGCTCTGTGCATTGTTCATAGGTCACGAGATATAAACTTAATAAATATTTTGTTAGTGTGCAAATTAAATTTCAATTTCCACGCGATAATGAAGTAATTGTTAAAGCAATAAGGGATAATTGTTTAGAAGACTAAGAATGTTTCAACATTATCCATAAATCTGCACAACGTAAATTTAATTACATTTAATACCTTAGATAGCATTTGCTATAACTAATGTAGTTAAATGAAAGTAAAGTCCATTTACTTCGGAATATATTGTATTTAATGCAAACGTGAAACCTAATCGACGAAGTGGTATAACTTTTTTCTTTTAGTTTAACGTTTAATGTATAATGTGGTTATTTACAGCGGTAATTTCAACTCTTAACCTTTTATTTAAAATCAATTCAGATTAATTGGGATTTTTAATGTTGGTACAAGTTTAATTGTGTAAATGGTGACATTGGGTTGTTATAAGCTTGTAGCTTGATCTGCATTAAATGATTTTCGAGGATCCAATATCATATCCATCAAATTATTTTCTTGTAAATATGCTTCAATTTCTTGAAACCAGTTTCTCAGGCTACGGTCGATAATTTTTTTTTAATAATTGTGGACCGGGACAGGCTAAATTCGGCCTATCGTACTAAAGCACTCAGGAACACTTAGGAGGATGGATAGAGGGACATTGAATTGCCAAGAGGTGCCTACGAACAGCTACCTTAAATGTTTTCATATCATAAGTGAGAGGAAAACACGGAGATCATTTCAGAGTTTAGAAGCCGTCTAGAAAAATGTGGATTTTGCCGGTTTGGTACGACAAGTGGAGATTTGTACTGAATACTGATGATGTGAATAAGCGAACCGAGTATTCCTAGCAAAGGTAGTCCGAGATGCTATCAAAGCATGTAATTTAGCAGCGCAATAGCCATTGTAATACCGATAATACAAAGAAATAACTGAAACGATTCTTCTATGATGAAGGGAAGGTACGTCAGAAGTTAAGGATGGGTCATTTATAAGCCTAGTCGCTCTCTTTTGAATACGATTTACGATATCGAGAGCGTATTGGGGAGCACCAACCCAGAGGTGAGAATTATATTCTAGATGAGGTCGAATTTGGGCCTTATACAGCAGAAAGTTATGGGGAGGTAAAGTACTGCTTAGATCTGTACAAAAAGCCGATTTTGCGAGCAGCTGTTTTGGTAGCTGGCAGAAGATAGTCGACCCGTGATAGATTTGAAGATACAGTCATTCCCAACAGAGTAATAGAGTCTGAAAACTTAAGATCTGAGCCATTTATACTGACAACAGGAAATGATCAATCTTTTTTGCTTCCCCATTCGAGAATACATTGAATGCCTTTCGTAATTGAATTTAAATTTGAGCTCTATTAGAAATTTCTGGATGGCGACGGAGGAAATCCTCATACCAATGCCTCCCTGGCAAGCAGTTTTTCTCCTTGCTTCTAAAGGGATTCACTTTTTTTTTCTTGTTTAAAAGCACAGAGACACTTTCCAGTAGATGTTCTTTAGATACAGGGAATACAGCTTTAGTTATTTCTGGAATCCATGTCACTAGGACGACCTCCTCTTCCTATAATAAGATAGTAGTATATTTTCCATAAAATTTGGAATGAAGAGTAGTTTTGGGTATTTTATATTCTTTACCTACACTCTTAATAGGCATTCCACTTTTTATAGCATTCAAGCTATCCAAAGAGTAATTACAATTTTTCTTTGCAGACATTCTATTACACATCGATATCTCTTAGTGTACCATCACGCTCAAAAAATACTGGTACCGCTTGTTACTGTAGACACTTCCCAAATTAAAATTTTGATGTTGACACATTTTTTGTATGTAAATCGAACATGTCATGTTTTTCAAATAGGGGTTAAGCATTTGTCAAACTAGTAAATTGTAAATGTTAGAGTCACTTTGAGTTTAGGTTATCCAAAGAGTAATTGCAACTTTTCTTTGGAGACATTCTATTACACATCGATATCTCTTAGTGTACCATAGCGCTCAAAAAATACTGGTACAGCTTGTTACTGTAGACAGTTCCAAAATTAAAATTTTTATGTAAATACTTTAAGTGTGTGTAAACGGTCAGATTTTCAATGTAAGCATTTGTCAAACTGCGAAAATTTCATGATCATCTTACGCAATTGTATTCCGTCAAACCAGTATTTTCTTATCGCTATGGCATATGAAGCACTCGTGCCTAAAACTGGATATTTTTTTTACATTTTATCAGGTATCATTTTATTATTGTAGACTATGCTTAAAACGTCTTGGTTATTATTCAAAATGTTTTTAATTTGTTCGTTTATGGATACATAAAGATCTAAAACTAGTAATCTTCATTTCTTTAAAGGGATATACATAAAATATTGACATATTTTTCAATTTTATTTCAAACAATTTTAAAAATTATGTCTCACAATTTGATATCATAAGTATAATTCGTTCTATTTACTACTACGTTGGTTTTTAACATTGACATATATAATTATTTAGGTTTTACAAATTATCACGTATATTAGAGTATCATCTTTAAAATTTTATATTTTCATTTGTTTATATTCAATGAATGCGTTTTGTTACAACTATCAACTTTTGATTTCATTTTAATACTAAATATTCAGGCTGTTTCAATGTTTTATTTTCACAATGGTCGTAATAGATACATTTTAAATTTTAAACAACGAACACAAATTTTAAGTTAGGCATTTGTCAAACTGGAAAATTTCATCAGGCTGCCAAATTCGAGGCAAATGGGATCACCTTAATAGAAGGGTTTGATATGTTACTTAGAAATGATAAATTATGCGAGAAAATTGAAAAGGTTTCGTAATAACCTGGTCCAAAAAAACAAGTAGAATTTTCATTTCCACTTTTTGCTTAAGCCGACATATTTTGAAATTTCAAATTGATTAAAGGTTTCAAGACCTTTTTACCAAATACTATCGGTTTAAAATATTATTTTGTTTTATATTCATCCTTTAGTTTATTTTTCTAAGGTTAAGAATGTTTTAAAAACGTTGATGGAAATGTTATGCTATTGTAATTATAACTTATGGTTTATGAGGAATAAAAAGTTAAATTTAAACTGATTTACATTAGGTCATACCCATGAACAAACAAAACTAGGAATGGCTTTTTTGTCATTTTTAATTGTAAAAGGGTAATAATGCAAACTTCGTGTTGTCTTTAAAATTTCAAGTTCTTTAATGTTTTCAAATTAGAAAAACGAGATTTAGATATTTATAGTGATCGACTTAGCATTAGGATATTAGCGATATCATTGTCAAAATTGTTAATAATTTGTCACTTTATGGCATACGTGCTTGTAACTTGATCCAAAAGTCGATCTTGACGACGAAATGCAAACAAAGAAATTGAACAAATTATTTATTTATATCATACTAGAGTTAGAATATGATCTGTAATTAATGTAATATTAAAGAAAGTAATTCAGAGCTAACTTAAATGTTTGTTTAAAGGTCTTTTGTAAAGTATTTCATTTGTCGTTCCTGACAATAGTACTCTTAAGAAGATTTGTTTATTTTCACTTTAAAAATTACTAATATTTTTTGCGTGCACATCTTTTAACAAATATTGGTATGTGTTTAATATAGCGTTTCTCAATAATTAAATATTCAGGAATGACAGCACGTCCAACTATCCAAACTTCTTCAACTTTCATTTATCAGTACTCACTTTTTAAATTATATTCATTCTAGTTTCAATGTTATTTATACAAAAAAAGCTGTAATGGCTGACAGTTATTTACAAATTGTTATAGCAACGAATACAAATTTTTTACATTAAATAACTTATTTATAAACGTAGACAATTACAGAGACTGTCCCAAATTCGAGGGCATAGCATGGGGATTTCATCGATCTTATTATAAGCAGATAGGAAATATAGGTTTAAACTCAGTACACTTTTGCTAATATTCGATGCCGAGTAATAATCTGAAAAGAAAGTTTGAGCTAACTTACGAATGGATTTGGTTATGCTCAAAAACTAAAATTTCGATTTTCGTTTTTCGCGTTTGGCCCTTATTATTAGGAATTTTCAAAATTCGACTTAAACATTATTAAAGTCACCTTTTTACGCACAATACTAATACGGTATTAAAATATTATGCGACGTTTTGTTTATTCTGAACCATCATCAGGTTTAGTTTTTTCTTATCGGGTTAAGACATATTTTTATGGCGTTGGATGGAGAATGTTATGCTGATTTTAGCAATATATAACACTTCATGGTTTGATCGACTGCGAACTAAAATACTCTTAAATTAAAACTAAATATTACATTATCACGATACCCATGAATCAAACAAAACTCAGGAATTGGCTTTTGTCATGTCATTTTCTAATTGTAAAAGGGTAATAACTGCAAGATCCTTCGTGTTAGTGCTTTAAAATTTGCAAGTTTCTTTAGAATGTTTTCAAATTCAGAAAAACGAGACATGATAAGGATATTTTATAGCTGCAACTAGAAATAGTGTCAGAGCAGAACAAAGATATTTAGAGGAATATCCGAGAGGCAGCAACCAAACAGAGATATTTTTAAAATTAGACCAAATTTGCGAGAATTTGGATGTTTTCAGAAACCTCGAAATGCATATGGTAGCAGACTAGACAGAGATGCCGAAGAAGAAATATTACATCAGGTACTATTTGTTAGTATTATACTAATTATAAGAATTTCCACTCACTTCACTGCTAATTTCAGCAGACATTTTTTGGAGAGTTATGACTTTATGTTATCCATCTTAGGTTCAAGAAAATCCTTCAACATCTACCAGAGAAATAGAGCAAACTATTGAAGTGCCAAAACGACAGTTTGGCGAGTGTTAAAGCAACACCGTTATAAACCATTTAAGTTACACGTTAGTCAAACTCTTCGGCCTGGGGACGATATAAAACGGTTGGATTTTGTAACCAACTTAATACCAAAATGCTGGAAAATCGCAACTTTCTCAATCAAATAATTTGGACGGATGAGTGCAATTTTTCCACTAATGGAATGTTTAATCGTAATAACGAGCACTACTGGTCCGTTGAAAATCCACGAATTAACAAGCAAATGCGAGGACAAGGCCACCGGTCCTTTAATGTTTGGGTTGGAATTGGAAGGATAGGCTCCTTGGGCCAATTATTTACGAAGGTATCCTAACGTCTCAACGCTACCTCGCATTTCTAAACACGAAATATCAGACCTTTTGGATGATGTTCCGCTAAACGAAAGATGGACTCTCTGGTGGCAAATGGACGGAGCTCCTCCTCATAATGCTGCGATAATAAGTGAATATCTTAACGGCGAATTTCCTGATAAATGGATGGAAATAGGGGACCACTTAGGTGGCCAGCAAAGTCCAGATTTAACCCCTTTAGATTACTTCCTCTGGGGCTATTTAAAAATATGATTTATAAGACGGCAAAATATAAAGAACTCCAGAATAGGGTTGTTAATGAACTTCGTCAAATTCCCAGGCGAACCATTCAAAGAAGCGTAAACAATTGTAGAAGAAGAACCGTTACTGTATTCAAGAAGGAGGAAACTTGTTCGAACATTTATTATAATAATTTTGTTTGTTTGTCTGTGTAATTATTTTGTTGTTACCTATCAATAAATTTGCGTTGTCGCTATTATGACCGTGTTACATAGACATACTTGTTTGAGTTGTTTGTTAATGTTTTTTTAATTGTTTAAATGTTTTTATATTTTTGGATGTTCTAACGAGTTTAACAAATTAAATAAGTAGAACTACTGTAATTATTCCTTGCTGGATCCAAGAAGGCGGAATCTTGTTCTTCGTATTTTCTCATTATTTTAGTTCGCAGTCGATCAAACCATAAAGTGTTATATATTGCTAAAATCAGCATAACATTCTCCATCCAACGACATAAAATATATTAACCCATAAGAAAAAATAAACCTGATGATGGTTCAGAATAAACGAAACGTCACATAATATTTTTAATACTTTAGTATTGTGCGATAAACAGTGCCTTAATAATGTTTAATCGCATTTTGAAAATTCCATAATAAGGTGGCCAAACGCAAAAACGAAAATCGAATTTTTAGTTTTTGAGCATAAAACCAAATCCATTCGAGTTAGCTCAAATTTCTTTTCAGATTATTACTCGGCATCGAATTTAGCAAAGTGCCGAGTTTAAACCTATATCCTATCTCTTTAATAAGCGAGATCCCCATGCTTGCCCTCGAATTTGGACAGCCTGTACAAGTAACATCGTTATTTATGTACATATTTAAACTTTCTAATAAATTTACGCACAAAACATCAATACATTCACTTTACGTACCGATCTAAATAGTCAAAATCAAAATGTTGCTCACTCCAAATCATTGTCTGATCGTGTAAATTTTATCGTAATATACTATTTTTTAGTTAAAATGCATTAAATAATTGTATAAAAACTAGTAAGAAGATCCTTATTAGAAGAAAGTCTTAAGATGGCGTACATGCATTAAAATGTTTTGATTTTCAAATAAGTAATATTATAAGTATTATCTCAAGTAACACAATTATAATTTTTTTTAGAACTATGATATAGTAAATCTCCAAATAGAAAGAGTTATTATACGTTAACTTTTAACGTAACCGTATCTCATCGTATGTAAAAAAAGTTGAAGAAGTGTTTATAGATTTAGTAATTCTGTGTTGAATGCGAAAAACACTTGATAATAGAGGTAATTTTTAAATTGATTTGCAACTTACAGGTATGTTTTTCTACAAATTAATTTTTTTATTTGTACCCTATTCTGCCTATTTAAGCACGCCTCGGCGTGTTTAAATTAAACTTTTAAAAACGCCCGTTTTAAAGTTACCATGGCAACATCAACAACCCGAGAAGCGCAAAGTCTAAATTCCAACATTAGGTTAAGAATTTTTTAATTGTAGTTGGTATTGTTTGAAATATTAATACTTCAGTTTTTTAAATCAGAGGAAATGCTGTTCAAATTAATACTGCTAACATTCTCGAAAATCAATGAGGTTGCACTTCCATTAATTACACTCCCAATAATGTTGGAAACATTCTTCTTATTGCTAATAGTGTCTTCAACATAACCGTGACCTATTGTCATGCCACTATTCGCCATAATGGTAGCGGATGTACGTCAAAATGCATGTCCCGTGTATTTTTCAGGGTCATTCAAATTAAGATAACGTGCAATTTGCAAGGGACATTATCCAAATGCCTTAATACCAACCACTTGATTGGTGCATTTCCCCTTATCACAACGCAAGAAAACTATACGAACATAACAATTGCATCACTGTCGTCAACAGTACAACGTCGAGTGTTCACTGCCATAGATGGTCGGATCGTAATAAGCAATACGCATCCTTCCTCCTTGATGTCATTTAAGCGTAAATCGCACAATTGACATATTCCACAAGAGCCAAAAATACTGAAAATGGCTACCACCTTCATAAACAAATACGTAATGTCCGGTGAACCTGTGAAAAACTTCCGCAAATCGTTTTCGTTGAATACATATGCCTTCTTGGCACATTCTTGCTAATTGCATTCACAAATAATTTTAAATCCACCCCTTTGTTTATCCTCAACATACTTTGCAGTTTCGAATGGGTAGCCCACATGGTTACCTTTTGCTCTTTCGTCCATTTGATAAACTATGTTTTTTATAAGCGTCTTCCGATTTTTGCGATGTTGACCGCGATCCTGGTTTACTATTTAAGTAATCAATTTTAGAACTCATTTTTAAGCAATATACAACCCGTAAAAACTGTGGTGACAAATCTTATGTGACAGATTATAAATTAATTTTTATCCTTCTATTTCCATAACAACGAAAGGTGTGCTCATGTCGCATCATGAATTTAACCATTTTGCAGTATTCGTTGTTATTCCCATTTTTTGTAGTAACGAGCTTTTCTCTCGAAAAATTTTGCGGTTAACATTAAATTTACAACATTGTAGAAACAAAAAAAAGTAATCTATGTCAGAATGACGTTTAATACTTCATGTCAGATACAGATTAATAGATATAAATATATGTTAACCTAAATCAAATTCCAAATCGTCATGCTTCTATAAAAATATCGATAATACAGCTACAGCATTTGCAATCATACTTATTTAACTTTTAAATTTATTTTAAATTCTGGCTCCGTTATTTCCTTCTACGCAAAATTACCTTCACATAAACACACACGCACACACACGCATACACATACGCACACATACTCACACACACATACACACACATACACACACACGCACACACCCATACGGGTACACACACGGACACACACACACGGACACACACACGGACACCCACACGGACACACAGACATGCAGACGCAGAGACACACAGACACACAGACATACAGACGCAGAGACACAGACATACAGACACACAGACACACAGACACACAGACACACAGACACACAGACACACAGACACACAGACACACAGACACACAGACACACAGACACACAGACACACAGACACACAGACACACAGACACACAGACACACAGACACACAGACACACAGACACACAGACACACAGACACACAGACACACAGACACACAGACACACAGACACACAGACACACAGACACACAGACACACAGACACACAGACACACAGACACACAGACACACAGACACACAGACACACAGACACACAGACACACAGACACACAGACACACAGACACACAGACACACAGACACACAGACACACAGACACACAGACACACAGACACACAGACACACAGACACAGACACACAGACACACAGACACACAGCACACAGACACACAGACACACAGACACACAGACACACAGACACACAGACACACAGACACACAGACACACAGACACACAGACACACAGACACACAGACACACAGACACACAGACACACAGACACACAGACACACAGACACACAGACACACAGACACACAGACACACAGACACACAGACACACAGACACACAGACACACAGACACACAGACACACAGACACACAGACACACAGACACACAGACACACAGACACACAGACACACAGACACACAGACACACAGACACACAGACACACAGACACACAGACACACAGACACACAGACACACAGACACACAGACACACAGACACACAGACACACAGACACACAGACACATAGACACACAGACACACAGAAAATATAACAGACGATGTAAGAGATGATAACAATATATTAAACAAAATAGAAAGAGGTAGGAGGATAATTAAAATGCTACATCCAATTCTATGGAAGAAAAAAACAATAACAAATAAAACAAAAATTCTAATTTATAGGACGATTTTCGAAAGTTGTGTAACATATGGTGCAGTAACTTGGGTAATAAACAAAAACTTAAAACGAAGCATATGGCCATTAGAAATGGATTATTGGAGGAGAAGAACAGGCGTAACTAGGATTCAACGGATAATACATGTAGATATTAGAGGTAGAATGGGAGTACGGGAAACAGTGATGGAACAATACAAACAAAACAACGTTTATAGTACGGGTACCTGAGGAAAATGGCGGAAGAAAGATTACCCTTAGTAGCATGGAAATGGAGACCTAGAGAAAGAATAATAAGAGGAAGACCGAGAAATAAATGGAATACTGCAGTGCAAAGGGCTATGGAAGGAAAAGGGTTGGTAGAGTAAGATTTAAGAAATAGACAAACATGGAGGAAGGGATGCGAGAAACTGACATAAGATCTGTAGACAACTCGCTTATATATATATATATATATATATATATATATATATATACACTGTGTCTCTTGAATTTCTGGACATAGGGAATTCCCATGTTAAAATAAACTATTGTAAATATTGGCTCCCCTAATTATTTTACAGTAAAATGTCAAATGTAACACTTCTTAAGGAAAAAAGGCTGCTTCTTATGTTACAATTGCATTTACATTTAGTTCATCCGTTTTCGAGAAGTTTAGGAACAACTTAAGGGCTTTTTCGTAACTGGTCAAGGTTGCTTTGCTTTAGACAGACAATGCTAACAATAATTATTAATTGTCATTGTAAATCATTCATTATTCAAAAACAATTCATTCATCAGTAAAACTTTATTTGGGACAGATTATTACTTTTTAAAGAAAAATTTGTTTATAAAAATGAATTATTACACCATTGAAGAATATTGTTTAGCTGCAAACGGAGATTTATTTGAACACTTGATCAAATAGTAGAAATGATGATTTTTTGTTATTTATTTTCCAATTTTCATAATTAATTTGTTTATTTAGAATATCATCTTCTTGTTTATAGCAGACTTATTTTATTTGTGCTCCTTATTGTATTTATCCTGACACATGGCTTATTAACGTTACCGGTTACGAAAAAGCCCTTAAGTTTTTCCTAATTTTCTCGAAAACGGACGAACCAAATGTAAATGCAATTGTAACATAAGAAGTAGCCTTTTTTCCTTAAGAAGTTTTACATTTGACATTTTACTGTAAAATACATGTATACAGGGTGATTGGTCGAAACCATTCATTAGAAGTATTAGGAGTTCCAGCCATGGCTGATGTCTGAAAGTTTGTATCTGGACTAAGTGATTCATATTCTATTTAAGGAAAATATTTTCATGATGACTACACTTCCGGTTATACCGGAAGTAGCCATCAACTTTGTTATTTTAAATGGAATCGTACCCTTTTTATGGCATATTCGAATTGTACTCGCCATTTAAGTAGAAATTTTATCAATGTTCCCTATACTTAAATTTAATAGTTTTTGAGATTTAAATTTTTTTTTGAAAATTATTGGTTGAACACTATGACATTTGACAATGCCTACTGGCGCCATTTTAAGTACGAAGCAAGTAATATTGACGTTATGCATAGGGGTATCCTTAAGCTTTACGCTGATGCTTCCGGTACTGCCGAATTATCTACGGGGTGTTCAAAATGTGACTTCCATCTTTTGAAAATAAAAACCATAAAAACTTAACTTTTTCAAATACAATGCCCAATATTTTCTTCCTTTAACGGATGCAAAATAAAATTCTGCATTGATTTGTATTAGCATTCCCTATACCTATCTTCAACAGTTTTTCAGTTATTCAGGCATTTCTAAAATCTCGTCCGAAATTTAGAAAAATTAATTCGATTTCTCCACGGCCGAAGCCTACTACAGATGCAGAAACCAATTACATTAATGTAGTTTATCAAAGCAAACAGAACTGTTAAATTTCGTCAACAAATAAGATGAGAATAAAAGTAATATGCAAATAATAACTACTAATATTATTGAAAGTAAGAAAAACAATTCAAAATTTTATAAATGTTCTATGTGGCCTCCATTTTGTTGAAGACAACCTAAAAGTCCTGACTGAACTTCTTTCGTACAAGCTTTTTTGACGTGATAACGATTTAACTGGCGAAATGCCGTCGTTACTCTTAAGCCTAGGTCTTCTCTTGTGTGGACTGGAGTGGCGTGTACTTGATTTTTGACTTCGCCTCACACGTAGAAGTCGAGTGGAGTTAGATCGGTAGATCGGGGAGGCCACCGCCATGGTCCGTTTCGACCGATCCACTGATCATCAAACATAGTGGTGAGATCTTGATCAACGTCACGCGTTGAATGTGCAGGAGCTCCGTCCATTTGATACCAGCAGTATTATAAAATATTAAGAGGCAGATTTTCTAAAAATTCAGAGAGATCCGTTCTCAGAACCTCCAAATATTTTATACTTGTCAAATTTTCATCATAAATTTGAAAAGAGACACGACCATTCATTACAAGACAAAACACGTTAAAACTAAATTTGTTTTGAAAATTTGATTCTCGCTTGAAATGTGGGTTTCCGACGCCCAATAGTGCCAATTACGTCGATTAACAATTCCTTCTCTGGTAAATTTTGCTTCGTCCGTCCAAATTATTTTTCGTAAAAACAGCGGGTCTTCCTGAATTCTGATTAACATTTGCTCACAAAATTCCACTCGCTTGAAATTATCGCCTGGATGAAGTGCTTGAACCAAGGTAAACGAATAATCATGCATTTTATGCTTCTTTAAGATGTATTGTATGGAATAGTAAGACAGGCCCAAATCTTCTGCAGCAGATCGTATCGAGCCATGGGGATAATTATTAAAATAAGCTAGGACATTAACTTCATTAGCTTCTTCGCCAGTAATAGGCTTTGATCGTGTTCTGGCAGCTTTCTCTGTTCCACACCGTAAAAAGTTTGACTCTATTCGCTTAAATTTGTGCTTGTTCATTGGTGTTAAATGAGGATATCGGTCATTAAACAAACGGCAAGTTCTGCTAATAATCTTATCACATTCTCCATGAATATAAAATAAGTTCAAAATATCCCTATTTGAATATTTCCCATTTTCCATTTTGATAAACCGAACACAGAAACACAACAAAAGGTATTGACAGTTACTAACAACAAACTTAGCTGTGGTTTCCATGGCTATCCATGCAAAAATCAGGTAAATCGATTTGAATTTCAGAAGAAATGAACAAATACCTCAATATGAGAAAAACTATCGAAGATAGGTATAGGGAATGCTAATACAAATCAATGCAGAATGTTATTCTGCATCCGTTCAAGGAAGAAAATATTGGACATTGTAAGAGATGATAACGATATATTAAACAAAATAGCAAGAGGTAGGAGGATAATTAAAATACATCCAATTCTATGGAATAAAAACAATAACAAATAAAACAAAATTCTAATTTATAAGACGATTTTCGAAAGTTGTGTAACATATGGTGGTAACTTGGGTAATAAACTAAAACTTAAAACGAAGCATACGCCATTAGAAATGGATTATTGGAGGAGAAGAACAGGCGTAACTAATTCAACGGATAATACATGTAGATATTAGAGATAGAATAGTACGAAACAGTGACGGAACAATACAAACAAAACAACTTTTATAGTACGGGTACCTGAGGAAAATGGCGGAAGAAAGATTACCTTAGTAGCATGGAAATGGTGACCTAGAAAGAATAATAAGAGGAAGACCGAGAAATAAATGGAATACTGCAGTGCAAAGGGCTGTGGAAGGAAAAGGGTTGTAGAACAAGTTTTAAGAAATAGACAAACGTGGAGGAAGGGATGCGAGAACTGACGTAAGATCTGTAGACAACTCGCTTATATATATATATATATATATATATATATATATCACTGTGTCTCTTGAATTTCTGGACATAAATTCCATGTTAAAATAAACTATTGAAATATTGGCTCCTAATTATTTTACAGTAAAATGTCAAATGTAACACTTCTTAAGGAAAAAGGCTGCTTCTTATGTTACAATTGCATTTACATTTGGTTCATCCGTTTTCGAGAAGTTTAGGAAAAACTTAAGGGCTTTTTCGTAACTGGTCAAGGTTGCTTTACTTTAGACAGACAATGCTAACAATAATTATTAATTGTCATTGTAAATCATTCATTGTTCAAAAACAATTCATTCATCATTAAAACTTTATTTGGGATAGATTATTACTTTTAAAGAAAAATTTGTTTATAAAAATAAATTATTACACCATTGAAGAATATTGTTTAGCTGCAAACTGAATTTATTTGAACACTTGATCAAATAGTAGAAATGATGATTTTTGTTATTTATTTTCCAATTTTCATAATTAATTTGTTTATTTAGAATATCATCTTCTTGTTTATAACAGACTTATTTTATTTGTGCTCCTTATTGTATTTATCCTGACACTTACATGGCTTCTCAACGTTACCGGTTACGAAAAAGCCCTTAAGTTTTTCCTAATTTTCTCGAAAACGGATGAACCAATGTAAATGCAATGGTAACATAAGAAGTAGCCTTTGTTCCTTAAGGTGTTTACATTTGACATTTACTGTAAAATAATTTGGGGAATATTTACAATAGTTTATTTTAACATGAATTCCCTATGTCCAGAAATTCAAGAGACACAGTGTATATATATATATATATATATATATATATATATATATATATATATATATATATAATGTTTGTACAGTAAAACAACACTTACAATTATTAACAAAGCTATGTCTTTGTTAGATTTGACTGAATTTGTAATTGATGTCAAGTTTCTATTTGTCGATGCTTTTATCAATTTTAAATTACAGTTTTTCACAACTTTACATTTACATCATAATTTGATTAAATTTTGTTGAATTTGTCTTTGATTATGAGATTTTTCACTGTTAGCCTTCGACCGTTAGAGAGTATTCTGATTTGTCATCTTCAAGCAATATTTAATTTATTAACGATCTAGTTATTCTTTACTAACATTGTATTTCATAGTTGGCTTTATACTTTTATCAAACTGTTACATTAATAGCAGGCTTATGTTTGCGTTTTTACCTTTTTCATAATTTATAAATTTGTTTCAACATCTTAAACAATTCTAGAAGGTTTTATTACTACTGATGACGATAACTGTAGGTGTTATTGAAACGTAAAGATTTGTGTAAAATATAAATACAAAAATACATAATTAAAAACTCAAAAAAGCTAAATATTTAAATTATGCGTAATAATGGTGAAAGTTTATCAAATGGGAATACCATAATGCAACATAAGATGGAACAGAGTGTAGTCCGTCTAATGTTAATCCAATTCCTTTATTTTGTATTAGTTGACTAAAAATGCATTAGTTTAATTAGTTCTCAATTTCAACAAAAAATTTTCATGGCCAAAGGGAAATTAGTGACCCGTGTTCGATGAAAATCGCTAATATCCATAGAGCATTCTCGAAGTAATTATACCCCCGATTTATTAGCTCACAGCTACATCTACACAGATGTATGCGCTGTTTATAAACCGCAATCTTGTGACTATATAGCACTTTGCCTCTTGTCTTGGCTTATAAATATGTATGTGCATAAATTTAAACTGCAATAGATGCAGATTGTTAAAACAATTTTCTAATAAATTGATATTGTGTTCCATAACATTCAAAATCTACGACGTCGCTTCGAGTATTTTGCAAATTGGATTATTTAGCAACAGATTGGTAAGTTTCATTAACTACGAGAATTGATATTTTATGTATTCAAATAACACAAGAATCTCGTGAGGAAACAATTTTTCAATCAATAGTAGTTGTTAAATGTATTAACTATTTTACTAACTTCGTTGTTATTAAGGATATAAAAAAGATTTTGGAAACTTCTGTGTTGAAAAAAGCATACTTTTAATATTTTACAGTACGTTTTTCAAATACTACATGTTATTGAATACGTAAATCGTAAAATGTTAAAACGTTAATTTAAAATTCGTAAAATCTTTCTGCAAAATTTAATTCTTATTAATTCAAGTTCATTGATACGTTCCCACTTTAATTATACTTAAAATACATAAAACGAAATGTTACGGTTGATCAATTTTTAACAAGGTTTTGAAAGTGTGACAATATTTTCTCCAAAATGATGCAACAAAAATGTATAAAAAGTTGTAATCATGAATAAAAGGAGACAGATAACAAGAAGTTTAAAAATTTGTAATAATTTGGAAATTCAAATTTAACGAGCTGTATTTTCGCTTAGTTTGCAAGGAACTTTTTTTTTCTGCTTCTTCATTCAGTATAATGCTATAATTTAATTAAATGAAATCAGAATTACTGTGAAAAGCATTTTGGAATAACTGACAATATTGTAGTTATTGTTTAAGAAATAATTACCTACCATTAGTAGAATTTTTCCGTACAATTTACACCGTGCGTCCCGAACGTAGGGATATAACATTGGAATGAACGTTTTTGCAGATTCCTACTCGCCAATTCAACCGACAAAAAAGCTAACGATATCAATCAAAAGGTGATTGCACATCCAAAGGTACAAGATGAAATATTTAGTTCAAAACACTAAATAAGCAATTGGCGTTTTTTAAATATGATATGCCTTGATTTCCAATTTGTTTCAAATTGGAATTGTTTAATATTGTCGTCCATGGTATTAACTTTAAAATGAATAACTACTGCAATGAAGAAAAAATTTTCATGGTAAAAACCTTGTACAGTGTTGTTAGCTTACGGAGGATTAGAAATTTGTTTGTCGTTAATTTTGATAACAGACCTATACCGTCTTTAAGTACCATTTACCATTATGTGCAGAAATTTGAAAGATCTGGAAATATTTCTGTCGAATCAGAATTGAAAGGTGGTATATAACATTTTTTTATCGTTAAAGCAATGAAATTAAAAATAATTTTATAGAAGGAAGTCGACAAATAGAATTAGTTGGTCACACTGAAGAAGTGGTTTGGCGACGTTAAACGGACCCGACAATTAGTTTAAGACAAATTTCTAGTTTATCTAAAACACGGATATGGGACATACTTAGGAAGCACAAATGTCGCCAGTAGAACAGGGGCACTTGCCCCATCTTGGATTTTTTGGGGAAAACCCACCATTTTTTATATGCCCACGTGGGGATCGTATTTTTCACCACTTTTTTATGGCATCTTTTTGGAGGCCTTTTCAACCCCTTGATGGAATTGTCACCCTAATTAAAGCCCTTTTTGATTGTGTTAAGAACCTTTTTGTCAGTTCACCCCTTTTTTTATGGCTTCTTCTCGGTGGTCATTTTCCATCCCTTGATGGAATTTTCACCCTAATTTTGGTTGTATTAAGAGCCTTTTTGGCCCCTGGAATGTAGGCAAAAGCGTGCGCATGCAATGTTCGGAGTCAAAAAAGATTTATTATTAATTAGGGTTGTTTTTATCAAAGGAGATTTCATAATTATTATTACATTTATTTTAATCCCATCTACAGATTGTCACCTAATTCATTTATGCATTGTGGTTGTATTCTAATAAGGGGTCCTAGTCTTGTAAGAGGGGAATCTGTTTGCGGGCTTCTTAATCTGTTTATTATTATTAAACAGTTATAGAACTTCATTTTATATGAATTGGAAAGTAGCAATCAGCCGTCGGCATCGTGTTAATTAATGTGATTACAAACATTTTAAAATTCTGCTATCTTGGATTTTTGTGACCCTGGGGCACCTTGGCAGCCATTTTTTTTATATGCCCACGTGGGGATCGTATTTTGGTCTATTTTTTAACGCTAATAAACAACTGGATTATTGTTGATATTAAAGAAGCTAATAAAGATAAAGATATCATATACAATTGATTTTATATACGCTGTTAAATTCTATGTCATGATAATAAAATTGATAATGGGTATTACGTAATCAGTTAAGTAACTTGTTGTTATACAAAAATGAATGTACGATTTCGCAATTGGACGTAACCAATAATAATAAACCCCGTACATATTTTACGTACATGTATATATCGGGGCTTTTAGCTATCACAGGCTAGTTAGCTAGAGAGATGCAATGCAATTGCGAAGCTGTTATAATTAAATTAAATTACTAACCAACTTCGAATACAATGTATATCAAACCTTTCGTGTAAACCGTGAACACCCAAAATCAAATATATATTTGCGCAAACAGGTTATTTAATATTGTGATGTATGCAGCGAATTGCTTGTACTCTTCTTTAAGCTAGATTTCGCCTCTATATTATTTTACATACATAAAAGTTCCGTCTCACCAGAAATACCTCTGTCAAAAAAGAAAAACTGCTTAAGATTTTATAATGAGGTTAAGCATGTATGCTGACGGCTTATGGGAGTGCTATTTTTTAAATTTTCGGGTTTTACCGATAATGGGGTTGTCATACCATCACATAAGCCTATTTTACATACAAGTTCTGCCTTAGCAGAAGTAAGCCGGTCAAAAAGGAACTTAGATTTATAAACAGGCCCCTAGGGAAGATATTAGAGAGCGGTTACAGAAACAAGTAGCTTACACTATACATAAAGCTGTAGTGACAAATTTACTCGAAATAAATATATTGTGAGCAACATTTACGAGCTGTGACAAACGGATCTTTGCGATATGAGAAATTTAAGTAAATATAATGACTGGTATAATTATATAGGGACGGTTATCGATGTATTTAGCAAGATGGCGTGGACACGAGCTCTGGAGCTTAAACATTTGCGTCTGGTAATTTGAACCGTGCGCCGCCATTAGACTAAAGGAGCTCTTGATCGTGCAAATTTAACCTTTAACTCAACACCACTTATGAGAAACTTTTCCTGATTAAACAAAATCCTAGTACACGTCACCAATCATCTCAACCTGTTTCCTGGTCGCTGCAAGTACTTGACGTTTCGAGAAACCGTTATTTGCATATCTCATATAGGTAAAATTTGTCGACACGAAGCTTTCGGCAAGGCTGTTTCGACGACCCACTCCAACCCTCCCCGAACATAACCGAAATTGTAAGACAGGTGTAGAGCGTCACAACTTGTTCTCGGGTCTTCGCCCCTTGTTATCTGAACTTGTTCGGTGGGTCATCGTGTAAAGAACCAGCATCTTATACTTATATGTTTTAGAATAAATTAGGCACGGACCATCCTGTATGTAAAATTTCATAAGTTTACGCGATATTGCACAACAAATAATTTATTCATCACTGCTGACGTGTATTACTAAGAAACCGTAAGTTTCTGCACGTCAGAACGATTTTAACCAATCATGTAACGGTATTCCCCGCACGGTAGCCGCGAAGCCGCCCACCGATACCCCTTTATAAACTCGCGACGCGCATAATGAAAGGAGAATCGAAGTAGATTCCCGTTAAGCCGATATCCAGCAGCCGCCACCGTTGACCGTTCCAGAACCAGTAGCCGCCGCCGTTCCGTCTGCTTAGAGTAAACACCGACCTGTTGTTCACCGACGAAGAGTCCTTCGCGATCGGGCAACCTAAAGCTCAATACCGCGATTGAAAGACACGTAAGTGGTAAAGTTATACATTCTGACAATTCACATTCAAACACTGCAGACCGTAAATACTTCCGGGCTAAGCACCAGGAGTTTACAAAGCACACAAACACCGAGAGGCACGCAGGGTAGATCCCGACGTATCTCGTCACCACTTGAGGGTGAAGGGTTGTTACAGGGCTGTAAAGACCTACGACCTTTCTCTTAGTATATACAGTAAAGACAGGCCGTCGCCTTCGTTTTCTGGAAATTACTGAGACCCGCTCGAAACTCACACACTTACTGCATACAGATAACACGTAATAACCACATATGGTGTCTTTGATTAGTAGAGGAATACCTCCATAACCTGTAGTATAAATTTGTATATAAATATAACCATCGTAAATACCTGGTGCGAGAACGTTTGTAAATAAATTAAAGAGTACGTAGATTATTCGATCTTTACGTAAACCACTTAAAGTAATATTAAATATTTCGTTCCCTAGTTTAATTATCAATAATTAACCTTAGTATAGAGTAAGTAGTATAGAGAGTAATTCATTTAGTTAGATAAATAATCTAATTGCCTACATTAAACCGGTAATAATTAAAGAAAGATTGTCCGAATACATCGAGGTCGTATACGAGCATTTCGCGTGTATTACTTCCAGGAGTAGAACATCCTTGCTGCAGCGCTTCAGAGTTACTGGCATACAAACACGATATCGATTTTCTCAAACGAATCGGGTTCAATGCGCTGGCGCTTCGAGCAACCACTGCATCGAACAACACTCGCGCTACCGTACATACAGGACCGTATCCTAAACTGTATCTTTTAGGTAAGGATTAAGTTAAAAAGACTATTTTTGTTCACAGAAGCGATTACGCACCCAGTGACACCAGGACCTGGACAAGGGAGTTCGCATGTACATGTTTTGTTGAATACGTTCTTATTTTCTTTATTGTAAATATTTATTTAATATACCTGTTAAAATGCTTTACGAATTTTATTTAAGGTTACAGTGTTAAGCCCATCCAATAATCACTACGAACCACACCCCGTTTATAAAATAAACCCGATTGAGCAAAGCCGAGGCAAAGTAAAACCGCGCTGGGTTACCAAACCAGAAGGGCGCAATACTTATATATATAAAATTGCACCTAAAAGTAAGGGAGCATTACATTTGACACCTAAACGTGGGGCTCGAAAAAAACACTGAACACCTTAAATAATTTTCCGTTTACAGATTCCAAAAGGACCGCAGAAGTACCAGTAATCACATATTGTTGTTTTCCAGAGACACTAATCTGTCTGTTACAGGATGAGTATACCGAGGGACTCTGAGGATACCGACACAAGAGTGGGATGGATTTACCACCTCAAGAAGGATGAATTAGCAACCGAAGCTAGGAAATATAAACTAGAGACAGGAGGGAATGTAGATGCACTTCGTGCCAGGATAATAAAATACTTACGCACCGGAGAAGGACAAGTAACCACACTGACACCAGAAAGACTAACATTAACCGCTCCGATACCGCCACCACTAGCTGGGGAACACCTAGACATTACCGGAACCAGACGCGCCGATATTTGCGATAGAATACGCAAATGGGGTGTGAAATACGACGGTATCAGCGATCCAATTTCTTTCTTGGAAAGAGTAGAAGAATTACAAACCTGCTACAACATCACCGACCGTGACCTATTACTCGCCCTTCCGGAATTATTAAAGGAAAGCACCCTGTTATGGTACAGAAACCATCAACAATCCTGGACGACTTGGAAAGATTTCTTGGTCAGTTTTAAAATACAATTTTTACCACCGCGACATCAATTTCAACTAGAGGAGGAAATCCGAAATAGACTGCAAAACCCCGAGAAAAACTACGGAATACGTAACCGCCGTCCTGACGCTAATGCGACGCCATGGAAACATGTCGAGAGAAGAACAACTACAACGTATGTATGACAACCTGAGGGTGGAATATAAATATTACATCCGTCAGAGAGATTTTAAAGACCTGACCGAACTTCTCGAGTTGGCTACCCAATTCGAAATGCTACCTCCGCGGACACACTCACCGTCTCCCAGTCCAAACCGCCAGAAGGTACACTTTAGTGGTCTAACACCAGCTCCTGACCCACCAGCACACCGTCCCCGTGAAATCAACACCACTAAAACCGTTCCAACACCTATCACCACCCGTATGATCGCTCCACCGTCTGTTGGAGATGTGGAAAAACCGGACACTTCAAAGAGAGGTGTAGAGAACCGTTTAAAGCTTTTTGCTCGAGATGCAGCAAAGAAGGTGTATTATCCCGAGACTGCCCCTGTCCGCGGTCGGAAAACTCCAGACGCCGGTAAAGGGACACCAGGAACTTTACTACCCCGGCTTTTACACCTGGAAACAAAACAACCGCCAGCGAGTGGACCACTTGGCTACAAACCGTAGCGCAGTTTTCACGAAGGAAACCCGATAAAAGATTAGATCGTTCCTACGATGATAGACTCTTCCTAGAGATTATGGTCTTTAACAAAACCATCAATGCTTTAATTGATACCGGAGCATCCCGAACATATATAGGCGAGAAAGTAAAGAATTTACTAATTAACAACCGTATATATCCGAGCACGCTAAAAGCTGCAACTGTACGTCTTGCCGACAGTTCCATGACTGAAACCCGCGGCTTGTACATTTTCCCCGCCAAGATAGGCAGGAAAACTCTCCAGTTACCGGGCTATTACATACCCCAACTGTCCACCGACATTGTGATTGGATTAGACGCGCTGGAACATCTTCAGGCCACTCTACACATACAACCAGACAAATGCTACTTCTGTCAGACCCAACTCAAATATTTGGGACACGTCGTCACCGCAAAAGGAATTTTACCTGATCCAGAAAAAATCGACGCAATCATCCAAATACCCGCTCCCCGTACCGTTAAGCAACTCCGTCAATTTTTGGGACTGGCATCGTGGTACCGCAAATATGTTAGTGGCTTTGCGAAATTAAGTCAACCGCTTACCGAACTCTTGAAAAAGAACACCAGATATCAGTGGACCGACACACAAAATCACGCCTTTGAAGCCATTAAACAAGCTTTAACCGCCCCCCCTGTATTAGCCTGTCCGGATTTTAATCAACCTTTTGTACTACAAACCGACGCAAGTACCACCGGAATTGGAGCCGTGCTAACACAAGGACAAGCACCAAATGAACGAGTGATAGCATATATCAGCAGGGCACTGAACCCAGCGGAAAGGAATTACTCGACGATTGAACAAGAGTGCCTGGCCGTAGTATGGGCCATACAAAAACTAAAAAGTTACCTAGAGGGTTATAAATTCACCGTGTTGACCGATCATAGAAGTCTCAAGTGGCTTCGCACGCTAGAGAAACCGACATCCCGTCTAGCCCGCTGGATAATGGAACTACAACAGTTTGACTTCCAGGTGGAGTACCGAAAGGGCACTGAACAACGTGGCCGACGCGCTATCTCGCTTACACGAGGACGATAGAGTAAAACCGACCTATCTCCATTAGAGGTGGAGGAAACCGACGAGATAACCTGTCCATGGTATCGAGGCTTAATACAACAAGTCCGAGAGCACCCTGATCACCACCCTCGATATAAAATAGAGGAAGGACAACTATTTAAATCATTCCTGATCCGACACCCGAAAAGAGATGGGAAGCCATCCTAGTTGGAAACTTTGTATACCGCTAGAGAAACGCCGAGATATCCTGGAAGAATGTCACGATGTCCCCACCGCAGGACACCTGGGAATTGCGAAAACACTATGCCGCATATACCGTAATTACTACTGGCCCACCATAAAATCCGACGTGATAAAATACGTAAAACGTGTATAAGTTGTCAGACTTATAAAAGTAGTACGCAAAAGCCGCAAGGAGAAATGTACTTTTCGCGACCTGGACATCCGTGGACCAACGTAAGTACCGACCTTATCGGACCGCTGCCGCGTTCCAAGAAAGGCTATAAATTCCTGTTAGTTTTCAAGACCGGTTAACTAAGTGGGTCGAACTTAAACCGCTCCGTAACGCTACCAGTCCGCCGATTATCCAAGCGTTAAAAGAACAAATAATATACCGCTTTGGAACTCCCCGACACTTGATCTCCGACAACGGCCCACAGTATACCAGCAAACTATTCCGCACGTTCTTAAAGGAACATGGAATCAACCATCGTTCTACGCCACCATACTCCCGCATGCCAACCCGGTGGAAAGAACCAATAAAGTGATCGGGACGATGATCGCACAATTTACGCGAAACAACCAGCGAGAGTGGGACGCTCACCTGCCGGAAATAGCCTTCGCTATCAATACCGTACAGCATGGATCAACTGGTTTCTCCCCTGCCTTACTTAATCTCGGAGAGAATTAGAACCACCTAGGGCATGGTCAACCCAGAAACAACCGCCGACAACAGAAGCAACCGCCGTAACCGCAGCTGATCAAGCGCAACACATGAAGTATTTAAAAGATCTACAAGAACTTGCTAGAGATTCATTAGCAAAGACCTTTGAAGTACAACGGTATCATTACAACTTGCGTCACCGAGCCTACCGCCCCCGCAAAGGAGATCTTGTATATCGTAAAACACATTACCTGTCCAGCAAAGCAAAAGAATTTTCCGCGAAATTAGCGAAAAAATATGCCGGTCCTTACCTTGTGTATAAAATAAAATCGCCCGTAATTGTCGAGCTCCGAGAACCCGGTAGTAGGAGAAGCGCGGGAGAAGCGCATGTAAAAGATTTGAGAAATGCGATTGACGTCACCGATCAGACTAGACCAACGACCAATGGGAACGTTGAAAATTTAACGGCTATGAAAAACCCGCGTGTTCAAAATCATATAAAAGCAAAGGATAAAACCAGAAATGATATCTTTCAAAAAATGGCCCCATTTAAACAAGGTGTCCGCCGAAAACTCCCGGTAAGAATATCGCCCTGGCAGCCACACCACTACCGCCGACCCGGGACCGAAGACTTGGACGCCGCGTTCCTAACGCGACGAAATTCTCCGGTCCGGAAACAATCTCCGCCGCCTGCGCCACGCACACCGTCTCCAGGACCATCCGCAAGGGATACAGCATGGTATTGGTCACCACCCGGCTACACACCGACGGGAGACCAAGGACTCCCACCACGCCGGAACATTTGCGCCGGACAACCGAGGTGACCGGAGGAATGAGGAGCTGCATATCCGGAAATACCCGAACAGGCCCGCCTTATGCCGCCCCCGGAATGCCTTAGCCGCCGCCAGCGACGCAATCGCCGTCGCGTTAGCATCACCATGCCTGATGGCATGAGGGTCAAGGTAAAGCGGACGGATCTTCCGCAAGAAGAGGAAAGGGTGGTATGTAAAGAACCAGCATCTTATACTTATATGTTTTAGAATAAATTAGGCACGGACCATCCTGTATGTAAAATTTCATAAGTTTACGCGATATTGCACAACAAATAATTTATTCATCACTGCTGACGTGTATTACTAAGAAACCGTAAGTTTCTGCACGTCAGAACGATTTTAACCAATCATGTAACGGTATTCCCCGCACGGTAGCCGCGAAGCCGCCCACCGATACCCCTTTATAAACTCGCGACGCGCATAATGAAAGGAGAATCGAAGTAGATTCCCGTTAAGCCGATATCCAGCAGCCGCCACCGTTGACCGTTCCAGAACCAGTAGCCGCCGCCGTTCCGTCTGCTTAGAGTAAACACCGACCTGTTGTTCACCGACGAAGAGTCCTTCGCGATCGGGCAACCTAAAGCTCAATACCGCGATTGAAAGACACGTAAGTGGTAAAGTTATACATTCTGACAATTCACATTCAAACACTGCAGACCGTAAATACTTCCGGGCTAAGCACCAGGAGTTTTACAAAGCACACAAACACCTAGAGGCACGCAGGGTAGATCCCGACGTATCTCGACCGTAAATACTTCCGGGCTAAGCACCAGGAGTTTTACAAAGCACACAAACACCGAGAGGCACGCAGGGTAGATCCCGACGTATCTCGTCACCACTTGAGGGTGAAGGGTTGTTACAGGGCTGTAAAGACCTACGACCTTTCTCTTAGTATATACAGTAAAGACAGGCCGTCGCCTTCGTTTTCTGGAAATTACTGAGACCCGCTCGAAACTCACACACTTACTGCATACAGATAACACGTAATAACCACATATGGTGTCTTTGATTAGTAGAGGAATACCTCCATAACCTGTAGTATAAATTTGTATATAAATATAACCATCGTAAATACCTGGTGCGAGAACGTTTGTAAATAAATTAAAGAGTACGTAGATTATTCGATCTTTACGTAAACCACTTAAAGTAATATTAAATATTTCGTTCCCTAGTTTAATTATCAATAATTAACCTTAGTATAGAGTAAGTAGTATAGAGAGTAATTCATTTAGTTAGATAAATAATCTAATTGCCTACATTAAACCGGTAATAATTAAAGAAAGATTGTCCGAATACATCGAGGTCGTATACGAGCATTTCGCGTGTATTACTTCCAGGAGTAGAACATCCTTGCTGCAGCGCTTCAGAGTTACTGGCATACAAACACGATATCGATTTTCTCAAACGAATCGGGTTCAATGCGCTGGCGCTTCGAGCAACCACTGCATCGAACAACACTCGCGCTACCGTACATACAGGACCGTATCCTAAACTGTATCTTTTAGGTAAGGATTAAGTTAAAAGACTATTTTTGTTCACAGAAGCGATTACGCACCCAGTGACACCAGGACCTGGACAAGGGAGTTCGCATGTACATGTTTTGTTGAATACGTTCTTATTTTCTTTATTGTAAATATTTATTTAATATACCTGTTAAAAATGCTTTACGAATTTTATTTAAGGTTACAGTGTTAAGCCCATCCAATAATCACTACGAACCACACCCCGTTTATAAAATAAACCCGATTGAGCAAAGCCGAGGCAAAGTAAAACCGCGCTGGGTTACCAAACCAGAAGGGCGCAATACTTATATATATATAAAATTGCACCTAAAAGTAAGGGAGCATTACAATCGTGTATTGTCGTGGTACCCTTGGCGGAAAATTTGAATTTGTATTATAATAAGGAGCCTAATGCTAACTTGTAAGACAGGTGTAGGGCTGCCCAACTTGCTCTCGGGGCTTTGCCCCTTGTCGAGGCCCCACTGGCGAAAAATTTGAATTTGTATTTAAGTCTCTGCAGGCTATGGCTGGAAATATGAACTTGTATTGTAATAAGGGGTATAATGCTAACTGGCAATACAGATGTAGGGCTTAGTAACTCTCAGGCCCACCAATTTGAACTTGTATTATAATAAGGGGGCTTAATAATAACTTATAAGACAGACATAGGGCTTCGCAACTTGTTTTCGGGTCTTAGTCCCTGGTCCCTTGGAGAATTTGAATTTGTATTTAAGTGTTTACATTATGATTACTAATTGCGAGAAATTCGAACTTGTGTTCTAATAAGAGGCCTATTACTAACTTATAAGACTTACAAGAAAGAATTGCTAGACACTTTTCGCAATAAAGTCCTTGCCTTTATCCGTCTGTATACCTTGAGGTATCTTTTCGCATCTTAAAAAAATAACCGAAAATACGTCGATTATGGATCATGTAGTTTTTCAGTTTCAGGGCTCGTATTTACGCCATCGATAACCGTCAGTATATAACTATACCTGTCATTATATTTACTTAGATTTCTCATATCGCTAAGATCCGCTTGCCACAGCCCGTAAATGTTGCTCACAATATATTTATTTCGAGTAAATTTCTCACTACAGCTTTATGTATAGTGTACGCTACTTGTTTCTGTAACCGCGCTCTAATATCTTTTCTAGGGGCTGTTTATAAATCTAAGTTCCTTTTTGACAGGGGTATTTCTGCTAAGGCAGAGCTTGTAGGTAAAATAGGCTTATGTGATGGTATGACAACTCCATTATCGGTGAAACCCGAAAATTTACAAATAGCACTCTAATAAGCGGTCAGCATGCACCTGATTATAAAATTTAAAAACGTTTTTTTTTGACAGAGCTATTTCTGATGAGACAGAACTTTTAGGTATGTAAAATAATATAGAGGCGAAATCTAGCTTAAAGAAGAGGACACAGGCAATTCGCTGCATGCATCACAATATTAAATAACCTGTTTGCGCAAATATATATTTGATTTTGGCTGTTGACGGTTTACACGAAGGGTTTGATAGACATTTTATTCTAAGTTAGTCAGTAATTTAATTTAATTATAACAGCTTCGCAATTGCATTGCATCTCTCTAACTAATCTAGCCTATGATAGCTAAAATCCGATAGATATATATATATATATATATATATATATATATATATATATATATATATATATATATATATATATGTAAAATATACGTAAAATATGTACGGTGTTTATTATTATTGTTCACGTCCAATTACGAAATCGTACATTCACTTTTGTATAACAAGTTACTTAACTGATTACGCAATACCCATGAACTGTTTTATTATCATTGTATGGAATTTAACAGCGTATTTAAAAATCAATTGTATATGTTATCTTTATCTTGATTAGCTTCGTTAATATCAAAAATAATCCAATTGTTTATTAGCTTTAAAAAATAGACCAAAATATGATCCCTACCTGGGCATATAAAAAATAATGGCTGCCAAGGTGTCCCAGGGTCACACAAATCCAAGATAGCAAAATTTTAAAATGTTTGTAAACCCATTAATTAACACGATGTCGACGGCAGATTGATACTTTCCAATTCAGATAAGATGAAGTTGTATAACTGTTTAATAATAATAAACACAGATTAAGAAGCCCGCGAAGAGATTCCCGTCTTACAAGACTAGGACCGCATATTAGAATACAACCACCAATTCATAAATAAATCAGGTCACAATCTCTAGATGGGATTAAAAGAAATGAAAATAATAATTATGAAATATACTTTGATAAAAACAACCCTAATTAGTAACAGATTAAATCTTTTTTCACTCAGAACACTGCATGCGCACGCATTTGCCTACCTTCCAGGGGCTAAACTGCCAAAAAGGCTCTTAACACAACCAAAAGGGCTCTAATTAGGGTGAAAATTTCATCAAGGGGTTGAAAAAGGCCTCGGAAAAGAAGCCATAAAAAAGGGGTGAAAAACACGATCCCCACGTGGGCATATAAAAAATGGTGGGTTTTCCCAAAAATCCAAGATTGCGGCAAGTGCCCCTATTCTACTGTCGTCCCTACAGGACCCAGTGGCAGCAAGAGATTTTCTATTTTGACAAGGAGCACAGGAGTGCATTCTGTGGTGAAATGCAAGAGCGCGCTAATGCTGTTCGTCGTTTTTTGTCTACATCTTGCTTTACAGACGAGTGTACTTTTACACTCAGTAACGAACCAAATATTCAAAACACTCGCTGTTGAGCCCAAGAAAATCCTCGAGTGAATATTAGTATGCGAACATTATTGATCCGTCTGAAATCGAAGGAAATTTAAATTCAGAAGATTATAACTGTTTTGAATTATTAGTAACCAAAGTTGGGCCTGTATTAGAAGAAGTTGAAAGAGAAAATCAGGAGATATGGTTTCAACAAGACGGCTGTCCTACACATTTTGGTTTAGATAGAAATTTTTTAAATGATTCGTATCCAAATCGTTGGATAGGTAGAGGTGGTGCTATAAATTGACCTGTCAGATCTCCCGATTTAGCTCCTTGCGACTTCTTCTTGTGGGGGCACCTTCAAAGCAAAACGTTGCCCAGATACCAATTCGGTTAATTATCGAAAGGCTAACGTTAGAAAAGGTTTTTATAATAGATTGGGGTATTGTTTGTTTCAAAACGGGGGGTTTTTTGATTAATTGTAATTTTATTTTTCTTTGTCTTTCTTGAGATTTTACAATAAGGTTTCAAACTCTAGTTTTATCATTTAGTATTTTAAACTACATAACTGATTCTTTTGTCTTAATTAGTTTCAATTTTTTCATTCATACCATTTAACTTTTTCAAAATGCTTTCTTCATTGCAGTAGTCATTCATTTTAAAGTATAACATGTACGACAATATTAATCAACGCTAAATACTTTTTCAAATTATTTGACACGTTTCAAACAAATCGGAAATCAAGGCATATCATATCATATCCTACTTTAAAAACGCCAATTACTTATTTAGCGTTTTAAACTAAACGTTTCATCTTTTAGTGTTGTAATTAGTACCTTTGGATGTGCAATCACTTTACCGTTTGGTTAATACCATTAGCTTTTCTGTCGGTTGATTAGCGAACAGGAATCTGCAAAAACGTTCATTCCATTGTTAAATCCCTATGTTCGGGTTTCAGATTGGACACTCGGTATAACGTTATTTGAACTTCTAAAGTTGTTTTAAACATTTTTCAACTATTAGCGCATGCGTTTTGTTATTAACTATGCCTTTTATATTGTTATAAATCATCGTTGGATGATTTATTACGGTTTTCGTAAAGGCCTAACTTATCAACAATGCACATAATCGCTTCTTTCAACTTTTGGTAATGGCGGACCATCAGAAGAGACTTATCAAAAGGTTAACTTTCACCATTAGTATACTTCATTTAAATACTTATCTTTCGGTTTTTTAAAGGATATATTTTGCTATTCGTTTTTTACATAAATTTATTCGTTTTGATAACATTTACGGTTATAGTTCTCAGTAAATGGTAAATCTGTAAGAATTACTTGAGATGTTACAATAAATTTATTTATTTATTTATTACATAAATTTTTTCCAATATCTCAAGCCATTTTTACAGATATCACAATTTACTGAGGACGATGACTGTAATTGTTATCGAAACGTATAAATCTATATAAATATAAATAGAAAAATACACCATTTAAATAACCCAAAAGAGAAGTATTTTAATCACGGTCGTGCGTCCGTCAGTGATGTATCTCGTGAAGGTCGACCAAATCGGTTGTGATTCCAAAAAACATCAATGCTGTACGGAAAATGATTGTAGTAAATCGGCATATGACGTACCGTGAGATAGAGGCGTCCTTTGGCATATCACAGACTGCATTACATTCGATTTTGCATCAACAATTAGCTATGAGAAAGCGTTATTTACAATGGATTCCTCTAATCTAACTGAAGCTCAAAACAGGCTAGTGATGAATGATGTAAGGTAAATCTTAAGAAATTCGACCGAGGAACTGAAAAACTCGTGTACAACATCGTTATGGGTAACGAAACTTGAATATACTCGTATGAACCGGAAACTAAGTAAGAGTTCTACTTTGATTGTCAGAAGTCATGGATGAAATTAGGAAAAGCAACTAAAACCATCGTATTATTTTCCATCATGACAATTCTTGCTCCCATACAGTACGTCAAACAAAATGGATGATTTGAAGGAGATAAACATCGAATTAATGCCTCATTGCCCGTGCTCACCAGATTTATTGCGTAACGACTTTTTTTTTGTTTCCGAATGTCAATCCAAATGCGTGGGCAACGATTTTGGTCATCTCAAGAAGCTGTTAAAACCTTTTAAAGCCATGTTTTGGAGATACCAACTTTAGAGTGGAAAATGCGCAGACATGTTTTGAACGCATGCACATGTGTATCATACTTAAAGGGCTTTGAAAAGCAATTAAAGTTCCAATTTTTTTTTCTTTACAAATTATTGTAACTACTTAAAAGACAGTGCTCATCATACATGTACGGGGTGTGGAAACTAAGTTCCGGGAATTAGTTGTAACTCGGGAACTAGAAACACTGCATCGTTTGCAAATATGTCTGAAAAGTGGGGACCTTTCTTTAGTTCCAGTCGAACTTTGAAGTCGATAGCACGTTTGGTTTATGTCTTATGCGTGTTTTTAGAAAGTAAATTTTTTAGTAGCGTCGTGAAAATGAGTGACTCACATTACAATCAACGTGTTGTGATCCAATTTTTAGTGAAATCTGGCGAAAAACCTTCGGAAATTCGAAAATTGCGGGTGGTGTAGGGAAACGAGTGCATGTCGAAAACGCGCGTGTTTAAATGGGCGAGCGGTTTAAGGAGGGGCGTGGGTCGGCAGATGAGGATCCGTTCAAAGGAGCTCCCATCACCTTTCGTACCAACGCGAATGTCGACCGTCGGCGTGCGCTGATCACGTTTGATAGGCGCCTAAGCATTCGTGCGTTGTCTGACGAGTTAAACATCAACATAGGAACCGTTCGCATGATGTTACACGAGAATTTGGACATGAGACAAATTCGTGATGTCCTCACCCATGAAAATCACACATGCGAAAATGGATCTGCGAGGATTTGTTTTCCCGCTATCTGAGCGACGAAAAAGATTGGATGAGTCGGGTAGTCACTGGAGATAAGAGCCGGATATTTGAGCGAGGATGCTCAAGTTGCGACTAAAGGCAACGTTGCTCGTTTATTTCGATATCCCTGGCATCGTTCATCGTGAATATCCGGGCAGACAGTGACTGGACAGTTCTATATTGGCGTATCGGAGAGGCTGTGGGCACGCATATTCCGTGTGCGGCCCGAACTCGCCGAGAGAGTTATCAAGGGTGCTTCCAATCGTGGGAGCAATGTTGAAATCATTGTGTTAGAGGGAGACTATTGTGAAGGTCGATTATAAAATTTTATTTGCAAGTTAATTTGCTTGTATTTTATTGAAAAATTCCCAGAACTTAATTGCCGCACCTTTACATTCTTTGTAGTTCGTAAAGCTGTTTCTACACTATTTCGCTTTAAAAATGCACGCTGGTGGTAATTTATTATGATGTCTTTTTGAATAAATTTTTATATTGCTCATTTACAAAATGCGCATATATTAACAATAAAAAATAATTATAATTTATAATTATTATGTAATTATACTTATATAAGCAATGTTCTTTAATGTATATTCAACTTGCTCTTCGCATAATATGTTTATAGAAAATCTACTAATATTTACCAATAGAAACACCCAACTAGTGAGTCTGTGGTAACACGACCTGCTTAGCATATGGGAGGTAATAGGTTCGATTCCTGTTACCATCTACCATGTATGAGGTTTCCATGGGGGTTTCCTCATACATATATAGCGACACGATCACTGCGTATACGCACATCATTTATTTATCTATTATTTAGGCGAATGCTGGGGTGGTATCTTCCCTCTCAGAACCCTAACTCCTTTCCTTTCGATTCTATCCTAACTGCTCCTACCCTTAGGGCCACCATGCGTACATACTTGATGTAAGTATGTGGGGAATACATAACTGTGGCTGAAGGAGCTTGGAAAGCTCAAGCAGCCCGCCCACCCCTCTGGGAAGGGAATGAAACACCTTTTCCTTTTTTTCCAATAGGAACGGCTAGTTTATTTAACAACAATACTTACAAAATGCATCAATATCGACCTCAAGCGCTTTAAAGTCCGCAAGATCTGCATGAATATTTTTAAAATATTAAAAAATATTAAAAAATTAAATAACGCTTATTTGAAAAAAAAATGGTATGAATATATTGATTTGTTTATTTATTCGCAAGCTTTCAGACAGAAATGCGGCAAATTATTTCATTATTGTCGAATTACATCTTCTTTTTTATGGCGAGTATTATCAACAGTTGGATGGAGTGGCTATGAGTTCTCGGATTTCACTACCGTTTGTTAAATATTTTCAGAAACCAAAACTTTGGCTTAGATATGTTGGTGATATTTTTGCTCCCCTTTTGGGGAAGAAGAATTAATGGTGTTCCTAAACCATTTAAATAATCGACATACAAACATTAAATTTACAAAAGTAAAAAAGAAAGAAAGAGATTTGTAGAACCGTGCTACAAAGATTTGTCTTTCAAATAACCTGCAACATGAATTAAACCATCTTGAAAAGGTCTTCATAAATAATGGCTTCAACAAACAACAAATTAAAAAATCATTTCGACAGAGACAAAAGGCGCCTATGGATGATAAATCTACAACTTCAAATAGGTTTGCCATTTTACTTTTTCAAACACAATGAATTGGTAAATTGGTAAAATATTACAAAAGCATAAAATAAACGTAGCTTACAAAAGCAGTATTAAAATTCGAAATCTTCTGAACTCTGCTAAAGACTAAATACCACATGAATGTGGTGTTTACGAAATACCATGCTCAGGTGGTAAAGTCTACATTGGTGAAACTGGAAGATGCATTAACACCAGGTTAAGAGAACACAAAAGGCATGCAGGTTTACTTCATCCTACTAAACAATTATAGATATCATTTATGAATATGCAAAATAATAGGAGACCAACGCGAGACTCATGGATTCCAGAAATCGCTCTAAATTAAAACGGTTTATAATTACGAACCGTACCAGTAAAGTGTGTATTCGAGACGTAAGATGTTAGCCACCACAATAAGTTTCCATGCGAATCAAAGCTCTCCAACGTACGCGGGAGTAATATAAATTATTTTCCAAGCATTAGAAAACGTACCTTCTGAGAAAGATTAATGTAATTATAATAATCGTTTCCATTCACAGATTTAGAACGTTTCTTAAGTAAGACCACGTCAGATAATTCATACGATTTTTATTTAGTTTAAACTTATAAGATATTTTTTTAGTTTTTTGGTGGTACCTGAAAACCAATTTAGACATTTTATATTTTTGCATGATATTATAGACACACGCTTACTAATAAAATAGGAGCCATTGCATTTTTAATTTAAAAAGAATACCAATCAACAGAATTTATTTCATTATTAATTAAATCAAATCTAGCTAACCTAAAGTTAAATTTAGGGAAAATACCTACATTTAGAATGTGTTAATTCTTTCTAAGTAAGAATTTCTAAAGCTAAACATTCACACTAACAAAATTTCATGTGTGCATTTATAGTGCCGTTAACTTGCCTTAAATTTAGAAGTGACAGCCAAGCAACAAAGGTTTTAGTGGATACGTCACAAACATTAACAGGAATGTGGTACTGAAATACCTCCGAGTGAATCCATTGAATCTTAGATGATTTGTAATCACCCATAATGAAAAATGTATCATTTGAATGACCTTTAATATGTGAGATGAGACGCTAAATTAACTAAAGTAGCATGAGGGTAATTATGAACACTACATACGTACCAAATACCTATTATAATCCAGAGTAACAGCCACCTACAATTCTTCACAAGTACCTACAGAACTTCATGCAAAAAAACTTAGTACTTACAGCAAATGATATACCTCTACCATCATTGTTATTATAATTATGGGATTTCTGTCATTTCTAATCATATACATATTACACATATTATACATATTATACATATTATACATATTATACATATTATACATATTATACATATTATACATATTATACATATTATACATATTATACATATTATACATATTATACATATTATACATATTATACATATTATACATATTATACATATTATACATATTATACATATTATACATATTATACATATTATACATATTATAATGTAATATTGTAAATGGTGTAAAATTTAATAATAAGTAAATTGGTTGTAAAAATGTTCTCATAACAAATCGTTAAACTAACTCGAGATACACCCCATTCACCAAAAATAATGCCTTTGACTCAGTCGGTTGATTAAAGTAGCGCGGGTCAATCTTTTGGTTTGGTTAATTACCACAATTTATGCTGTTTTTCCACTTAACATCAGTATAGAAAAACTGCAATGTAACACTAATGAAAATGATCTCGGACGCCGTTATTTTTTAATTATGCTCGGAATAACTAAACCGAGGTTTACAAATAAAAAATTTACCAAAATGTAAAAATAAAAAATATACAAGCTATGTTTATTAACAGTTAAATTTAGCATTATATAAAATATATCTTAAAAGCTAATTGTAATAGCCTTAAATTACTAAATTATGGATATAAATACCTGTTCGTAAAATTTTGTACACAAACTTTTTAATAACCTCTGGTGTCTAAACGATTACGGAAATGTAAACCAAAGGTGATGTCATCTTTGCACCAATATTGCCCAATATCTTGAAATAACAATTCTGTACGTTGTAAACCATACCAAAATGGAATTTTACTTCTTATAAATTTCTCTTCATGAAATTTTGAATCCAATGTTTATTGCCTTCTCTTGAAATTTCAAATAAAAAATTGTGATCAAAATTTAGATCAGCATTGAATGCAAAATTGCATCCAGAAAATGAAAGCTGCGAAAAAGTAGAATTAAATGTGCAAAAAAATAAAATAAAAGGTTAAATCAAAGTGTCAATCAAATTGCCTGCAAAGAGCAAATGTTTTAATTTTAATATAATGCGTTAAATATCTCTTACCATTAAATCAATGTCACTTTTCACAAAATTTAGGTGGATACCCAAAAAATGGCTTCCTGCATCTAACAGCGTACCACAAGAAGTAAAAAAAATGGACGCTTAGGAAGTCGGATGATGACGCGTTGCGCGAAAATATGAGCAGGAAAAAAATAATTTAAAGAAGTGGGAGTATAAACCTTTAAGAAGATATGCACTTAAGTTACACCAAAATGCAAATTAAGTTGCCTACCACATTTCTATAATTCAATAATTAAAAACTTTTTTCTTATATTTACCACTGAATGAACGAAGAACATAAATTACGGTATATTTTAATACAACTCAAAATGGGTTGTTACAATATTATACATATTATACATATTATACATATTATACATATTATACATATTATACATATTATACATATTATACATATTATACATATTATACATATTATACATATTATACATATTATACATATTATACATATTATACATATTATACATATTATACATATTATACATATTATACATATTATACATATTATACATATTATACATATTATACATATTATACATATTATACATATTATACATATTATACATATTATACATATTATACATATTATACATATTATACATATTATACATATTATACATATTATACATATTATACATATTATACATTTACTAAACTCATTAGATGAAATATTCAATGTAAGTTACATTTCGTGTAAACAAACGCAATCCTCTTGTATTTTGGAAATAAATCGACGTAACCATTTCAGCTATTAAAAATATGGATACGTGGTACAAAAAGATAGGTGTTAATTATGGCTACAAATTAGACTTCCCAGCAAAATAAATTCGCTAGTATCATTTTTACGATTAAAAATTTTGCAATCTCATATCCAGAAATGTTTTAAATTTTTGTATTTGTAGAAAGTACGTGCTTGTTTGAAAATTTGTTTATTTTATTCTGTAAGATGCTCATTAAGGTATATTGGGAAACTGAGTTTATCGATACCGATTTCCGAAGTGTGAAGCGACAATGTATTCGACGACAGAAATGTGATTTTCTTCCGTTTAGAGTTTATATAAAATTTTACAACTGATAATATGTCATTTTTTGGTTTTACCGTTTAATCACTTTAATTTCGTTTTGATGTTTACGTAATAAGTACACGATAACAGTGTTTATTGCACGCAACGTGTAATGGGCACTTTTTGCATGAGTTATATAGAAAATTTTTTCTACGTCTATGCACAAAGGATACAAACCGATTTGACTAAGCGTGTGTAAGTAGAAAATGTTTTTTAATATTGTAACATTTAAATTTAATTACGATTGATTATCATTTAAATGACTACTTGTAGAAGAATAAGCATGCAAATCTAAGCATTTCTAGTACTTACACTTACAATCCAAAATCACATTTAACGGGTAGCTAAGAAATCTGTTTGTTAGTGTAAAATTTTTGTTTCGGGTAAAAAACATACTAAAATATAGCGATAGGGTGCGCATGAAATAACCTTCGTACACTAAATCACAACAAAACGTAGCTTTTTTTTGTAAAAATTTGAAACAAAAAACAAATTTGAACTAATTATAACGGTTTATTAATCATACAATGACCTAATCACCTTTCAACTAATTAAATAATATCATTTCAAAAAAGAAAGCAACAAAGTAATAACCTAAAATGTTTAACATCTGTACGAATGAAGTATAATTTTCCTGTAAAGAGCTTCCCTGCTAGGATTAATTTTGCTAATTATAAAAATAATCATAAATCAAGCTCATCCAATTATGCCCACAGATGTAAGCATCGAACGCGCTGTCATTGTGACGGTAGTTTCCATTATCAGTTACGAAGGCGATATGAACCGATCCGATCGTACCCCGCTGCCACCTACCGCAACAGAAGCACGATGGGAATGCGTTTTCGTCGGTTTGCTCTTCATTCTTCTACAGTTCAACCAAGCAAACAAAAGACCTGAGAGGGCGTACCTGAGGGAGGTGTTTTTCAACAGGTACATTCCATACAAAAAGTATTAAGGTGGCAAATTTAAATCAAATGTATGGATTGCTTATTCAAAATTCTATGAACAAATTTATTTATTTTATGTTAGGTACATCAAATGTTATTGAATTAATTACCAAAAAAAAACTGTTAAGTATTTATTGTTTAAGTACAAATAAGATGGTTTTGAAGTTATAACATTTTCCACAAATAATTTACACAATTTTTAGTTTTGTAAACGTTTGTAAAATACTTGAAAAAGCATCATTCTGATCACATTTGAATATAAATAATAAATTACAATGATTCTTCTACAGAAATTTCTTCCTCTTTATCTGATTAACTTGTATTTACTTGAAATGACAACCTTTCTACATATATATATATATATATATATATATATATATATATAATTACAAGAATAATGGGGCTAGTACAAATAGCGCCTAAAATAGAAGTTTGACAAGCTGTTGATTAATATTAATTAATAAATCTGTTATTTTAAGATTCACAAATCCAGATTGATCAGGTATTGAAGTGTCCAAAGACAAACATTCATTTATTTGACTGCAGATAGGTTATCTGATTTGCCAAGACCATTTATGCAATTTAAGAATTGTATAAACCAATTAACCAATTGGCCTGGCAGAAGATATTGCCAGGCCAACAACATAGGTAAAATAGATGTCAATTAATTAATAACAAATTCACCGTTCTGAGCAGAAATTTGAATTACTGTTAAAGCTAAAATTAAAAAATGCTTTCCAGCATGAAGACAAATAAAATGCTGTTTCCACATTCACAAGTTAGAACTTAAAATAACATTTGTTACAGGGAATTTAAAAACTAACTTTAATATTCTTAACGAAAATAAAAAGGATACTTTTCTTCCAGTGAAGCGTAAAATTTTGATATCAAACCTGAAAATAAATACTATTAAACTTAACATAGAAGGTGTAACAATTTAACACAGAAGATGGATGTAAGAGTTAGTTGGGTCCTGTGAAGGGATGGACTAAATACCACTTTGATACTTCAGGCACTATATGAAATTTGAGATCCCGTTCTTTTTCGGGAACAGGAGAAAGCCGGTCATAGCACCAGTAACCGCCAAACTGTTTCGTGAGGTTTTCCATTGTATTCCTCAGTAATGACTCCAACCACCGTTTAATAATAAATATTCAGACTTGCGACCGCTTCCGTAAGTGTGGTATATCAAGTAGTGTACCAAGAGTTGCTGAATGAACCTACAAAATAGTAATGTCCGGCTTAATTTTTTGTACATTAACAAATAACGCAAAAGCACCATATACTCATAATCTTTATACCCTTACATCATATACACTACGTAGATAGAGCCTTAGACAAAAGTTTCACATCAGGATTTCACCGAAGAACCATAGTGGAGCATGCGCATTTATCTCGAAATTTAATCTGCAGTTGTACAAAAATGTGGTAGCATGACACTCGCATGAATAGCGTTAGGGTCTTCCACCTACTTTTCATATTGTTTCAATCCATAAACAAAATAAATATTTAAAGTGTTTCTTCAAAAATGTCTTACGATTTATGTCTTAAAAAGAGTAACATTTTATTTCATAGATAAGCTATTTAAGAATTATTGAGGTTTTTTTAACTGAATCTGATTTATATGGATATAAGACATAAAACTATTAGTGTGGGTAAGCGAAAAAGTATTAATTCTTAATTTCAATAATTTAGTATGCCCATGAATTTAAAATTTTCAAATGGAATAATACAACGCATGCTCCATTATTACTACCTACCCCCTTCGCTGTTTCGTTCACCTTGGCGTATTTTTGAAATACATGGTCTAAACCAAACCAATAACTTTGGAGACATTTTGGACGCATATAAGACTGAACTCAAATAGTTACTACAACGTGAGCACACTATTGCATCTACACAAACACAAACGTATTGAAGAGTAAATGTTATTATTATTGCTTATCAATGTTGCAGATAGGCGAATGCCTTTTTTTTACTTTAACGCTGCTTGATCAAATTAGTCGGTCTACTTTTATTGTGTTTTATGTACACCAGACTTGTTTTCTTAATTTTCAATTTACCTCTACTTAACCATAAGGCATTAGTTCAAAAGTTCTTTTTACTATTGCGCCGAGTTTCAATATTCAGTTGGCACAGCGGTTTTTTGTTTACTTCAAACCTGTTTAAACAGTTTACTTAAATTTTTAACGCAATACAAAATCAACTTTACTTATAAACGTTTTCAATGCTCCATCGCCAAAATGGAATATGGCAGCAAACACAATGTTTCAACCGCACTACTAAATTTTACCACGTAAATTGGTACAGATCGTTATGCATCCTTTTTCCGAAATCCTCGGGACCGGTCTAACCAAAGGGTGGCTTACAGTGCACGCTACCCCAGTTCCTTTATAGATAACCACAACTATCTTAAAAACGTCACTAATTATTATTCCGCGAAGTCAAAATCAACCACTATTCAGGGGTTTAAATGTGATGATTTTGCCAAGAAGAAAATATGAAACAGCACTAACGAAACCGAACATTTTTCGATCCACACTGTCTTGAAGTTTTTGAAACAAACATAATATCTTTCTGGAATTCCCAAATTCGATATTTAAATTCACTCAATGAAATATTCCAAACTAATCTCAACTTTTTATGAAAACTTTGTGTGTGTGTGTGTGTGTGTGCGTGTGTGCGTGTGCGACTGTGCGACTGTGAGACTGTGCGACTGTGTGACTGTGTGACTGTGCGAGTGTGCGAGTGTGCGAGTGTGCGAGTGTGCGAGTGTGCGAGTGTGCGAGTGTACGAGTGTGAGAGTGTGCGAGTGTGCGATTGTGCGAGTGTGCGAGTGTGAGCGTGTGAGCGTGTGAGAGTGTGAGCGCGTGAGCGTGTATGTGTGTGTGTGTACGTGCGTGCGTACGCGTGGGGGGGGGGGTACGTGTGCGTGCGTGTGTGGGCGCGTGCGTGCGTTTGTGCGTGTGTGTCTGTGTGCCTATGTGTGTGCGTGTGAGTGTGTGTGGGTGTGGGTGTGGGCGTGTGCATGTGCGTGTGCGTATGCGTGTGCGTGTGTACGTGCGTGCGTGTGTGGATTCATTATATACCGTATTACAGCAGTAAAACACTATCCATTCGCTCAAGCTACTCGTTCGTACCAGTTTAATTTAATTCTTTCAAATCACAATCTTTTTGCAACATTAAATTATCCTTTTAAATGACATTCATTGCCTTATTAATAATTCCAGTGGTTTTTTGAGTATATTGAGTATATTGATTACATCAATGCACTCAAAAAAATTCTCCCGTACAAACACACATTAATAAAACGTCATAAATGCGTTGTACATACAATACAACACTAAATACATCCAATGCCGCAGATTCTCACAAATGAAATTTATATTGGAAATATTCTCATGTTGTGCATAGCTTATTTAGACCCCTTTGTTTAATAGAGTATTATAAAGAACAGTTTGATATAAAGATTTTCTTTTGACGTAATCTTCACGCCTTTCATGAGTTCAATAATGAATAGCTTTTTCAACGAATGCGTTTGTTTTACTATGTTAAACTAGTAAAGCTTTTTGAAATTGTACATCAAGGGGATGAAATCGACTTCCAAAGAGGGATTAATCGTTTCAACAAAGTGAATATATCTTACCAGCCGTTAAGTCAGAAAATGAAAATTTTGAACTTTTCCCGAAATTCCGCTAAAGGGTAGAAACGAGAAGGATGAATAAGGAAGAAAATCAAGTTTTCGGGACCAGGTATACCATGTGGAATATCGCGAGGACGGAAAATAGTTGGTAAAAACAATGGAAATGCAATTATGAAAATAACCATCCCTCAACGGTAGTTTTAGGGGTTTGAAAGTAAAATATCATGTTTGGTATCAAACGAAGTAGCGTTTTTTAACCAAAATCGAGATTACTGTGTAATTTACTAATTCAGATCAGTAAAGTGGTAAGGAAGAGGTAAAATAGGGATTGTTGTGTTCCTTGAGACCTAATGCAAAACCTTAGAGATCTTTGAAATCAAAATTTAACATGATTTCGGGAATATGTTTAGAAGGCGTTTAAAAACTAATATCACAGGGTGGGAAATAGGTGCTAAAATTCATCACGACGCAAAGCACCGGTATTTTTCTAGTAGTTCATGAAATGACATCATCGTATAATATATTAAGAAACAGAATGGTGGCCATTAGATACATTTTATCGGATGTTAAAGGTTACAAATGTGAACGCTTTCGTAGTTACGAGACACTATAATCTTAATGCACAATGGAGTATGAACGAAGCTTGTTTGTTAACAAACTGGACATGGAATTGAATTTGAATTATAATTTTTTCGAGCAACTGTGCAACCACTTTTTCATACCTTCATATCGAAACCAGGCAACAATGTGAAAACAAAAAAATAAAAATAAACAGCAATATGTATGTAACCATTATAACATAAAATTTAAACAAGTGTAAGTCTAATTTAAATAACTTTATTTAATAAAAAACAAATTATAAGCAAATGCAATTTTTTTTAAATTAAGATTGGGATTTACACATACGGGATTGGGTAAAGTAAAATGCAAATTTGTTGAATAACTTTCATTTTCATGTAGCCTAGTCGTTAAATAAAGCTTTAGTACAGTAGCTCGTTTTACTAATTTCAAAAAACTTCAAAACCTTTTAAGAATTTAAAAAATTTTTGCAAACTAACTCCAGTATTTATATGTACGACTTCTTATAAATGAATCTGTTTGAGTTTGAAATCCAGTAATGATATCATTCGTTGACAATTCTAGACGTTCAAGTAAATGCGTTGAAGTTCTTAGAAATAGTATTATTTCGTAGCCCCTTTCTCTTTATAAGCAGTCTAAAGCTAGTGATTACTTTTATTTTAAACCTTTCATTTTGCTTCTTTTAAAAACTATTTAGGGAGTACAAGTTTTCATTGTGGTAACGAAGAATAAAAATTAACGTCTTAGTCAAATGTAGTAAATAAGTAAAAAACTAATGCACGATTAATAATGAAAGCCAAACATATACAACTTTATATAATTTACGTTTCAGTTTCACACTAAAAATTAATCTACTAAAAATTGCAAAATTAAAATAACGTATTGATGTTTTCCATAATGGAAGTTTTCACCAACCGTAAATGTCAGCAACTCTTTAAAACTTGGAAATCGGGTTTTTTGTAATTTACTTACCTAGTGGAAATCTATTTAAGATTAATTAATGATTTTTTTCTCGTTAACCTAGATTAAGAGTTAATTAATTATTTAAGATTATTCAAATTTCTACTAAAAACAGCAATGTATAGCAACACACTTTCATGGTTTAATTTGCTGCAGTTTAGTATTAACTGTAGATATCAGCATAACCTAACAGTAACATAAAAATATATACCTACATTCTAATCGTCTAGTTATGCTTAAGGAATCGTTTTATAAATGAAGTCACCAGCATAAATAATATATGATGAGCAAGAATGCAGTACATTCTACCTAACACAATTCGTAGTGGTAAACATATTTCCTACATTACAAATGTGTTCATTGAGACTTTTCGCACTTTAATTTATGAAAAGAACGCGGAGTATCCTAATACACTTGTAACATACTATTCCAAAATTGGCTGATAAATATTTGCAATTGCATTATAATTCACGTGAAGCTACGTATTGGCCAATAAGGAATCCACGCCGCAATAAATATTGTCAGTACTTAAATTTTCACACGAGTGGTTTACTAAACAGCAGTAATTAATTAAGCACACTTTAGCACTAATTTTATACACCGATTTAATTTAGACGTTTGTTTGAGAGAGCGTTATTAGACAACTAGCTTAATAATAATCAATATATTAAACCCTGCATTATCATATCAATTCTTATGTTCTTTTTCTAAAAGGTTGAACATGTGTGTGACATTTAAGCTAAACATAATGTAAAATAAGGCATATCAAAATGTTACCAAAGATTAGTTTAAAAATGTTGTTCGGCGGAATAAATAAATTTATTCGAGCTGATAAACGAACATGAAAAATCAACAATCCCCAAGAGTGTGGGAGGGCTGCTTTAGCTTTCCCCGATCTTTCAACCACAGTCATTGATTCCCAACATACGTACATAATCAATGTATGTGTGGTGGGATTGAGGATAGGTGGGGTGAGGATAGAACCTTATATAAAGTAGACCGTAACCGGAATCGAACACCGAGCTAGTAGCGTAGTGGTGACACGACCTGCTTAGCATTCGGGAGGTAATGGGTTCGATTCCCGTTACCGTCTACCTTGTTTGAGGTTTTTTCAGGGGGTTTTCCTCATACATATGTAGCGGCATGGTCACTGCGTGTAAGCACACCATGTGCGGCTGCTTAGGGGAATGCTCGGGTAGTATTTTCCCCCTCAGAACCCTAACACCGTTCCTTCTGATCTCATCCTGACCACGCCCATCCTTAATCTTACCATGCATATATATGTAATGTATGTATGTATGCTGGGAATCCATGATTGAGGCTGAAGGAGCTCGGAAAGCTCGAGCAGCCCGCCCTCCCCCTTGGGAGGGAATGAAATACGTGGCCTTTTCCTTTTTTTTTCCGGAATCGAACCTATTACTTCCCGAATTCTATGCAGAGCGTGTTACACTGACCTACTAGCTTGATTTGGTGAACAGAGTTTTACGTTGCGTTGAGCGCATACGGAAAATTATTCATTAGACCGATGTCGATTCGTGACACGGGTAGTAATCTTATCACCATTCACCAAATAGAATGAATATATATATAAACTTTTTTTTTCTTTCTCTTTTCTTTCTTCACTATGGTACGTGTGTCAATAAAAACGAACAAGAAGTGTCATCGTCAGTGGAATTTAACAATAGAAAGAACTAAAATTAATATTAAAAATTGACAACTATGACAAATAATGTACAAGGTTACTATTTTAAATTTTCCAACAATTTACTATTGGAAGGTGTTTGAAAATCGCAGATCCAAATTTTCGTTCTAAACATATCAAAAACATTATTAAAGCATGTATTGAAAATAATTATCCAAAATCATTAATTTTGAAAATAATTAAACAACAAATTCATTTTTTTTACAATAATTTTTCTACGGTTAAGAAACCTAAGGAAGATGACAAAATTACTTTTATACCCCTTCCTTATAACAATAAAAAATTCTTAATATATAAATCACTTAAAAAATTTAAACTATATCCGGTATTTTCAATTAATAACAGATGTATAAATTTAATGTCTAAATTAAAATCAGAAATTTTGAAAAATGACATAACTAACACTATTTACCAAATTCCTTCTTGTGATAAAGTTTACATAGGAACATCTTTACAACCTTTAAAAAATAGATTGACACAACATAAATCTTATGTTCGTGTTCAACCTAAAAGTATTGCTTTGGCTGAACATTCAAACGAATTAGGACACATCTTTCAATATGATAACACACAAATTTTGGATGTAGAATCAAATTTAAATAAACGTTTAATTTTAGAAATGTGTACATGTAAAAATTAATAACAAAATTTCTTGTAACAGTAAAAAAGATTTAGAAAGCTTACCCATAAATTATAATAATTTGTTGGATAATTTAAAATGGTAACCCTGCACATTATTTGTCATAGTTGTCAATTTTTAATATTAATTTTAGTTCTTTCTATTGTTAAATTCCACTGACGATGAATACAACCGTATTCGAAATATATGGAAAATGTTGATACTTGTTCGTTTTTATTGGCACACGTACCATAGTGAAGAAAGAAAAAGAGAAAGAAAAAAGAATTTATTAAATATTCGTCAAATAACTTTATATTAATAACGTATATATATATATATATATATATATATATATATATATATATATATATATATATATATATATATATATATATATATATACACCGCGACCTGACAGGAAGAAAGGAGAGTACAAAGAGATACGGAGCAGGACTGCGGAAATAAGAACGGAGGGGGAAAAGGTGTGGGTAGGATATAAAAAAATAGAAGTAACAGATGGGCAAACGACTAATAGAAGAGAATATAGAAAATAGGGAAAATGGAAACGAAACGGCAACGAAACGGGAAAATGAGTAATGGAAAGAGAAAAGAGCACGAAATGGAACTAAAGGAAAGAGTAAAGGAAGGGACGAAAGAGTTATACGTACTATTCTGGAATGTGGCGGGGATAAAGAATAAAGACCAAGAGTTTTCGGAGTTCATAAAGGAGCAAGACGTAGTGGGATTACAAGAGACATGGATGGAAGCAAAGGATTGGGAGCGATGGGAAAGGAAAATGCCAGGGTAATTCGTATAGGAGGTGCAGCACGCGGTAAGAGATAACAGAAAAGGGAGGGCAGATGGGGTAATAATACCGGGAGTAAGAACAAAATGGTTGAAACAAGAAGAAAAAGAGAAAGTGCAACAGAGAAGAGGAATTGTAGAAAAGAATATAAAGCAGTGAAAAACAAAAATAAAAATAATGAAGAAAAATAATTGGGAGAATACGCATATATACGAGACAGGGGAAAATCAATAATTGATTACGTTATAATGAACGAAGAGGCATTGGAAAAGTAAAGGCATTTAGGGTAGCAAGAGAGTAGAATCGGAACGGAGAAGGTCAAGTTTAAAAGGTGGAAGGGTAGAAAATAGGTTGGAAGAAGTGGTGGAATAGTGAATGCAAGGAAGAAAAGAGCTAGGCAGAAAGAACATTAAGACAATGGAAAAAAGGGAAGGCAGAGAAAGAAGAATATATACAAGCGGTAAAAAATATAAGAAAATATGCGAAAGTAAAAAGGAACAAAATAAAAAGAAACAAGAATAAAAAAAAAAAAAGATCAGGGAAATAAGAACAAAAGAAGATGTATGAAAATATCTAAAAAAAGAGAGGAGGGACACAAACGGGAATACAAATAAAAGAACGAAGAAATACTTCAGGAATGTAGAAATAAAAGAAGAAGAAGAAGTAATAGTGGCAATTGGGAAAGTCAAAAAAGGTAAAGCGGCGGGAGAAGACGGGATACAAGGGTAGGAGTGGGCATACGGAGGAGAAAAGGTAGCAAAAAGTATGACGGAAATAATTAATAAAATATGTCCGGTATACAAAAAAGGGGACAGAAAATAATTGGAAATTTATAGGGGAGTGACATTAAACACGACATACAAAACAAATGCGACGGTACTAGAGGAAAGACTACAAAAGGAGATAGAGGAAAGGAAACTGATTTCAGAGTGACAGTCGAGATTCAGGAAGGGAGAAGAGTGATAGATATATATATATATATATATATATATATATATATATATATATATATATATATTATATTATATATATATATATAATGAAACACATGGCAAATAGAGAACTAGGTAAAAAAAGTGGGAAAACGGTGGCGTTATTCGTGGATCTAAAGGCGGCGTTCGACAGATTAAACCGGGAAAACCTATGGGGATATATGGGAAGAAAATAGGTAAATGAAAGATTAATAGAAAGGATGGAGGAAATCTATGAGGAAACGAGGAGTAGAGTGTGAGTGGGTGGGGAGATGAGTGAGTAATTCGTAACAAGGGCCTGAGACAGAAGTGTCCACCAAGTTCAAGCCTCTTCTCGATATATACGGGGGATCTGGAGGAGACATTAAGCGGCAGCAAACGGGAGGATTGGTAGTAGATAAATTGAAGTTATGGTCTCTGGCATTCGCAAACGATATAGTGTTGGTGGCGAAGGAAGAAAAAGAAATGAATGAGATGATGAAGATGATGAAAAGATATATGAAAAGAATGGAATTAGAAGTAAACACAAAAAAGATACTAATATTCAGAAAGGGAAGGGGGAGAAGAAAAATGGAAGAGTGGAAATTGGGAGAGGAGGAAGTTGAGAAGGTGAAGAAATTCACATATCTGGGATATACAAGGAGACAGGACAATAAGGACGGGGAGCATATAAAGGAAAGAGTGAGGAAATGAAATAAATTAATAGGACAAGTGTGGAGTGTTGTTTGGAGTAGACCTAGGGAAAACGAAGCTGCTATTTGACAAATCAATACAAAGTGTGGTGCTGTATGGTGCCGAAATGTGGGGGGTGGATGGAGCAAAAAGAGATGGAAAGGTCGCAAGAAAAATATTGGAAATCGGTATTTGGGTTGGAAAGGAAACACCGTGGTATAAGGGAAGAACTGCAGGTTGGAAGAATAAGGGTGGAGGCTGGAAGAAAGGCAATTAAATATGAGGAAGAAACGAGAAAAATAACGGAGTGTAACATATTACAGGCTTGCTGGAAAGAGATCAAGAAAGGTAGAGTGAAATACGAACAAGGGGGGAGAGAGGAATTTTATCAAAGGAACGGGTATGCGATGGAGGAAGTAGAGAGGCTAAGGGTAGAGGGTGTGAGGGTAAGAGAAGACATAAGAAGAAGGGGCAAGTATGTCCAAAAGCAAGAAAGATGGGTAAAAATAAAAGAAGCAAAATACAACATAAGTTACACAAAGATTAAAGGATATATCTAAAACGAGGAGAGAAGAATGGAAAGAAAAAAATTATAGCGAGGTTCAGATGCGGTAACAAAGACTGGGGAAACAAGTATTGGAGAAAATATGAAGAAAGAAGATGTAGATTATGCCGGGAAGGACTGGAGAATATAAGGCATATGACAAAAGAGTGCAGGGAGTTAATGGAGGAAGATAGGAGTGCAGAAGAAATACTTGAAGAAAAGTGAGGGTGAGCGGAATGGATGGAGGCAACATGGAAAGGGAGAAAATATCTAATGAGAGAGGAATCAATGAAATGTAAATAGTAAGAAATAGGTAAAAAAATAGAATACTTTGCAAAATGTAAAATAAAATGTTAAAAATAAAGATAAACTTATTAACCTATTCGTTTATTTAAAATGCAGTGATACTAGCTAGTTTCAACGTCTGCCTTACTAAATTACTAAAAATATTACACTTATGGCAAGATAACTATTGGTTATCACAAATAATCTGCGTGACCCTTTCAACGCAATAGTTACATAAAATTTCGGTACAAAATAGTCAAAAGAACTCATACAAGTTTAGATTATAACACAGTATTAACACTAGTATTAAAAATTTAAACAATAAAATAATCAGAAGTTAATCCTAATGGTCAGCGTATTCAACCGTTAGAACGTACAAAAAAAATACACAACACATTATGAAAATTGTCAACCACAACAAAAATATGAACGGAAATGATTACCTTAAATTTGAACACGTTGCTTGTTACCTTTACTCTATCTATATACAAGTTTTAAGTGACACTATTTTTAAAAGAAAAAAAAGCTTATTTATTTACAGCGCTACCGACGAGCTATGAACTTAATGTCTGGAAATTAGTGACGAACGTTTGGTTTCTTCCGCACAAAAACGATAACCACATAGAACCGGGAAAGCACTGGGAATTAACGCTTAACACCTTTTTTAGGATCCACAACAGTCCCTTTGGACAAACTGCACTTAACGATAAATCAATATCGTGTTGGTTGAACGACACAATAGTATTCATTCAACGGGTTGATCGTGGAAACTGTCCCTACTAACGGAAGTTCTATCAACACGGATTTGAGGTAACGCTGTTCCGCGAGAATTCACTTGCTGCCTTAACGGTAACTTATTAACGCCTCTGCGCCTACATTAAGAGTCCCTCGCGAATCATCCCATTTAGCACCACGTTGGATTCTTATTCCCCTACTTCTTAATTAACCAATCATTAAAATGATTAGCTAAATTTTTAATACGCGCCACAAACAAAACTAACCTCGAGATCCGTCGGGAAAATTGCATCACCCAAAAAAATATTTCTCAACCAGCGGGTGTTATCAATGTAATCGGTATCCGGTAAATTGAAGTGTTCATAACGACGCTAGACCTTAATGCCTCGTATTTAAAAACGAAACTCTTTGTTTAAGACCAAAAATATTATGGAAGTCCTCTTCCAATTTGTCGCCTAAAACGTGTTACAAACTGCGCTATATGCTTTTCTACACTGTATTCGAATACAAAGTAATAATTTTTAATGTGTTCTGTAATTCTCCACTGACGCAATTTCACGTTAATGACTATATTTAACGATATCTACAAAATTACGAGCAACTATTATTTACAAAGAAACATCAATTTTCAACCAACTTAGTAAAAGGATTTCACTGGCTATTGATACCAATACGTAAATCACATCGTAATTTTAAACTTCCATCTAAACTTTATAATCAAACCAAAAACTCTCGTTTTCAAAGGAAAGTGTTCGAAATGCGTTCACCATTTGTAAAAGTTTCGAATACTTTCCAAATACGGAAAAGACAAACTAAAAACGTTACAATCGAAAAGCTTCACAAAAATTTATGCGTTATCAAGTTCAATTGCATGAACTTATACTACATTTCAGACGTACAATACTAACAAATAATTTATAATTTCGAAACTAACGGCATATATTTGATAAAATCACTACCACGTGACAACTATGAATAGGAGACTAAATTAGAATTTTTTTGGCGCAACGTAAAAGTTCCGATGAGTATGAACAACTTTTATTTGAAAATAACTTGTGTACCTACTTTAGTTTCTCATGTAAGGAGATAAACAAGCCACTCTGTACACCAAATGGCAATTTTACATTTATTGACAACTTATTGCTAGTAACGCCAATACTACTCATATATTACCACTAAGGCCGTTAGTTACCAATAAGGCCATTGATTTTCCCTGTCTAACTAGGTGGTGCCGAATGGAATGCGTGTACTTCTTTAAAATTTAGTGGCAGTAATGACTACATTTGAAGATTTTTTACGCTTCACTGAATATCTGGGAAACTATTCACATTATAGCAAAAGTTTAGAGACGTTTTCAAAGTTTATTCAATTTCTACATTTCTCTATAAAAGTTTTTTGTAGGGTGAGAAATAGATCTTGAAAGAGGTACTTCAATAAAAGATCCTTAAGCTCCTGTTGTGAGTATATCGAAGATATCAATCAACTTTGGGGCAGAAAGACTTTTTAAGTATAATTCAATTTTAAACGTTTTTGTAGTAATAGTTTTTTTCCGAATAATAAATTAGGTTTAAGAAACTGGCGTGTGGAATGGCCACCCCGACATAACCAATTCGTAGTTTTGATTATGGTTCCAGCTTCCTTTTGATGAGATTTGGAGTGTTCTAGTTACGATTCAAACAGTATTGTTGATTAGTGCACCTAAATTTGAGCCTGAATAATGAAAAGTTCCTGATAGTAAAAAGATTTTATTCTTTAGAAACAGTTCCAAAAAGTAGCTTCGAAAAAATTACTGTTGCGAGTTCTGCTAGTTCTCGCGCCAGTTTTCAAGCAAGCCGATCGCACATTAGACAGCAAATTTAATATAACATCGATTCTAGAAAAAAACTCTTGTTTGGTGAAAATTTAACTATTTAACTATTGCACAAGTCGTAATTAATATTCTTAGAGCTTTAACTACCATTTGAAGGTTGTTAAGAAAAGCATCACAACACCAGCGACCAAATGGTGCATTAAAAAGCTTTCGATTTAAAATAACATAGAAATGAGAACTTCAAATCAACGTTCTTTACAGTCCAGTAATTGTACTGTCATAATAATTTTCTCAGAACGCTAAGATCCTAGCGAAACTATTTAATAATAATTATTGTCCAAACAGAAAATTGTTAAATAAAAAAACAGAATAACTTTGTATTGATCGATCGGAACGGCTACCAAAATTTTCTTTAAAATTTTATGAATACTGCTAGTTGATAAAATGTGTGCCAGAACCACTAAAACTAGAGAAATAATTAGTCTAAAGTGAAAATTTTTGAATCAACGTTCTTTAAAGTCGAATAATACTTTAATCCACAATTGGAGTAATTTTCTTTAGAACTATGAGCGTTCCAGTCAAAAACTGGCGCCAGAAGTACTAAAACTTTCAAACGTACATTTCAATGGAATATAGTTGCAATTTTTTTGAAACTTACTGATATAAAAAAATGTTACTATCGGAAACTTTTCTTTGTCTGGAGGTGGTAATCCTCAATACCATTATATCTTAAAATCGTATTTTATTTTATTTCTAATACACGAGAAAGAACGATTGACCCTTGAAATTGAGTGTGAAGATTTCTTTAATAGAAAGCAGGATATCAGAAAGTCGTTTTATGTTGGAGGACGAATTTCACGCACCTGACATACTATTTCTAAATATTTGGAAACTGTTAAGATTAGATCAAAAAGTATTCAAAGCATTTTTAAGGATAATTAGTTTCGGGTCAGTTTTAATCTTTTCTAATGCAAAATGACCGATATAATAATGACCACATCATATTTTTGGTGTACCATATTAATCATCACTCAAGAATATGGATAATATATGCTCACTAAGCAGTACCACTTCAATTGTGTAAATGTTCTTGGGAGCTTATTTGAAGGTTTTCAGTGCTCCAGTACCCGTTTTGTTTATTAAGTCCTCCGTTGAGTATGAAATGCGCCTCATTATTCATGATTGATTATTCTCTTCTGAAAGTTATGCTCATTTCGTACCAATTCGGTTGGATGATGTTTCCGTCATGTTTTAGTAATTATGTGAGAACACATAAATGAAAATCTTTCTACATAACTAGTGGCATATTTAATTGCGATAAGCAGGATTAGATCGGTTTCTATGTGCTTTCTGACGATGAGTTGCAGTTTTGAAATTGCCTCTGGCAATCGTTACGATGGTTTTGGCACAGTTAAAAATGTTGTTTAATTGAAAATTACGCGTTCATAGACACGAGGTATTGTAAAATTTTATTAAGCATTTGCATTTATGAATCGTGCTGCAGGATTTGAGCTGCTTCAAATGTACAACAAAATTATTATAACAATCTTGCCTTGGAAAACTTACAATTTTGTATTATAATAGCTCTGCAGGTCCTGTAGTCCTCGGGCTTAAATAAAATAATCACACATATTTAATAACCATGTACATATTGATACTAAACGTAACATTATATGCTTCACATTTGTTATTCATAATAATGTTCAAAATTATTCACCACAGTTCTCCACCGACGTTTATCCCTTCTCCAATCATTACCATTTATTCTTCTGGTATCCTTTTCCACCATCTCATCCACCTCGCCCTCGGTCTTCCCCTTTATCCGATTGGTCTTCTCTGCAGTATCATCTTTGGCATTCTCTCTCTCGGAATTCACTGTACATGGCCCAGCCAGCTTAACCTTCGAATCTTTACGTATGTTATGATTCTTGGCACATCATAAGATTCGTATACCTCCCGATTTGTTCTCCTCCTCCATATTTCGTCTGTCTTTACTCCTCCTAAAATACACCCATATTTCGCATGCATACGTTGTCGTTGGTCTTATTATAGTTTGATATATTCGTATTTTAGTCTTTCGCGACGGGTTTGGATTTCATTAGCTTTGACAGGCTGCCGAACTTTTGATCTCCTCGTGCTATTCTCGCTTGCATTTCGTTATGCTCGAGTCGATTTTTCTCCAGTACCACCCCTAGATACGTAAACTTGTCCACTTTCTCGAACTCATAATTTTCGCCTCTGCTAATAGCTATCATTAGGTTATTTTCTTGTTCATCATTGTTTGTTCACATCGCCATATATTTTCTCTTTCTCTCATTTATCACTAGCCCATATTCACTTGCTTCGTCTTTCAATTTGTATTTCATAATCTCTTATGATTTCCTCCATAACCAAATTAAACAACGTGGTGGATAATTGGTCGTCTCCTTTCCTCTCTTCTCAGATTTTTTTGGGTAATCTTGACTTATCCACAAGCTTGTATCCTGTAGAAGCTCAGCCTTCTTAAAAATTTCAGTGCTGACTTTTTCCTTAGCAACTGTTATTAGGATTGGTTTCCTTCGTTGTATTTCCCTAGTCTCTTTACTTCCTGTAGATCCGTCTCGTTATTAATTCCCACTTCAATTTTATCCATGACCCTTTTTATTTTCTCTCTGAATTCTACTTCTTTCTCATCACCCTTATCCTCAATCCGCTTTATTATTATATTTTTCCTTCTCACCTCTCTTTCTAAATCAGTGATCTCTTCTTGGCTTATGACCTTGCGACTTTAGCAATTCATTCTCAGCCTTTACTTCCTAGTAGATACCTCCCATCTTCATGTTCATTTTACCCATTTCATCTTCTATATTTTGTAAGTTTCTCTATTTTTTCAAAATCTTCCATTTTAGATTCGTTTCCAAAATTTATTTACGAATTTTTACAAAATTTTATAGTACATTCCTGCTTTTATCTCGTAATATAATAAAATATTCATTTTTACTTACTTGATATCCTATCACCAGCACGCCGCGGAAAAGATCTTCGGCCGGTCGATCCGTCGAACCTTGACTTTTCCCCGTACTAACGACTCGTTTTCAATTCACTTGAATTCTCTCTAATGAAATTAATAAAAAAATCCAGCTTTGTCTTATTTGTAACTTATTCAAGCTCGCTGTTCGCACAGTTCGTACATTTATTCGCCTAATAATTGTGTTTGATTGATTTGTTTGCTCGCAACTCTCCAGAATTTGGGGGGTTTATTGCGGAACACGGATCGATCACTATTCACGCGCCTATTCTATTTAAAAATATCTAGCCTTATTTTGTTTCACTGGCCTCACGTTGTAAAAAAAACCCATATAGTCACACCCACAATCGTGTTATAAACAATCAGAATAAAATCGTAATACCAAACATGTGGCCCTTTAAAACTAATCGTGCTGGTCTTTAAGTAAATAAGCACATAAAACAATAAAGCAAATTAGGGTGCATATAAAATACAACAGTAGAATTGCACAGGTGATAATAAGGTAAAGGCAAGGAAAAAAGATAATAGACAAGGAATTTACACATACACAATTGTTTATTGACTACAAAATACAGTCAAATTACAATAAATTACATATAAAGAGAAATTAGTTCGCAGACAAACAATTCTACTTAACAAACTGACACAAAAAAACTCATTAAACGAATCCTTACAAAGGTAAGTTATAAATAGATCCTAACATCGTGACCGATGTATAACTTTGAGTGTGTTAGAAAAATACAGCGCCCCTTTCTCAGGTTACACATTCATCTATATAACAATAAAAACAATAAAACTGAAATTCGAGGTGGTTATCTGGTGCCAGTAGTGCGCGCCCACTGGCAATTGCCTTTTACAATTAATAACCAGCCGTATCATGTACCCGTTCACCAGTCCACCTCTACACAAATACCAATATAAACAACAAACAACAATGCTAATTCATACAAGTAGAAGAGTGAGGAAGCCCTGCACTGTCTTTTATTTTAGCATATTTCAGCTTAATGAGCCCGCGTGCGAATAAAGTACTTTTACAAGGCAATGCTCGATTTTTAATAGGTTACATAGGCTTGTAAAATGATTTGCTGCGAGCTTTCATTTATATAAACCTACTTACACTTGAATTCCTTTAATTGAACATAGACACAAATCGTTAACATACGCGGTTTAACATCAAAAAGGGTGACTGTTATTTGTAGATTAATATTTGAAAAACACATTACAACTAACCCTCGAAAGAAAAGACAACTTAGTGTTGGCTAATTCAAAAGAAAATGTACACGCAAGATGTATTTCAAAGACAAACTGTTTACAATGAAGGTATTTAATTAACCAAAAATCGATCTGGCTCGATTGACACTCTAACTGTAACTCCTTTTCCCCCGATTTCAAAACTAACTAGATTTACTCCCGGAATCAACCACCATTTTTCAAAAGTAATAAAAAATAAAAAATTATTATGTTGGAAAAGTTTCATATTAATTATTGAACGACATCTTAATTTTAAAATATGCATTCGTCCGTAACAAACCCTACATTTAGGCCTCGAGTTGCCAAGTCAAAGACGTCTTTGATTGCAGTGTGTACCGTTAGTAATTAATTACTAACTAGTAACATTTTTACATCAAGAGCGCGCGTATAGAAATGTTCAACAATTCGTCACGCCAGTTTCGCCAGAACACCTGTTTCTCTACCCTAATATATGTTTCCTTTTTTCTGTTTAACCTTTACTTCAATATCAATTACAAACATTCGCACATTCCTTACATAAAAATACATTAAATAAATTACACCAAAAACTTTTCTGTCGCGGTAACAATGGCGATTTGACAAACGTGTTGTACAATAATAAAATTTTCGCGGTCCGATGCCTGCAACGTGCGCTGAGAATCATACATTTTCGATGACTGCGATGCATTTTGACTAAGAGTAGCTATTGCGTAAAACTACTAAATAGCGAAATTAGCAAAATACCAAAAAGTCACCTTTTACTATCCGCACCTTTCATTGTGCATTTTTGTAACGTTTTAGACCTTTATAAGGTGATAAAATGAAAAATGTTCATTTATATTTTTCTTGTGTTTCTTGAAATTGTTTTGACATTAATTGTTAATCTGTTGAAGACCCCCATACACATACAAATACGCCCGTACGCAGGAACACGCACCTACTCTCAAGAGCGCACGGAACCATTCACATTCAAACACACGCACGTACAAACAACAGGCAAGTAATCAATCACGCAAATACGTATGCATGCACCCACTTTCCTAGGGACACAGGTAACTCAAAAACCATTTTATTATAGGGTTTAGGGAGTCTCAAAACGTGTAAATATACAAAATTCTCATAAAACGTTCCTTCGTACAGTATTAAATTCGACCAATATAAATCATACATGTACACTGTGTCCTAACGACAAAGTAAATCATATCTTACACAGGGTGCGTCAAAAAGTGACAGGAAAAACATCTTTTTAAATAGAATACTGTATATTTAATTTCATTTTTGAATGCTTCGAGTGAAACTAAAACGAGTCTTGGTAAATGGGCAGATTCTCAGTCGTTTAAACACTAAAAATTCCGATATTTGGCAGAAAATACCACTAATTAACTATATTAACTTAAGTGGCCGCTCTGTATTGATAATTTGTTATACAGGGTGATGATAATCCAAATTCGCATATTTTCGAATGGAAAAATTTCAATTGCTTTAAATGGCACACCCTGTATATTTTTATTCCGTTTTATTAAATATTAAAAGACCTTTATATGTCCTATACCTGCCTTCATGAATTATTCAGATATCCCGATTAATGAAAACGTATGCCAAAAGAAAACTGTCATCGGAGCACAGATGCTGTGGTTACAATTATTTCAACTTTGAGACATCCATAGCATCAAGCACCAGTTGAATTATTTGTTTAAGTCAGGTAAACAGATTTACCTGACTTAAACAAATACTTCTTTTAAAGTTTTATTCATCTTAATAAATGTCTAAATGTCTTAATAAATGTTCCAAGAGACAGCCTTCTTGTTCAATACACATATCAATCCATTTTTGAAAGTTGCTTCTCACTTTTGATAACATAAGGGTAGAACTTTTCGGCCAGCGTCTCGAATCTTGTTCTTCATGTCTTCTCTGGTAGTCGGTTTTTGACATATACATGGTTTTTTATTAATTCCGAGAACAGACTTTAACGCAGTGAAATTGCATTAGCTTTGTGGCCCCGAAAAGTTTAGTTGCACTCATGCCAGAGGTATTACGGCAACATATAGTTTATTCGATTTGTTGAATTCTCGTTAGGTAGTTTTGAATATATAGATGATGAAAAACAATAAAAGCAACATGAACTGATACTGCTTCTAACTATTTGCTGCACCGAGTTTCACAAGTTTCCTAGACCCCTGCTACACTAGATAATAAATAACATCAGCAACTGCTGATAGCTATTTGGAAAAATATACATTTTTTGGGGAATCTTTGAAAACAGTTAAGACTGGATTTTGTACTACGAAGGTACATCTTTTTCTAGTGGATTCAATGGTTTGATATATACACTTTCCTATAAGCTTATGTTGTCTGAACATGCATATTTAACTTACTAATAAAATTCAAAATTTAAGATACTGATAATTAAAACGTCCACAAAATGGTTAGCCCAGGGCCTTGATTGGTCTCGTTCCATGTGCTGGCGGCGGCGACGTTCCGAGAACGGCAAACACTCCAGTGGTCTCTTTAGGGCTGCTGTGGAAGCGACATTATCGGCATATTTACAATAGAGTTAATTAAAATGATCTTAATTTCCTATTTGAAAAAAAAAATTTTAATAAACATTTTTGAATATATTAAGTACTTTCCCGTCTAGTAGAAATCGGTTGCGGGCAGCTGACTGAGAGGTGAATGGTTTGATACCTGCTTTTATAGGTCTTTCAGACGGGTTATATTTATACAATTTTATAATAGAATATTGAACGTACCTAACTAATCTCTTTAAAGGGGTTTTATTTAACAAACAGTAGTCTTCCTAATTAGTGATTACTAATTACAGACGATTAGAATATTTTCTAGTTATTTTTCGTAACTAGATGGAATTTTAATGCAAGGAGTGTTGTGTTTTCTCTGGCCTTTTTATCTTTATGAAGACACAATTAATAATTGAAATATTTGATAGAGATGGTGGCTACTGTATTCATAGTTATGTACTCACGGTAAATTTAATAAGGGATACTCTCCTATTGAATATACATTTATAGAAACGAGTAATTCGTTTACCGCTTCGTAAACGTTCAGTTTACAGGAATATTTATTTATACAGGTGGGCAGGATAAACCAAACGTTTTACGGTATTTTTATTAAAGCAGGTTTGGTACAGGGTTGATCCTTTAATCTGGGTTATCTCGTGACGTGCGATCTGGGACGAATATGGTTTCAGGACTTCAGAGAAGAAGTAAATTTTTAAAACTGGTAATTACGTTAAGTGAGTTACAAGTCTAACACTCACTTGATTTACATACACTGTGGATCCTATCACAATGGACGGGAAGTTGGCGACCGAAATAATGGTCTAATATTGGGTGCCTTTGTCACTTCCAACTTGTTTCACGTACCCTTTGCGGATTCTATCGCAATTGACGGGAATATGACGAGCGGAATAATGGTCTAATCCAGCTCGAAGACACTCTGCACGTTGTTTAAGTGGCCTGGGGTCGCGTATTTGTGTAAGTTTGTATATAATTATGTGCTGCGTATCGATCATACATTCTGAGCAGGTCAGCTCGTTGTGCTGCTTGATTGACACCCTAGGGCCGGCAGAGTTGAGGCAGCAGCCTTTTATTCGACTAAGAAAGTGAAAAATTATTCCGGAAATAACACCCGGAGTGGGTTTATTGAAATATTCTAAGGCGGGCGGAGTTGAGTGGACAAGCGCAGCATCGTGATAATAAGAAGAGGGTCGGTAGGAAAGGTAAAGTAAAGGCCATGTGTTTTATTCCCTGCCCAAGGGGTATGGCGGGATATACATTACTTATATATGCATGGTGGGATTAAGAATGGGTGTGGTCAAGATATGATCGGAAGGAACGGAGTTAGGGTTCTGAGGGAGAAAATACTACCCCAGCATTCGCCTAAGTAGCCACACATGGTGGCGCGTTTTGCGTTTATTCCAATCCGCGGAAGGCCGTAACAACTTTTGTTGGTGACGCTAATTCAGAGATTGGTTGTTGGACAAGTAGTGGGACTGGAGGGGACTCTGACGTAGCAGAATTCTTTATATTTTCAGAACCAGATCGGGGGGTCGGGGGGGGGGGGGATAAAATTCATCATTTGGGATTTCTGCAATTTTAATTAAAATTGTTTAATTGCCGAATAATTGTTTAAAAAAAACTTGTAAAAGATTTCGGTTTTTTGCAATATAATAATGGAAGATCATATTTAGTATCGACAAAATGTGGAACGGTATCTCATAAAACTGATCAAAGGTTATTTCGGTAAGTTGCTTAATGGGTTTACGTTTTTTGGCAAAGGGATTTATGATATCTTGAGGTAGGACATAAGTGCATTTGTTTGTCTACAGTTGCTTATTTAATAAAAATATGCGAAAATTACGTTTGGAAAACGATTGTGAATAATTCAGATTTTACGTTGGATACAGAAATAATACACCTGTCAAACATCATAAAAGTCGAAGTAATCACCGTGCATCACTTTGCCACGTGTCTAACTATCACACGGCATAAAAAAAGGAATGGGCTCGACTAAGCTCAGCCGTACGGTCGGAAGACCGCAGAACACTCGGATGCGTGGTTGTTTTGGAGGTATAGCTTAAAGTGATAGTAATATGGTTAGATAGGAACCGGGTATGAGTAGGCGCCACAGGCTTTAATAAGGAAATACTCAACAAGTGTTGAAAGGAGAGTAAACCCCGTAAAGCCTGAAACAGGATTTACCAAAAAAAGAAAGAAATAAAAAATAAAGGAAGAAGTAGAAATGAGTTAACAATTCCCCCGAAAAGTAATTTTTATTGTCGATATCCTGACAAACTATAACATTACAAGCTGCACCTAATGTATAAACACTAAAACTGGGCCAACTTATAATATTAAAACAAAAGCGATGATGTAATAAATTGATTGTAATTGATCGAATAATTTTAATGAATACAAAATTACCAAATATCAATCGCTACTGCCGTCGGCTCAATCGGAAGATGAAGATAAAGGGAGAATTCTAATATACTGAATCAATAACATACCTGAAATACTGCCTGCTTCTCATAAGCTTAATTATTTTCACTTATCCTTAATTCATAAAAAAATGTTATCTAAAAATTATGAAAAAATGATAAAATCTCGAGCGCCATGTTGTCTTTTGAATTTCCTTGAAGTTTAATTCGCCAAATTTATTTATAAAAGTATGTAGAACTTGCGTTGTAAATGTAATTCAAGTAAAAATTGCCATTTAAAATAATAGTATAGTAAAATATTGACTTATACGTGCCATTAAAGATAATTATTATAAAAATGCCATATAAAAGTATGCATTAAAAAATGAGTAAAATATAAGTAAAATATTAGTCAAATAGGAGTGCAAATAAGTGCACAAATTAAGTGCCTAAAAAACAAACAAATGCTTTAGTTTTAATATAATGAATTAGAAAATAACTTACCACCAAAATCTGATGGCACCAAATATAAAAAATTAGGTAAAAATCATGCTTACTGCTTTAAAATTCAGCATTAAGTGAATTAAAAAAACAGCTTTCAGAATAACTCAAGTGTATTTCCCCCTAAAAGTTTTCTTGGGTTGCGCGGATACATAATATAAATCCAATTTTTTTTTGTTCTAGGAAATGCCAATTAAATTGCCATTCTCAATTCTACATATTAATAATTAAAAACTTTTCTAATATTACGCCAAATAAATGAACGATTCTTAAATTAATGTACTTTTTAATACAACCACAAAAAAAGGTTGTTACAAAACGAATAAAAAAAAATAAATTAACATTCCACCAAAGCCCACAATGGCAAGCAGTGAGCCTCAGCTTGTGCCCACTGCAATTATTATATTTCAATTCGAAAAGAAAAGTAAAATTATTATATGCCCCCTTCCGGCCGCTGTAAGATCTTACTATTCGTATTCGGAATTGGGTAATTTAACACATAATCCCATTGGGATGTTTAGTAAGATAAAAAAAAATTAATTAATGAACTTGCTTGCCTTACGCTTCACACAGTATACAGTGAATTGGAAAGCTTGTTCGGTCCACAGTAAATAACTACCGTAACGAACAAAGTAATCAAGAAATTTATAGGAAATAAACTGGCCCAAACAACCTTGTCCACAAGAAAAAGTAATGTACATAACACATAAAGATTACGAGACAAAAATTACAAATTCATATGAAATTAAATGTTTAACATTTGCAGTAGTTCACGTAATACAGATAATCGTTACACCCGGTATATTGCAATCAACACAGGAGTTAAATCGTTGGGTGAATGTAGCCACAGAAGCTAGAATTAATTAAGTCAAAATGGAAGCTAAATCTGTTTGGGTGCGGTCTATCAAGTCCCTTTTAATGATTTAATGGAAGTTTTACTTGTGCTTGTGTGCACAAATATTCAAAACTGAATCAGTGAATATATATATATATATATATATATATATATATATATACCGTTTTAGAAAAAAAAGGATTTTGTGAAAGTGAACTGCTGGAAGCACCGTAAATATATAAATTTAATTAAGAGGTAACAATTGTCAATTATTTGATTACAAAATTAATATTATCAGTCCATTTATTTTCGTTGAAGAAATTTACTAAGGACCTCCTAGGTGTATTTGAAATTTGGAAACACAATCGTGTTATCAGGTGATAAAGAAAAAAAACGATCTGACCTTTATTGTTGAAACTACTACTTATTTGATCTTGCAAATTTCGGGTACTATTCCAATGATCTAGCAGCCTTCACGGATATGGTCATGGATGTCAGCAAGGCTCTTATACCTTCCAGCGATAATCATGTACTTTGGATGTAACGTAACGGTAAAATGTGAGCAGAAAATTTAAGAAGGAATGCCCTTATGCAGGTAGTACAGAGGTGCTAAAAGAAGGTAAATATAAGTACGATGTTTAATTAATTATGACCGTTCATATCTCTTACAGGTGACAAACGAGCCGGTAGTGAACATCAACGCAATTTCGATTGAAGTGTCTTTATGTGTAAAGAATGTGTATTGAATGCTTTTATATTCGAAAACCTGAAAACAATTTTAATTACCAAGAGGTTATCGAAACATGTACCACTTATCGAAGATGTGGACGAATGAAAAATTTCAATTATATCCGCCTTTTAAAAAAAAGCGTTAGTAATACTTTTACTTAACCAAGTATTACTTTAAGTGAGAATTTTCCAAAAAAATGATGCTTCAGCATCCAGAATCAGAAACGAAAAATTTTCAAGAAGCTCAACATCCACCATCAAGGGCGTTCTTAAAAAGGAAGAAAGAAAAATTGGCCAATACCTTAAAATCAATTTTACAAACTTGAGAAAATTTGTATTTAATCATTGTTGCCAAAAATTAAAATGTGTAGAAAATATGTATTTATTATATGTATATGTATTATTTGACCCTAATAGATCCCAGATTCCTTTTAACTGCTTTATATTAAATGATCCGAAATCTTAGAGATGTCGCTGAAGGTATTAAATTTGACTTATTTTAACTAAATAAGAGATGTGTACGAAAGTTACATACGTTAATTTAAATGCAATTAGGGATGCGTAAAATTTGCGAAATAGTGAATTGGAAGCATTCAACCTAACAATAAATTGCTGTCTTTAGTAAGTAAATTTGACAAAATGACGAACGTTAGCAATTAAACACGTAACAACTTGTAACCGGTATAATGCATACAAATAATTCTAGTAGTGCCATCTATAGTTTCAACTTATCGTAATGGCCCTCTTAAACGGCTAGTGTATTAGTGCAATTATTAAATACCTGATGATATTCAAATTACAACTTTAAAAAATACATCGACAATAGAGGTTATCATAACTATAGTATATTGTGCAACGAGTAGGGAAAGTTCAACTTTTCTCACGAGGGTGTCAGGCTCATGCCGCAAACACACGAGTGAGAAAAGTACTTTCCCCACATATTGCACACCACACTTTTCCTACAACTGCACAAATTTATAGAATACAAATAATGTAACTTAATATATATTTTTATGGTTAGCAAAACTAAAACAACATTAAAGTATCCTACCTCTTAACAGTTAAATAATTTATTTAAAATTATAGTTAATAGTAATATTCGTACAATTTTGTATGGTCAAACCCGGAACGTCTGTTGAGGGTTGATCATTCATATACGGTGCATTTTCTGTCTCCATTTCAGTAAAGAGTTCGAGTGGTTTTTCGATAGAGTTGACGATTTTATTAGCAACGTTAATTTTATTTTTAATAGGTTTCCCAACGCATCCTTCTGCCACGGTACTGGATTGCCATCCTCCATGGCGCTTTAAGGTTAATATGTCTCCTCCTACATTTACTAAAGTTGTGGCCGAAGAACGTGTGAAGCGGTGACCTGTATATGGATGGGGATTTTCCAATTTTAAAAAAATTGCAATTTTCTTAACCATACTACCAAATTTGTTAATGCCGACTACCTGTCTAGTGCCTTTTCCGTGCTGGTAATTTAAAAAGAAACGTTTTTCTGGCAAATCAATCGGTCGAAGAGCAGTATATTTTTTTTTATATATTATAAAATTCTCCCGTTACAGTGAACGTTCTTGGCTTTTTTGTTTTGTTATTATCGAATTTATATCCTCTAAATTATCGATTTTTAATTACCACAACTCTTCCCTACGATATGCCCCTGCTACCCCAATAGCCACTGCAACCCACAAAATAACAGTCCGCCCGGGATTTGAACCCGGGCCGCCTGTGTGCCAACCGGATACACGATCCACTGCACCACTAAGCCTTTCTCTAAAAGTTTTCTTTAACTGTACATGTACCTATCTAGCAGAATTTGAAATAGAATTTTTAATAATTATCTAATTCTTTTATCTATTTAAAAACCCACTAATTACAAAAAGCTATGTTAATTCAAGGAAAAAAGCGAAAGAAATTCTAAAAATAGTTCCTTCTAAATGAATTTACCTTTATACCAACATTAAAAATTGTGACCAAAGTGTAGACGCCTTTAAAGTTTTCGACAGCTCGTTACAGTATACCAAAAGTACACTTTCCGAAAAATTTCTTCTCCATTCCATAAATTTTTGATGCCACTTCATACCTTTTTCTTGAAATTTCCGGCAAAAAAACTAACGTTACTTTTGCAGCTTTTTCCAATATCTCTGGCGGAATATTATCAAAATCGTTACTACGGTCAGTATGTCTTATTAAAATAATATTTAATGGAAACTACAATGTTTATCAAAGCACGAATGAAAACTATCTTAAGAGTTTAAAAAAACTTCTATAATCTGACAGTTGTGACAACTATTTAAAGCTGAACAGCTGCCAACTAATTTTTTGTCGATTTCTGTTGATTATTCATATGTGGTGTGGTCAAAGTGCCGTGAAAAAAAATATTTCTCGCGGTATGAGCAATACATGGTTTTGAAATTAAGTAAGCTATGAGAAATAGGCTACTTTTCATAGCAGTTGTAGGAAATAATTTTGTATCACAGTTTAACTATTAAGTTACAGATTCGTGATATAGATACCTAAATTGGGTAAATTTTAAGTACATTACGCTTTACACACGAATCGGAAACGCCTGAAAACGGAAAACGTCATTTCAAATGCTAAGTAAATCAATTCATTTTTTTATATTCTATGTCTCGAATTCAATATTGTCCCAGTTGGCAAACGCTCTCATGAATTTGTGAAATTCAATAAAAACAAATTTCTGGTATAAAGCTATCATTATTCAATACCATTCCTAACCATAATACGTACCTACTTTTAAAGATTAATAATCATAATAGCGTTTAACTCGTAGAAAATATAAATGGTAGAACTTTAGGTTTCACCTTTGAATATAATAGGCTCTTTACACAATAAACATTCATGCAAAATAAGCTAAAACCACTTTATCAATTATTATACTTTATGTTAACTATTGTGTCAGTCCTGGAGTTTAATAATTAATTTATTTATCTCATGGAGATACGTAAATAAATGTAAATTTTACATTATGAAATGACTACAAAGTTATTTATCTCATCTAATGTTATAATAAATCTTTTACCTTTTGCTTCAAACACGATGAAAACGTAAATGATATAAATCAAATTTAATAAAAGTCAGATATTAAAGCCTAATATTCTTAAATAATCATTAATTCTAACAAGTTAATGTTTTAAGTAACATTTATTTAAATTTGTCATGTTAGAGCTTTTCACTTAAATTAATTTTACTACTATATTATGAAAATGATTGTCTTAATTTCAGTAAAGAATCCAGAAGCTTGAAATTCATAAAAGAGAAAGCACTTTCAGGAGTAAAATTATGATAATAATATTTAGAACAATCCCATTAACAAATAATTGTAATTTGTCAATATATTACAAGCTTGTTACTAATAGAGAAAAATTGTTGTCATATTTTATTAGCTCTACACTAATTTTTTAAACACAATATAATTCCACAATTTCTCTTATGTCATTGTTTATTTCTCTACGTGTTTCAATACTGCATATATATTAAAAGAAAATATAAACGAAAAATAACAAACCAGTAGTTACGGTAACATATCATTAAGATAAAACAACAAACTTGATGTAAGTTATAATTCTACATTTAAAACATCTGTTAAATGTAAGTCTATAAGATCAACATGTTCGTTCCTTAAAGGTACTCTCTGTTTATGTTTATAGATTTCGTATGCTTCCAAAACATCTAATTTGTCGTTTTTTAATATAACGTTATTTTGTCATAAGGTGAATATTTACTATTAAATGTTTGGCATAATTTGATTTGTAACATCTAATGTGTTTGTTGTATCTAATGTCAAAGTTTGTCCAATATAAACAGAATTACGGAGTGTGCAGTTCAATTTTTAAATACCACACTACAAAATGTCGCTAGTTGAATCTTTGGTATTAAATCATCATTTAAGAACGTTGATATTAGTTTTGAAAGCTACTTTGTACTTATTGTTCTTTTGTAATATGTGAGCTACTTTTACTTTTTCCAAATTTTGAAATTCGTAGGTATTTATTTTCTTTCGGTTCTGTGCTAACTAAGCAAACGTTTTGATAGAAAATTTGTACTTTTGTTTTTGTGTCAATTATATTTGAAATGTAGCCGTTTGCTTATGTAATTTGTTTTATAATTGAAATTTCTTTATTAAAGTTTGTTGGGTTTAATGGTAATGACATTGCTCTATGTATTAGTGATGTATATGCAGCTAACTTATGTGTTTTATGGTGACATAAATCGTTTGGAGTCTGTATGTGCAGGTTCTCTGAATATGAAGAAGTCAAACGTGTTCTGCGTATTAATTTTTATGTTTAAATCTAGAAAATTAATGGCTCTATTGTATTATGTATTTTATTAAATACATAAATAAAAAGTTTACGTCGAGTAGGATTTAACCTACGACATGTACAGGGTGGCCAACTAAGAATGCGAGGTACTGTATCTGGGAAACTATCCATCTTAGAGGCGTGTGCAAAAAAAAGTTATTACTAAAACGGTCAATACAAAAACCTGGTTCTGAAATGGTCGCTAGGGGGGGTAACTGCAATCTTGAATCTAAAAAAGTGATGTTTCTGTGAATTCTGCTATATTAACCCAATAAAAAAGTAACTGATCTTTAAGGTAGAGGATAATTTGAACTGTTTTTGTTTGGCACTTTTTGACGTATGTCTAAAAATAAAGTGGTGGGGGCATTCGAAGGTTTCCTTAAATAACCCCCTGTATCTTCGAAACGGCTAAGCCGATTTTAACAAACTTGGACGCGTTGAAATGAGCTATTCTTGGGCTAAAAACGTTATAATATTTGAAGTTTTGTTAGTTTCACATGTCGTCGCTAGAGGGCTTTGTTCGACATTCCGACAGAAACGGTTAATTTTCGCAAAAAAATGAAATGCATTGGTATGACTTTTTTTTCATAAACAAGTAGCTAAATGATGCCTAAACAAGTTCGCGAAAACCGCATCTCGATATCTTGTTCCTAACCTAAAATATCGGCCAAAGATGACTTTATACAAAAATCCCTTAAATTGTTATTTTTTTAACTATATTTTTCTGGAATTGTTTCTATTATGTAAATTGTGGCCCTAAAAAGGATCGATTTAAAGGAGGAAAGTATTTTATGCCCCCGTAAATACTCGAAATGCTGACCATCACGCTCTATGCACTGCTGAAGCCTCTCATAACTAGACAAAACTGCAGCTTCAATATCACCTTTTGGTATGTTACGTATTGCGTTACGAATCCGGTTTTTCATATCTTCTCTAGTAGTAGAAACACGATGTCCTTTAAGCACCCCATAAATAAAAATCGAGGCAAGTTAAGTCTGGCGAGCGCGGAGGCCATGGAAACAGACTTCCTCTTCCAATCCACCGCTGTTAAAATACTGCATTAATATGCTCTCACACATTAATAGCAAAATGTGCTGGGCAACCATCCAACTGCAAAAACAATTTTTGCCTTGTTTCCAGAGGCACATCTTCCAACAACAACGTTAATTGATTGGCCAAAAAGTCAAGAAATACATTGCCATTTAGGGGTTGCTCGAAAAAATATGGCCCAACAATTCTGCCTTCCAGTATGCCACACCATACATTTAAACTCCAACGTCCTTGGCGCTGAACTTCACGCAACCAATGGGGATTTTCTACAGACCAATAATGCATATTGTGCAGAATGACTCTCCCGTCACTACTGAAGGTGACTTCATCGGTTCAAAGAATTTGAAATAAAAATTCTCTATTTTCGCGTATCATGCCTAACATCCAATGGCAATAGTCTAACCTTCGATCAAAATCTTCCTCTTTCAAGGCCTAATGCAAAACGACATGATATGGGTGCATTCTTAAAGTAATTAAAAACAGTTCAAACGAATACCTATATATTTTGATGGCCATTAGAAATTACCTATGGTCCTTCAAAATATTTTGAACCGTTGTCCGTGATATGCCCAACTCAGTGCTAACATAAGGATTTTCTTCAATATAGCCCAATACGTGGTTAATATTTTCTTGTGTTCTTCCAATTATTTGTCGTTGAGACGTAGGCCGAAAACTATCATTGCCTCGTAAGCTCGCCACTAATCGGGGAAAAACCCTTAGATTGCAAGAACGCCGATTTGGATATCGAGCCGCGTAAACTCTTTTAGCTACTGCGGCATTCTGAAGAGATTCAAAATAATCCGCAAGCATATCAACAGCTTCGTAAAACGCATTTTGAAAGCACAAACATTGCTCAAAGTAACGCGAAAGTATTGACAACTATTGACAATTTGAGGATTATGTATGTTTTGTTTAGGTATCTGTTTCCATTGCCTGTTTCTATTAATTGTATTTTTCGTATATATCCTGATAGTGAATATGCATTTAAATAAACAAAAAATAGGCATTTTGTATAACTTTTAACATTGCTTACTTGCCCGTAGTAATAAAAGGGCGATTTCATTCTGGTGTACATTTACAAACATTTAAAATCGCAATTTCTAGCTAACCTATTGAGAGCCGAAATTGAAGCTGCAGTTTTGTCTACCCATAAGAGGCCTCAGCAATGCACAGAGTGATGGTCAGCATTTCGAGCATTTACGGGGACATTAAAACCTTGCTCCTTTAAATCAGTCCTTTTTAGGGCCACAACTTACATAATAGAAACAATTCCAGAAAAATATAGTTAAAAAAAATAAAAGCTTAAGGGATTTTCGTATAAAGTTTTCTTTGGGCGATATTTTAGGTTAGGAACAAGCTATCGAGATGCGGTTTTCGCGAGCTTGTTTAGGCATCATTTAGCTACTTGTTCATAAAAAAAAGTCATACCAATGCGTTTAATTTTTTTCCGAAAATTAACCGTTTCTGTCGGAATATTGAACAAATCCCTCTAACGACGACATGTGAAACTAACAAAACTTCAAATATTATAACATTTGTAGCCCAAGAATAGCTCATTCCAACGCGCCCAAGTATGTTAAAATAGGCTTAGCCGCTTCGAAGATACAGGGGGTTATTTAAGTAAACCTTTGAATACCTCCCACCACTTTATTTTTAGACATACGTCAAAAAGTGCCAAACAAAAAAAGTTTTGATTATCCTCGACTTTAAAGATCAGTTATTTTTTTATTAGGTTAATATAGCAGAATACACAGAAACATCACTCTTTTAGATTCACGATTGCAGTTACGCCCCCTAGCGGCATTTCAAAAACTTGAAAATATTTTCCAGGTTCTTGTATTGGCCGTTTTAGTAATAACTTTTTTTGCGCTAGCCTCTACGATGGATAGTTTCCCAGATACAGTACCTCGCATTCTTAGTTGGCCACACTGTACTTTTCTAGAGTACCGCTTTAACCAACTGAACTATCGAGATACAAGCCCCAATCGACGTAAATTTTGTCCTTATTCATGTAGAACTAATGTAAATTCTAAATAGAATGAGATTACATTCAAATTACTCATAATAATGGAATGTGAGCCTGCAATATCGCAACGGTTCGTACATACCACAGCAACTTGACTAAATTATTATAAGTTTTGTTATGAACAAATAAGTTCAAAAGTAAATTTTGTCCTTGATCTTCTAAATGATCCATAAAGATATTAGCTGAAATGGGCGAAATTGGACTGTCCATAGGTACACCAAAACCATTTTTTGTAGATAAATTTTATTATTATTGAGTGTGAAATAATTTTGATTAAGGCCGACATTAAATAATTAAATTAATTATTCTTTTAACTAATTCAGTTATTAAATGAAAAATTATTTAATAAATACATACATTCTTGAGGGGGTGTTTTAGAAAACATACTAGTAACATCAAACTTACAAGCATGTTATGTAGTAGTAATTTCATGCATTGTGGTTTATTAATTAGTTCTAAAGAATAGTGTTTTAATTTGTACTTTAAATTGTTTGTTATTATTAGGTTTAGTTTACTTGCTAAATATGATTAGGTGCTTAGATCTAAAAAACTAGTGGTCTAATGAGCATATTAGTTTGTGGATTTTTATAAGACCGTATAATTTTAGTGGTGGGTTCATGCATGAAATGTTGGTATATCTCTAAATCTGTAAAGCAATTATTGCAGTTTTGTAAATTTTGGTCCACATTTTTAAAATTTTGTTGTTGGGTCTCTATTTAAAATGTCAAAATATTCGGTATTAATAAAATCATTAACTTTTGAAATAATTACCTCTTTTCAGGTGAATTAGTAATTTGAAATTTGGTGTTCTACTGCTAAAATCTCTCTAACTTTGTTAGAAGTGTGTTACACTTCGTTGTAACTATTAAATGCCATCGTACATATTTTTGAATTTGTTCATAACTTTCAGTATATTTGTTTCACAATTCTTCATTGCCATTTATATTTCGATGTTTTTAAGAAATGGCAAGTTATTTCTCCAACGGGATTTCTGAAATAGGAAGGTTGAGTTTTACGCTGTGACATTGAATTGCATTTCCGTTTCATTTGAGGTAAATTGTAGTTCTCGTGAATGAAAGAAGAAAGTTTTAAATTTTTCTAGTTTTCAAACTGCATCGCTTAATGCGTGATTCTATCAATGCTTAATATAGTAATGGATTTTGCTTTGGCTTTATGGATTTTGTCTTCTATTAATACGTTTCGACGGCCTTGAATTTACTGGACTAGATGTACTATACTTTTGATCTCAAAACATTTCTAATTCTGCTCATTTTTAGCTGTCTATAAAAATTATACCGAATGACGAATTCATTATAATTGGTATAGCCAATTCGAAAAACAATATCTTCCTACTTCTCTATACTCATTCGAATGTTAAGCAACAATTTGCATTTCTACTTTCTCCGATTAGGTATACTTATAAGCAGTTTATACTATTTTCTTTATTTACAACCTGATTAATTCAGGGTAAGTTTTAGAAGACAATGGTGTTAATTTGATTACTTTCAATAATTTCTTTTAGACCTTCGTGGGGTATACTCTACCTATATATTTGCTATCGTGGGACATGCTCGAACCACATGTTAACCATCGTTTAGGCATATGCTAACCTAAGAGCTACATTGTGAAGAGCTCAAGTCGTACAATCATAAAATGCCTTGCAGCTACATTGATATTAATGAAATTTTGTTTTGCACGATATAATTGCACTACATTAACAATTGCCTTGTGTTCTTAATTGTAGATTTTCATAAAAAATTTTTATCCTAGAATAAAAACAAAAGGGGGTCTTTATAACCTTTTGTGAGGTAAGAGAGTGATCACTGTCTTGCCAAAAAAAAATTTATCGGGTTGATGGTGTATTAAATCGGGTATTTTATTGATTTACTTTAGCCTCTTTTTTAAGTTACTTTCAGAAGTTTTTTTATTTAGATAATAACTGAGCTAGAAGCAAAGCCATATTTATTTTAACCTTATTTATTCCTAAATTGAGTATTGAAATTTGACTTAATTTTTCTTTTACAATTGAGGGTCATAAATCTCCTATTTACTTCTTTTTTAATTTGGTAAACGTAACTGTTTAGTTAATCTTCAGTGTGTTTTATTGACTATTGTGTGTTCTATTTGTTATTATACCTATGTAATATTATATGTTCTCTCTTACAGCTTCACTTCCCCATTCGTAGTTTAGGGTCTGTTTTATGTTAAGCTATGTGGCGCCCAACTGCTTTCTTCCCTACTAGATATATTTTTGTTCTATCACCCTTAAATTGTCATTGATGTTACCCACTTACCCAAGTACTCTCAAATTGCACGGTTTGCTAGTCATGGTGCTCTCTCTCTTTCTCTTCTCTCTCTCTCTCTCTCTCTCTCTCTATATATATATATATATATATATATATATATATATATATATATATATATATATATATATATATATATTCTGTATATAGGAAAAGGGAAAACTTAAAACTTTTGTTAAGAAATTAAAATTCTTGGTTATTAAATTGAACATTTTACAAGTTTACGAATTATTGTAAGAATTGTTCTAATTTATGGTTGTTCTATGTTGGTGGTGTTGTTTCTGGGTAATTTTAGAATTTTATTTTTTGTGTGATATGTAATTTATACAAATTTTTTGAATAAGATACATTTAAACAAACATGCAGGTTATCTCTAATTCGAAACTATTTTGGCTTCTTCTTTAAGCCAACTCCTTTGAGCGTTCTTAATTTTCTTTTCAATTATCGAATTTTTAGTTCTTGGTTAACCTGCTGTAAATTTTATATTAGGATGTAAATTGTTAATATCAACTAAAAACTCATCAAAGAATCTTCGTTAGAAGAAGAAACCATATCGTATAAGAAACTTATAATTAAACATGGAATAGCAAGTCAAAATATATGGTTTACCAAAGAATGCGAAAAAGTTATAGATGCTTCCGATGTCGCTCTTCTCATAATAACCGACGGTGGCAGTTCATCAGAAGCAGATTTTATGGACGATGAAGACAACTAATATTTATTTAATTTATGTTTAGAACCAGAGTTGCAGAAGTTTTGAAAATTCAACAGCTTTCAGTATACCTTTTTTATTAAAAAATATATAAAATACTGTGTTCTGTTTTATTCCAAATTAAAAATATAAAAATGAGACACAAGCAATACGTCAAGCTAGAGTTAAAGCTTAATAAAATGCTGTTTGTAAAAAAAGTTGTAAAAAATGACCGAGTCCCATATCCAGTTCTATATAAAATATGAAAATTTGTGAAATTTCATATGATACAATTTATCCCTGATATATAAAATATTTTAAACCAAGAGTTATCACTCTGTCTTTGCCCGTCCCAAGCCAGGATGGGAAAAGAGGAGAGGAGAAGTAACAACCTCTGAAAAACCTAGGTTCAGCTGGCTCCGGTTGATAGCACCTAGTAAGGGCCTCTTCCTACGGTAACAGGTGAAAATTGTTCAAAGAAGTACGTCAAATGGAAGGAATAAGAAGCGAAAGAACCTCTTTAACTCAACCAAGCAATCAGTCTATGGGAAGACAACCCTAAAATCAAATAACCTGGTCCTCCAGGTTGAGGGTTGGGTCCTTACGGTTCGGAACCTAGCAAAAACTTCAACCGCTAAAAGGCCTAACGCTAGCCTTGGAAAGGATAGACCAAACGCAAAACAACAAAAGCTTCGAAAAAGGTTGACGAATATTGGTACGGGGAATGTTCAAAGTTATAAAGGAAAATTGTAAAAGATAGTAAAGAAATTAGAAAGATTAAAAATCGACATCGTTGTAGTGTGTGAGACAAAAAGAAAAGATAATGTACAGAAAGGATAGGATAATATATACATGTTTTCGGTGGGGTTTCTAAAGAAGATAGAGCAGTCAAAGGAGTGTTTATATTAATACATGATAAATATAAAAAATATATCACAAAAACATAATTAAAGTGGAAATGAATATACTACAAATAAAGATGACGGTTGTAGGGGTATATGCACTTGGAGACGGCGAACTCGATGCTATAAAAGAAAGTTTCTTCTAAAAATTAAATGACGGGGTATCAAACAGCAGATACAAGAGAAACTATAGTTTTAGGGGATTTCCACGGACGAACAGTACCTAAAGGAGAAAAGTGACACAATAGTAGGTCATTTCGTAGAAGCCACTGTAAGCGGCAACGGAGAGAGGTTGATTGATTTATGTCAATATAATAAAATGAAAATAAATAATGGTTTCTATGATCACAAAGATATTCACAAATATACATGGGTACAGCGCACTAGACAATTAAAATCAATTATAGATATTATAGATATAATACAAGATTACAAGTAAATGACATAAGAGTAAATAGAGTTATATCATGCGGTTCAGAACATTATTTAGTGAAATCCAAAGTAATCATTCCGCCCCCGAAGTACAGAAACCAACAGGATAAAAAATAGACGAGAAGAAAGATCAGGAAATTATTAAATATCCCCGATATAATATCCAAAGCCTATTAAATAACTATAGCATAAAGTATCTATACCGACAATCACTAAATTAAAAACTAAATGCCGATCTGGAGAGGCCGCTGCACTACATTTATAGCAATATAGCGGAAAGTATTCATGAAGCCGCAAAGGAAGCTTTGGGAGAGCAATGTAAAAGATTAAGCAAGAAAATATGATGGACTGAAGAAGTAGCGGCAAAAGTAATGCAAAAGAAGCAGGTATGCTTGAAATGGTTAAGTACAAAGGATCCTGAAGACAGACGGTAATACAGTGAAGTAAAAAGACAAACGAAGAGACTAATAACTACAGAAAAAGGTAGAATATGGGACAAAAAATGCCAGGAGATCAGTACATTTATAAGCGGATCCAAATATAAGGAATCATTGGGGTTCATTGGAAATGTAAAATCAGACAGTAGAGAGAAAGTACCCATTACATGTATTGATATGGAAGGATGAGTTGAACATTATAAGCATCTATTGAGAGAAACCAAACCTGAATACGTTAAAAGAATACAACCTACCATCAAAGTAGAAGGAGAAAAAATAAACATTGACACGGAAACTTTAATTAAAGCTATACAAAAATTAAAAAAACGGGAAAGCAACTGGCTCTGAAGGAATCAACGCTGAGCTGATGGTACGGAAAAACTGTTTCGGATGTAAACGTACATAATAAAAAGAAATGTGTAGATGGGCATGACATTCCAGAAGCATGGACATTAGCTTACATCCCCTCGACACAAATACAAAAGAAAATAAAAAGGATCGGAATAACTATCATGGAATTGCAGTAACTAGCACACTCAGTCGGCTATACTGGAAAATACTACGGGACCTGATAGAATTAGAATACGGAGACGAAAAAGAAGAACAAAGTAGATTTACAGCCGGGAAGTCTTGCAACGATAATGCATTCTGTTTTAAAAGGTTGCAGAAAAGAAACTAGCCACAAACTGAGGAATACATTTCCTAACGGTAGATCTATCAAAGACATATGACAATATCACTATAATCAAACTCTGGGAAGTATTAGAAGAATCTAACGTTAACTATAAACTTATTCAAGCACTCAAGAAATTATACAACAGAACAGTAGCAAAACGAAAGGTTGGCAATAGACACTCGAAAAGATTTTAAGTAAACAACGGACTTCGACGAAGATGCTGTACATCCCCAACGCTGTTTAGAGCAAGGTAAAAATGTTAAAGTATGTAGCGGGTATAAATACTTAGGCGTGATATCTGATAAAAATGGAACTGATGATAAAGAAATAAGATCGCGAAATGCGCAGACAAGGAGAGCTATAAACTGTCTAAAATGAAATATTATGGAGTAAAAAGATTACAAAGAAATGGAAGTACAACACATATAATACAATGACAAAAAGCAGCCTCCTATACGGGGTGGAGACATGGAGACTGACCGAAGCTAACAAAAAGAAAATAATAGCTAAGGAAATGGATACTGTACGCAAATCAGCTCGCATATCCCGCAGAGAAAGGCAAACAAACGAGTATGTAAGAGAACAAATGGGCCTTGAAACACATATAATGTCAGATGTAGAAAAACAACAACTTACATGGTATGAGCAAGTACAGGGTGGCCAACTGAGAATGCGAGGTACTGTATCTGGGAAACTATCCATCGTAGACGCTTGCGCAAAAAAAAGTTAATACTAAAACGGCCAATACAAAAACCTGGAAAATATTTTCAAGTTTCTGAAATGGCCGCTAGGGGGCGTAACTGCAATCTTGAATCCAAAAAAGTTATGTTTCTGTGAATTATTCTATATTAACCTAATAAAAAAATAACTGATCTTTAAAGTCGAGGATAATCTGAACTTTTTTGTTTGGCACTTTTTGACGTATTCTAAAAATAAAGTGGTGGGGGGTATTTAAATAACCCCCTGTATCTTCGAAACGGCTAAGCCGATTTTAACAAACTTGGGCGCGTTGAAATGAGCTATTCTTGGGCAACAAACGTTATAATATTTGAAGTGTTGTTAGTTTCATATGTTGTCGCTAGAGGGCTTTGTTCGACGTTCCGACAGAAACGGTTAATTTTCGCAAAAAAATTAAATGTATTGGTATGACTTTTTTCATGAACAAGTAGCTAAATGATGCATAAACAAGCTCGCGGAAACCGCATTTCGATATCTTGTTCCTAACCTAAAACATCGGCCAAAGAAAGCTGTATACGAAAATCCCTTAAATTTTTATTTTTTTTTAACTATATTTTTCTGGATTTGTTTCTATTATGTAAGTTGTGGCCCTAAAAAGGACCGATTTAAAGGAGGAAGGTTTTTAGTGCCCCCGTAAATGCTCGAAATGCTGACCATCACGCTCTATGCATTGCTGAAGTCTCTCATGACTAGACAAAACTGCAGCTTCAATTTCGGCTCTCGGTATGTTACGTATTGCGTTACGAATTCGGTTTTTCATATCTTCTGTAGTAGTAGGTTGAGTCCGAAACACGATGTCCTTTAAGCGCCCCCATAAATAAAAATCGAGGCAAGTTAAGTCTGGCGATCGCGGAGGCCATGGAAACAGACTTCCTTTTCCAATCCACCGCTGTTGAAATACTGCATTAATATTCTCTCGCACATTAATAGCAATATATGCTGGGCAACCATCCAACTGCAAAAACAATTTTTGCGTTGTTTCTAGAGGCGTATCTTCCAACAACAACGGTAATTGATTGGCCAAAAAGTCAAGAAATACATTGCCTCCGAGTATGCCACACCATACATTTAAACTCCAACGTCCTTGGCGCTGAACTTCACGTAACCAATGGGGATTTTTTGCAGACCAATAATGCATATTGTGCAGATTGACTCTCCCGTCACTACTGAAGGTGGCTTCATCAGTCCAAAGGATTTGAAATAAAAATTCTCTATTTTCGCGTATTATGCCTAACATCCAATGGCAGTAATCTAACCTTCGATCAAAATCTTCCTCTTTCAAGGCCTGATACAAAACGGCATGATATGGGTGCATTCTTAAAGTAATTAAAAAAATTTTAAACGAATACCTATATATTTTGATGGCCATTAGAACTTACCTGTGGTCCTTCAAAATATTTTGAACCATTGTCCGTGATATGCCCAACTCAGTGGATAATGCTCTTGTGCTAACATGAGGATTTCCTTCAATATAGCCCAGTATACGGTTAATATTTTCTTGTGTTCTTCCAATTCTTTGCCGTTGAAACGTAGGCCGAAAAGTTTCATTGGCTCGTAAGCTCGCCACTAATCGGGGAAAAACTCTTACATCGCAAGGACGCCGATTTGAATATCGAGCTGCGTAAACTCTTGTAGCTACTGAGGCATTCTGAAGACATTCAAAATAAACCGCAAGCATATCAACAGGTTCATTATTCGTAAAACGCATTTTGAAAGCACAAAAATTGCTCAAAGTAACGCGAAAGTTTTGACAACTATTGACAATTTAAGGATTATGTATGTTTTGTTTAGGTATCTGTTTCTACTGCCTGCTTCTATTAATTGTATTTTTCGTATATATCCATAGTGAATATGCATTTAAACAAACAAAAAATAGGCCTTTCGAATAACTTTTAGCATTTCTTAGTTGCCCGTAGTAATTTCAAAAAGGGTGATTTTATTCCGGTGTATAAATTTACAAACATTTAAAATCGCAATTTTTAGGTAACCTATTCAGAGCTGCAGTTTTGTCTTCCCCCATAAGAGGCCTCAGCAATGCACAGAGTGATGGTCAGCATTTCGAGCATTTACGGGGACATTCAAACCTTTCTCCTTTAAATCGGTCCTGTTTAGGGCCACAACTTACATAATAGAAACAATTCCAGAAAAATATAGTTAAAAAAATTAAAAATTTAAGGGATTTTCGTATAAAGATTTCTTTTGCCGATATTTTAGGTTAGGAACTAGTTATCGAGATCCGGTTTTCGCGAGATTGTTTAGGCATCATTTAGCTACTTGTTCATGAAAAATAGTCCTATCAATGCATTTAATTTTTTTGCGAAAATTAACCGTTTCTGTCGGAATGTCAAACAAAGCCCTCTAGTGACGACATGTGAAGCTGACAAAACTTCAATTATTTTAACGTTTGTAGCCCAAGAGAAGCTCTTTTCAATGCACCCAAGTTTGTTAAAATCGGATTAACCGTTTCGAAGATACGGGGGGTGATTTAAGGAAACCTTTGAATACCCCCCACCACTTTAAATTTTATAGATACGTCAAAAAGTGCCAAACAAAAAAAGTTTAGATTATCCTCGACTTCAACGATCAGTTATTTTTTTATTAAGTTAATATAGCAGAATTCACAGAAACATCAGTTTTTTAGATTCAAGATTGCAATTACGCCCCCTAGCGGCCATTTCAGAAACATGAAAATATTTTCCAGGTTTTTGTATTGGCCGTTTTAGTGTATAGTTTCCCAGATACAGTACCCCGCATTCTGAGTTGACCACCCTGTACAACGTATGCAGAATTCAAGATTGCCTAAACAAATAATGGAGTGGACACCTCGAGAAAGAAGAGCTAGGGGAAGACCAAGGAAGAACTGGCAAGAGTGCATCAGAAAAGCCATGAGCGACAGGAACTTGCAGGAAGGCCAGTGGAATGATAGGAAAGGTTCGGTTCGGTTATAAACCGAAAAAGAAGAAGAATAGTTATCATTTTTTCATGTTTTGTAACTAACCGGTCGTTTAAATGAAAATCTTCCACAACAATGGTGTTTGCCAATACCCAGTGGCTAGAGGCTATCGTTACCAAGGCTGTAGGTTGGCGAACTATCGATTTCGCTCACGTCCAGCAGCTGAGCACTGGTGAATACGCCAAATTGCTGTGTTCTCTATAAAATGAAGGCTCCGATTGTTTGATCCTTCAAAGTCAGAAATTCGACAACCGTTGACAGTTCAATGCCGAAATAAGGACACACGTGCATTTTGTTGCTAGATTTACAGTATGATAAAATAAAAAGACTAACCTTATTTCCTCGACTCTATACCTACTTACATTAACCTGTTTTCTAGAACAAAAACTTCGATAACTGAAATGATAGTTAAAAATGCTCAAAGGAGATGGCTTAAAGAAGAAGCTAGAAAACGGTTTCGAATTTAGAGATAACTGCATGTTTATTTAAAGGGACTTTATTCTGAAATTTGATATAAATTACATAATATTGATATATTTAACAATAACGTTAGATGAACTATCAGTTCCATCAAACATAGAACAAACACAAATCAAAACAATTCCTACAATTTTCACACAAGTCAAACGTCAAATGTTCAATTTAATAACGAAGAATTAGAATTTCTTAACTAAGTTTTTAAGTTTTGCCCTTTTCCTATATTCACTAACACAAATCATAATTATTTACTAAAATCAGTCAAGAATGAAATTAACAAAAAATAAAGATTTAAAATATTAGTGGTAGTAAATATGGAATTTCACGAATTAACGTTAAAGAAAAACAAAAACATGGTATTTCAACTTAGATTTAACATTTCTATTTTAAAATATAGTAAGTAATAAAAGAAAAATGTTTTTTGTTTATAGCATTATAAGGTTAAATCCATTAAAAATTGATTTACGAGGTGATATATGCGAAATAAAACACACTTGGAGTACGTTCTATTTCTTTATAAATCCTTTAACGTACAGAGAGAATCCTCATTGTTATGTAGAAATTCTGTAAATCAATACCCATTTTACACTAAAGCACAAAACTTTTATATTTTCACAGAATAATACAATAACATTAAAGTTAAAGTGATAGAATTTGGTTCCAAAGATAAAAAAAATAATATTAGTTTTATTTTATTAAATTAGATTCTGTTTGAGAGTATACATTGCTTTGAATACATTCGATCTCATTCAAAACTCCTTTATGCACTAAAGTTTCTGCAACTTTTAAACTTTATAATCTAGATCAGCCGATAACTAGAATACTATAAAGCTGTGAGAGATTTTTACAATATACATGAAACTTTTATAAAAATTCTTATTTAATGATTTCGCGTTAGAAAAACTTTAATTTCTATGTACAAGTACGTCATAAGATTAATCATTTTAACTAAATCAACCTTCTCCTGCAGCATCTAATGGGTGGATTGAGTAGCCCATGGGTGCTGTTGCCGGTCCCAAGCCCGGATAAGGGAGGAGGGTTGGTGGACCGGGCTAGCAACCTACCACCGAGACAAACAATTCTCATGGACCCACGCAAACGAATAAGTAATGATTGAGGATTAACGATTTGGATACTTTCGCAATATAATTAATAACAGTTAAATAAATAATAATGGATCAAAACAAAAGAAGCCTCGGAAATGAACAATCTAAAACCATGACGACTCCACCAGGAAATAGGATACGAGACAAAGATAAGAAAAACGTACTTGGATTAGGCACTTAGAACATTACATCGTGGAATCAACGAGATCAGGAAAAAATGCAGAAATAACACTAAAGAATATTGATACAGGGCGGCGCATTAGTGTGACAAAGTCCCATATCTCCTTTATTTAAAGAGATACAAAAAAAAATTAAATACAAAAGTTGTAAGATATGTTCTGGTGCATATTCCAAAAATATTTTTAATTATACAGGGTAGATCATAAAAGCTTAGAAGTAATTTTAAATTTTTTTTTAGATAGAAAACCCTATATATTATTACATATTTAGATTCTACATACAATTTTAGACACATCTTATGCATAATGTCCTATACCTAAGTCTAACCGTTTTTGACAAATTTCAAATTTTTTGCCAAAAATGACGTTTGCAAGCTAAAACATAGGTGGAAATCTTTTCTAAACGAAGCCTTTATCAATTAGTTATGGTTGGTTTCCTTGGAAATGGGAACCCACTCTAATGGGCTGTATCGATATTTTTGTAATACATTCATACAGGGTGATCAAAAATGGACAATAAAAAGTAGATTCAAAAAAACCTATAAAGTAATTTTTTTTAAATAGAAACCCCCTATTTTTTTAAATCTATCTAATTTAGCATTAAAAATAAGGGTGACTTTGTATAAGAGTGTATATTCCAAAAAATTGTAGTTTTTGAAATAATAACAATTTAACATTTTTTTATTGTAAAAAGGCTATACGGCTTTCACAGTTTTGTTGTTAGTTGGCCATGACGGCGGGGTGCGGCGAACCAAAAAAAATCGAGCACTTCAGATCGAAATATTACAATTTATTGAACCCCATATAAATAATTATTTTATTAAACGAACTTAAAGTAAAGACAATATTTTTTTGATTCAACAAATTATGTCCTAATCCTAATCATAAACTTAACACCTCTAATGTAACTAAACCTGTAACTAATTATACAGATAAAAGTACTAGAAACACGTCAAATACGTACTACCTAATAAGTTGTAAATGTCCGCCTCTTTCTTGAATACACAATGCAATACGTCTTTCAAATTCGCTGCTTAAATTTCTACACATTTCAACACTAATGTTTTGAAAACAGTTTCTAATCCTAATCTTCATGTCTTCCTTTGTTGTAGACGGTATTTTATAAACCTGCTCTTTGACGTACCCTCATATTCTGAAGTCCATTTTAGTAAGATCTGGGGATCTAGCAGGCCAAGCAACAGGCCCTCCCCTCCCAATCCAACATTCTGGATATCTAGCATTTAAAAAAGTTATTATCGGACCTGTATAATGTACTGGGGCCCCATCATGAAGAAACCACATTTCTTGTTGCGTATCCTATGGTACTTGCCGCAACAAATTAGGTAGATGGTTTTGCAGAAAGTCTCAGTATACCTCCCCTGTTACTCGTTGATCAAAAAAATATGGTCCAATTACATGATTACCGACAAAACCTCCCCAAACATTTAAATACCATCTAGTTGGGGAAGTATATCTTACAAAATGTGGATTTTCAGTAGAATAGTAATGGAAATTGTGTTTGTTTACACTTCCGTTTCTGTGAAATGTGGCCTCATCTGTAAATAAAATCAAATGAACAAAATTTCTTTGTTGGTTTATTTTGTTTTGAGCCCATTGACAAAATTCCAATCGCCTTTGATAATGTTCAGGAACCAACTCTTGAAGTAGTTGAATGTGATAGGGGTGCATTTTTTGAGACTTCAATATCCGCTGTACCGTACGTCGTTCAACACCAACCTGCTAAGAAATGGGTCGTTGTCCAATACATGGATTTTCGGTAACTGTTAATAGCACATTTAATTGATTTTCCTCAGTCTTGTCACGTTTTTGCCTAGTATTTTTTTCATATAACACATTGCCAGTTCTTTCAAAACGCTCCAAAAGCTTTTCAAATGCCCTTCTTTCAGGTTGCCGTCTCTCTGGAAACCGTTGTTGATACAGTCTTCTTGCTAAGAGCGTATTCTTGTCACTAGCTCCCAAAACAAAGATCATATCAACCATCTCGGCTTGCCAAAAATTCGTTATTTACAATTTTAATTCAAGTTTTAAATCAGTTTGCTATAAAATACACTAATGCATCACACAAATTATCAACTGACAATAAATAATGACGTTTCTGATGATCTCTATTATTTTTATATGCCACGCCTCGCCATCACGGCCAACTAACAACAAAACTTGAAAGCCATATAGCCTTTTTACAATAAAAAAATGTTAAATTGTCATTATTTCAGAAACTACAATTTTTTGGAATATACACTCTTATACAAAGTCACCATTATTTTTAATGCTAAATAAGATAGAATTAAAAAAATAGGAGGTTTCCATTTAAAAAAAATGACTTTATAGGTTTTTTTGAATCTACTTTTTATTGTCCATTTTTGATCACCCTGGATGAATGTATTTCAAAAATATCAATACAGCCCATTAGAGTAGGTTCCCATTTCCAAGGAAACCAACCATAACTAATTGATAAAGGCTTCGTTTAGAAAAGATTTCCATCTATGTTTTGGCCTGCAAACGTCATTTTTGACAAAAAATTTGAAATTTGTCAAAAACGGTCAGACTTAGGTATTATAATACATAAAATGTGTCTAAAATTGTATGTAGAATCTAAATATGTAATAATATATAGGGTTTTCTATTTAAAAAAAAAAATTAAAATTACGTCTAAGCTTTTATGATCTACCCTGTATAATTAAAAATATTTTCGGAATATGCACCAGAACATATCTTACTAACTTTTGTATTTAATTTTTTTTTTGTATCTCTTTAAATAAAGGAGATATGGGACTTTGTCACACTAATGCGCCACCCTGTATATGCTGTATCTCTCTAAAAATAACCCACAGACATATCCACATACTGAGCGTATACGCCCCCGATTTTAATAAACCAAGAGAAGAAAGAATGCGTTTTTATGAAGACCTACAAAACCAGCTAGATAAAATACCGATGAACCATCACATTCTAATCATGGGCGATCTCAATGCAAGAGTGGGGATGACCCTATTCCAGGGATTAAGCAGCGCTTCAATGAAATTGCACAAAATGAAAATGGTGACCTGCTAGTGGACTTCTGCAGCCAAAATAGTCTCAGATTAAATAACATCTTCTATGACCAGAAATGGCAATACAAATATACATGGAGTAATACCAGAGGACAACAGTCAGTAATAGACTATATCATAACTAATAGACAATTTGAACCAAACCAAATATTAGATGTCCGAACTTCGAACTCTACCAATATTGAAAGCGAATGTTGGTATTTTATCTGGCTGGTTTTGTAGGTCTTCATAAAAACGCCTTCTTCTGGTTTATTAATATCGGGGGCGTATACGCTCAGTATGTGGAAATGTTTGTCGGTTATTTTTAGAGTTATTTTTGTATATTGACTTATATAGTCAATGTCGTCGATGTTATGCTAAAAATGTAGTATTGTGTAAAGTAAAAACGAACACCAAGTATACAAAATGAAACGAAAAGCAAAAATAGAAAAACTAAATATAGAATCACTGGAAGATGAAACTGTACAATATTTATGTAGTGATCGCGTAACACAAAAACTTAGTTCAAATTAATAAAAATGTTAATATCAGCAATGTGGATGAAGCATGGCAGACGTTAAAGAATAATATTCTTGAGGCAGCTGAAGAAGCAGTTGGCAAAAGGAAAGTGAATGTGGGTTCATCAAGGAATCATAAAGTGTGGTTCAGGGAGGAAGTCAAAGAAATAGCTGAGAAGAAGAAAAAAGCATATATTAAATAAAGAACATCCAGAAGACCAGAAAATAGTCAGACGTATATATATAAGAAAATAATCTGGCGAACAGAGAAATAAGAAGAATATTGAGAAGGATTTACTAAAAGTATGGAACGAGATATGTACGGATCATAGAAAAAGGTATAGAAGATGCTTAGAAGTAGTGGCATAGTAAAAACAAATAAAAGTACGAAATGTCAATGGAAAGAATACTTTTTAAGCTTATATAAAGCAAATAACATCGGTGATAATCAAATATTGATTGAACAAACAGAGAATGAAAAAAATAAAGCAGAAATAACACAAGAAGACGTAAAAAGGGCAATATGCAGTCTAAAGAATACAAAGGCTCCTGGACAAGATGAAAACAAGAACGAACCATTGAAATATGGAGGAAATAATAATTTTAGAACTTACGTATTAGTTTCAAGTCATATTGAATTAAGGCCAAATACCAACTGAATGGAAAACAACTATAACAATTCCATTATTTAAAAAAGGCGATAATAAAAAGTCTGAGGATTATAGCGGCATTACATTACTGAATTCACCCCAAAAACTGCTAAGATAATTCTCGAAAAAATTTTACCAATTATGGAAATTAGTGTTTCATCAGTTCGTTACCGTTGCTAAAACCTACAATATGATAGTTTCAACAGAAAAAACTAAATCTATGACAATATCAAAGGAGCCCATAAGATGTAAGCTGTAACTAACTGTTTGAGAGATGTTACATGTAGAAATAAATATATGACAATAGACAGCAAAGTGAAATGGCATAAAGCGATAGTAAGACCAGACCCATAATAACATACGAAGCCGAAACCCGCGCTAAAACTACCAAAACAAAACAACTTCTGACAACAGCCGAACTGGGCACCTTGAGAGCAATCATCGGGAAAACAAGATAAAACCACATAGGAAACGAAAATGTGAGACAACAATGCAATGTAGAGGATATTGTGAAATTTACAAAATACAGAAATAGGAATGGAATAGTAACGTAGATAGAGCTGGAAACGGCCGGCTTATTTTAATAGCACGTGACCTACAACTACCAGGAATACGTAATCCGAGGCGACCTCAAAAAAGTGGGAGAGAAAGCTGGATATGAACATCAGGTGAAGGACCATTAAAAAAAGCGTTAAGAATCACCGGCTATAATGCCTAATTAAAGCCGAAGAAGAACTAAATCACAATAAATTATTATACACCTATAAGTAATGCTCATAAAAATTATTTTTAGCGCAGGCGTAAAAAGCACCCGGGACGTTACTCTCAGAGTTCAAAACAATAACACGGGCGACAATTTCTACTTACAGGAGTTGAGCGAGAAATCTGAAAGCTGATTTTTCGTTAGATTTCGCTACTAGTGAAATCAAATAATAATATGTAAAACTCCGCCTATCAATATTGCATGCACCTCTTTTAGTACCAGATGTCAAATTACATGAATGCTTGTTTGTCGCTGTATAGTATTGCAGCAAATTATGGCTTAGAATACATATTCTGCCCTCCTAAGGAAGAAGGCCCTATCTGAAAAATTTGGGATTTTGACATTTGTGAATTTAAGATTCCGGTATATTTTATCCCCCTACGAAGGAAGAAAGTGCTAACTACAACAGAGGTCATTCAAATATCAGTAGTAATTTACTAATCAAGAGTACCCTATCTACGCTATACTAAGTAAGTTGGTCCTATTTGCTAGATTCTGAACATTTGGGACTTTCTTTCTTAGTTTCACAATTTTCTTTCCTATACTACGTAAATCAAAATGTGCAGTCAGGACTTTTCTTACCTAGTTTTATACTTGAGTTAATACAGATAGTAGATGCCGGTAAGTGATTTGTGAACACCTGCGAATTAAAAGCATAATTTAAAAATGCATGACGTTTGTTAGTGCTTAGTGCTAAGTTTGTTGTTCATATTTGAAGTTTATTACATTGTTTTTATAAATTTGATAGTAGTTGGCCCAATAACAAAGTCAGAGCACTATGTACCTACAGAAACAAAATAACGTAATAATATTTCTCCGTTTCGGCGTTAAAATGCAGGATTCTCGCACGCCTTTTGATGTTAGAAATGATCTCCATTCTTAAATGATTTTTAGTCATGAGTTGCTACGGAAACTATCAAAGTAATCACTATTGCCAAACCAATTATGTCCCAAACAGATTGTTGTTAATCATCAGTAATTAATAAATAAGGGAAAATAGGCCCGAAACAACGAAAATAATATAAAACATCCGTTGTGGAAGGCCTTCTAGGCACTTTTTCGTTCGAACCCTCGCCGCTACGACAGATAGCCTTTTTGAACTTATGTTTCAATAGACTATATACCTATATATCAATTGTTTGCAAACAAGGAGCAAAAATATAGTTGGCCTTGCTTTAAATAAATGTCTACAAGAACAGGTAGCTACCATACGTGCTGAAAAAGAAAAGAAAGTAAAGGAAAAGACAAGGATAATGACCCTGATTTTGTTATAGAAAATGAGGAATTGAATGAGCCTTCCGATTCTGACGTGGACGATCCTATAGAGATAATTGAATATGTTGAAAACAACAGTGATTTTTGCAGAAACATTTTGGCGGATTTATTGGGTAGGGTGATAAGCATTACAGAAATAAATCATACGCAAAAATTTACTAAAAAAGGTGAATTAAGCAAAATAAAATGTTTTGATACTCCTCCGTATAGTACAAATGTGTCTGTTTTATAAATACCGAGCGACAAAGCGATATAAACAGGCAGTTTTGGCGGCTTAGTGAGGAGGCAAGAAGGACCTTTATTTTTAGTTTAACCAAAAGGGAAGACAAAAAAATACATACAGCCAGTGAAAGTAGTTCAAGAATATTTACATTTAAATATTATCTGAAATCTGAAGATGTAGTTGAATTCCAAGTAAGCAAAAACTATTTTCTGGCAACCCTGGGATATGATAATAACAATGATCGTATCGTGAAAAACGTGCGAAAAATGGATTACTCATTGATGGCGCCAAAACCCGATGAAAAATGGAACCAACCATGTCCCCAAAATATTGACAAGCAACCTATCATCGACAATGTGAACTTGTTTAACCCTACTCTGTCGCATTATGAATTATATAGAAAAGTGATAGCAGGCGACCTTAATATATCATTCGCAGAGTTAGGCCACGAGGAGTGTTGGCAATGATAGATGAAGTTCACAAAAAATTTAACCATGAAGACGTTTGTGAAGAATGCCAAAAATGGAATGAACATCAGAGGAAATATATAGCTGCTCGTGAAGGATATAAAATGGACTCAGAAAAAGAAGGTGGTATTTCCTTTTTGGCGTACTTAGAAAAGGTGTTTTCTTTTTGTTTTTTAGTGTACCTCGGAAAGTCTTTCTTTATTTTTGTAGGTTATCGTCATCTCCCGAATATACATGTTTAAGGAAGTCCTGTTTTTAATGAAACATTTGTCCCCATAGACGGAAGAAATCCTTTAGCTGTACTTTGGCATTATTTTTAGTGTAACCAAGAGAGAAGACAAAAAAAGAGACAGCCGGTGAAAGTAGTTCAAGAATATTTAAATATTATCTGTAATCTGAAGATACAGTTGAAGTTCAAATATGTAAAAAGTATTTTCTGACAACCCTGGGATATGATAATAACAATGATCGTATCTTGAAAAACATGCGAAAAATGGATTCCTCATTAATACCGCCAAAACCCGATCAAAGAGGGCGTCAACCATGTCATCAAAAAATTGACAGACAGCCTATCATCGACCATGTGAGTAGTATCGCTAGGCACTAGAAAAACACTAGATTGGTGTTCAAGGTCAAGTGCATTGAAGGTGTGAGTAATCCTTTAAAATTATTAAGGTCACGCCCTTTTACCGGAAACTTTTACCAAGCAATTCTTAGAATATGGTCAAGTCAAGGCCATGTGTTAAATCAGATATTACCAGGATTTTCAAGGCCACCTCACCTGTAGGGGTATCGTATTACAATTCAGACAGATTGTTGTCTATGCTAAAAGGTAGGTCAAGATTAAATGGTTCTTGTATTGGCTAAATGGTCCTCAAGGTGAAATTCTTGGAAATAGTAAAATAAGCATTCCTAATCAATGACTTTTGTGTAAGTCTTAAAAGTTATTACAATTCCTAGAAATCAATGGTCACCTGCAGAGGTATCTCGAACTTGCCCGATCTTATCCGATCCTACTGTTCAAGGTCAAATTCTTGGAAATTAGCATTGCTAATCAATGAAGTTTATAACTGGTTTTGCGCATGCGCGAGTATCAGCAGGGGCAATTCTTAGAAATCAAAACAGTTCGTGGAAACATGAAGAATGAATGCTATTAGCTAAATGTTGTTCAAGGTCAAGTTCTTGGAAAAATAAGCATTCCTATTTTATCAGATCTTACCCGATCATATCCGATCTTACCCGACCATATCCGATCATATCAGATCTTATCCGATTTTGTCCGATTCTATCCCAAGGATGATCATAGACCACGGCACTTACGCGCTCACCGTTTCAAGGTCAAATTTAAAAGTAGAAATTATAAGATCATCATCAAGGGCGAAGATGTACTAGGCCGCGATCCTGGACCACTTTATACGAATTTCAGTGTTGAAGTTAGTCAAGGTCATATCTAAAAATAGAAATTATAATCATCAGCAAGGAGTGGGTAGATGTGGAAGTGGTCAAGTTATTTAACTCGTAATGTGCAAATAAAATTGATTCAATATTTGGATTTGCTAAAGTGAATCGTGGACCTGTAGATGCACGTACAGCCATGGAATTTTTACTTCAACTTTTGACGGCATTGGCATTTGATGCTGATCACGAGGCAGTATATGGTTTAGGACGCTTTTATACGGAAGAGAAATGTCACGCACTTGCAAAGAAGTATGAAAATGATGTAAAATTATGTGAAAAGTATTTGAAGGGTCGATATTGTTTTTAGAATGTATCAAATCTTTTGCACCGTCCATAAACAATATTTCCGATGTTATTTCTTTATGTCCTTCACTTTTCTAAAATAAAATGTATAATTTATTGGAGAGTAATAATATGTTCTTATATGATGCTTAAAAGTTTCTTTAAATAACAATATCAATATATGTTTACCTAAATTCACATTTTAAAACACCTAAACATTGAGGTGGATGCTTGGTTAATAGAACAAATCGGCTTGAACTACCAATTAAGTGCTGTTACTAGTACTAATCGAGTAAGTATGTGCTCTATACTTTAAAACCACATTAAGAAGTGTATCCATTTTATAAAATAATCATCACAAGGCAATTGTAATATGTAATAATATTTTCACATTGGACTTCCTACCAAACAATATAATGAGGTTAACTCAGTGTAATTAAACTATTTCAGGATTACCAAATTCATAATTTTTAAATTTTCCTTTAACTGTTATGTAATATATATACTATATATATATATATATATATATATATATATATATATATATATATATATCGGGTGTCCAAAGCATCACGTGACGGAAGATTGTGGCTTCGTTGTTGATTTTTCATTAAAATCATTTATACAAAAGTTATATGGTTCCGATACATGCACAACTTAAAAATATTTTAGCACCTACAGGGTGATTCGTAAAAGTTGGGGGGGTATCAACTTTTTTATTTTAAATGGAACATCCTGTATATTATTACATTTTTGGATAGCCTAATGAATAAACTTCTCAACGTTGTATGCATTTGTACATATAAAATTTCTGTAAATCATGTTCCACTGCAATTTTTCTAATACTTTCTTGTATAGCTTAAAGTATCACTAGTTGAGTTTCCTCGTTGTTTACAAGTTTTGGACAATTGTTCTTTTTATATGCAATCGATCCTGTTTCCTCAAATCTACTTTTTAAATTTTCAAGAACTCGTTCATCTGGACAACGGGCATCGGGATATTTTTGTTTATAAATTCTAGAAGCAAGTAAACAATTACTTCGGGCTTCTCCTATTATGTAAATCATTTGAATTAATTCGTTCTTCGTATATTTCATTTTAAAATATAGAGTTAACTTCTCTTAATTCAAGTTTTCTTCTAAATACAAATGTAGTGAAAAAGTAGTTTTGAAAGAAATCAAGTTAAAATACACCTAATTGACATATTAAAATTTAAATGATGGCACTCTATTAAATCGTTACGTTATAAAATAATTATAGAAAAGTTTAAAAAATGAAAATATTTTTAAAACTATAAATTTTAGCGGTATCTATGTATTCAGATAAAAGTTAGGTCTTCAAGAGTACTATTTGCTCATATCAAAATATACAGGGTGTTCCATTTGAAATAAGAGAATTGATGTACGTCACACGGAGCCTTCTCTTCCCTATTCAATATATCAATAATCAATCTTTTCAAAGCCTATACCTAGCTTAACTATATCCCTGAACTAATTTGTCTCAACTTAGATAATAAAACAAGAATTAATTTTTATTGCTAATCTTACATTCAGAAAAAAATACATTTTTGTTAAATAACTTGGCAACGTTGCATTTTATATGTACAAATGTATACATCGTTGAAAAGCTTATTCATTAGAGTATCCAAAAATGTAATAATATACAGGGTGTTCCATTTAAAATAAAAAAGTTGATTTTAATGAAAAATCAACAGCGTGACGCTTTGGACACCCAGTGTATATATATATATATATATATATATATATATATATATATATATATAATATATATATATATATATCATTACGTAACACTTCCAATTTTCATTGCGTAACCGTACTACGTAATGGCGAATTTACACACACATATAGTAGAGAGTTTCGTTATTCGTGTGATACGTATACAGGAATAGAAAAAGCAACTTTTCAACATCGTGTTAGACATATTGTCCCTCTCCACTAAATTTAATTTTCAAAAAATAAAAGGTATAATGAAATAACATCGGAAATACCAGTTGTCGTTGGTCTCTACAATTATTTGATTCACTTCTACGTCTAGTGGATTAATAACGTTAGTGACTAATAACTGCTTGTACAATTTGCCAATTGTGTTTTGAAATTGAAAACAGAAACGTTTGAGGTATTACATATGACTTGTTTTAAAACTATTTAAATTTTAGGTGAAACATTGTATTTAATAATGCATTATGTGCTTTTTGTTGCAGTTGATTTAGCAAATACAGAATAGGTTATTAGATAGTACTTTGTATATGATTTAATCTAGCAATCTATTAACCTATATATAGCCAAAATCGGGCCAAAGTTGAGCCAAGATTCAATTTTCTTGTACCTTTGGAAAGTAGAGTACTGAAACACAGACAATAATCAGCAAAGTTATTATTAATCTATGGTTATCGGTTAGTAGTGGCCCGGTTGTGTTGTTACACCTAATTTAAGTTTTATGGCAGAGCGTGTGCATGCAAGTTAAGACACGCCTTCACTACTCCACTCGTAGTATAATATAGAATAATTAATAATGTAGAATAATTTAGAATAATTAATAATGTAGAATTTAGTAAGTGTATGTTATCTTGGCAAGGAAAATGGAGCTGATGAAGAACTTTTTGCAATTCTAATAGATGATTCAGAAGGTGAAAATGAAACTGCATTAACGATTGAGGACGCATGTTGTGATGTGTTTGAAGATGTAGGAGATGTTATAGAAGAACATTCAGATAATTCAGGGAGCGACAATAATTCATTGAATAATGAGGAAGACGATATTTGTGATAATTCTGGAAAAGAGTTGAATCATAATGTTGAAGTTGCTGATCGTATTTAAAAACATTTAGGCTTCCAAGAAAGGTAAAACAAAATAATCAAAGTTTATTCGTGCCGAAAGTGGTTTGACAAATAAGAGTAAAGATTATTTATCAATGCTGAAGTTTTTTATTATTTATATCAACGAAATTATTGATATTATTGTGGAATTTGCAAAAACATACTACTGCTGTAATTTTGAAGTTTATCTTGGAAGACAGGGAGAATCAGCAGAAAAAGTAAAGATCCGCGCGTGGTAAAAACTTTAGCGACCTGAATATCACAACTGACAACTTTTTGGCTGATTTAACACTAGCAGAGGATTTCCTGAAATAAAGCTTAACATTACTTGGAACAATGCTGAAAATAGAAAAGGTTTGTCTAAAATCATGTCCTGAGTATTTATTTATTTTTATTTTTATTTTTTGCTAATGACCTGACTTTATTGCCTTGAGTTACTAAAACTAAAAAATCCGTTGTTTTGTTTACTCAACTCATCATGAGCAATACCACTACTGCTGTGGGTTAAATATTCAAGCCAGATATGATTGCCGCATATAATGAAACCTCCTGAGGAATGGGGATGGAAGTGGACCAGAACAGGTCTGAATCCTGTGACAACCCTCGCCTCCCCAGCTCCTCCTGCATTATTGAAGCTTGTTTCCTGCAAGTGCACTACCAAATGTCAAAGAAACTGTGGGTGCAAGAAAGTAGGGTTTCGCTGTTCCACTCTTGCCTAAATTGCGAAGGAACTTGCAACAACGTGCTAGCGGTAGAGGAAGAGGACGAGGGAGACCAAGATACACCTGAAGGTAAGTAACTACAATACCTACTTTTGTACCTAGGAGTACTAAACTTTCACTCACAAGTAGTCACTAGCCTTTTGGGTCCTGAAAATTTTGCATGTACAGAAGCAGATAACCCTGATTCAAGTTCTTCAGATCTTGATCCAAACAGCCCCCCCCCCCCATTTTTTGAAGCGTGTTTCCTGCAAGTGCACTGCCAACTGCCAAAGAAACTGTGGGTGCAAGAGGGCAGCGCTCTGCTGTTCTTCTTGGTGTCTAAACTGTGAAGGACGATGTGGAAATACATGAAGATAAGTAACTACAATATCATAATTCACCTACAAGTAACTACAAGAAATTACCCCATTGAGCTCTGAAAAAAAGTTGAATTTCATTTTATGAGATCTAAATCAAATAAAATTGAATAATAATGAACTTCAAAACTGAAACCGTCGTTGCATATGTATTCATACAAAAAATAATGATATCCGCCAAAAACATAGTTAGTTGAAAAAAGAACTTGAAGTATTGAGTCAATTGTGAAACATTTTATACGTTACGATTGATAAGTCTGGAAATAAAAAGGGCTTTTCAATTTTATAAACTACTGAAGCCAATTATTATTCCTTTATTTTACGAACTGAATGTTTCCATTTGCAGATGCAGATAACCCTGGTCTAGGTCCCTCCAAAAGATGTAAGAGGACTCATCATTAAGTCATTGAACCTTATATGACATCATCCAAGACTAATAGTGGTGTAAGGAGGGTAATTTCCACGTGAAATAGTAAAAATTCGCGATTTTGCAATGTTTTGGTTTTTTAGCCAATTTTAGGGACGATCTCACGGCTAAACGAATAATCACAATAAACTAGGTGATTTAATTTGAATAGAGTGATTTGATTATTGTAACAATTGTGTGGACATCTCCATGGTGTTTTACTTTATTTATATCTTTAGGTTAACGTACTCGTTGTGTTTTTTTAAACGTAAACCCATTAGTATACAGCACAACATTTACTCGCATCTTAAGTGTTCGCTTTTTATGAGATTGAGTCATTGAATTAGCGTCATTATTTTTGTGTTTATTTGAAGTAAAGCAATTATGTTCAAAACATATCATTGATTATTGAATTATAACGTAACTTTTAAAGGTTTGAGTTAACGCATTATATTATTTTCTTGAATTTGAGCACATTTTATGGCGGATTGATTGATTTATTTTCACGTGGTTGATATAATTGAAGTTGAAGACAAGTTTTAATAGACATACCATATCGTAATTGTAAAGTAAATACGTCGTTGACCGAACAACTAGTTTATTTGCATTCCAGGGATAGTTGTTTTTACAGGAATAAATGTGCCGATTGTAGACGTCATTGATTGGCCTGATTTTGCCAAACAGGTAAGCGAAATTTATTATTTGGTATGGGAGCTGTATATTTTCCCGAATTAAGGCACCGATGCCGACGTGTCGTAAATTTTAGGATTCTATAAATTTTGGATCGTGTTTGTTTCGTTTTGTGGTGTATTTTTTTGTGTTTTAAATTGAATAATTAATTACCGTCTCGGTCAGTTATCTTTGTTATTTAAGCCAATAATTTTTGACGTGGAAGTTTATCGAAATATTTAATGAGTTTTAGTTTTATTATCGAAATTGTGCGGCTTTTGTAAAAAGCTTAAGCTTTTATTGAAGTTTGGGTGAATTTTGCGTAAATATTCTTGGAGTAGTATTTTAGTAAGGGGAGGACTTTATTTTAAGTGAACATTATGGTTTCATGTTAGACCATTATAAGATCTAGTTCATGATGTTTTTCCGCTATAAATGTATGTAACAGGGGCTCCTTTTTGACAATTTCTTCTGATTTTGACGTTTTTGTAGTTGTGACGGGTACTCTTTTGCAGAATTAAGTAAGAACCCCGCCCACACCACTGAGGTACGCCGTGCGCGCCTATTTCCTTTACGGGCTGGATGCTCTAATGAGTATTTGGCCTGTAACAACGAAAACTAGAATAATTAATAAAACAACAAACAACTCAGCTGAAGCTTTTGAAGGCCGACGCAATAATGACTACAAATAGAAATATCAAGTACCCCTAAAGGAAGAGGGCGGCAGGTATATAACCCCCAACATAACAGTATATACAACAATAAGGAAATGAACCTAAGTTCATTAACAAGTAGCGAAATATAAAAATTTATTAAGGATAAAAGAAATCAAAGAAGTAGAAAAGCACGCTGTGGGCTGTCGGTGTCGTGGCAATTAAAACATATATTCTAGTCAATGCGATAAGCATAATAAATATGTATGGAATAAACATACAAGTACATTCAAATACGTCAGAGGAATTGAACTTACTGTGCAAAAGGAGAGGATTGTAAAAAAAAAAAATATTTTCATAATCTGCCTAATGTGGCATATTATATGGGTTTGATTTATGGAAAATTAAAATTCCAAACTGGTCAAATACTGGAGATGGAATTGGCAAAACCAAATATCGAGAAAAAGCTGAGAAAATTGAACAAGATGGCCGAGGTTTTCAAATGGTAGCGGCTACAACTATTGAAAAAACTGGAAGACAAATATGAAAATTATGTAAATATAGAGGCAATCAAAGAAGTAAAAGAGCAAGTTCTAGGCTGTGTCGTGGCAATGATAACAAATGTTCTAATCGATGCCGAAGTGTAATAAATCTGTAATAAGCATAGCAAGTACATTGAAACACGTCAGAGGAGTTGCACTTACTGTGTAAAAGAAGAGGATGGAGAGTAATCGCAGAGGTACATAAACAGATGAATTGTAATACGGGTTGTTCAAGAATATTTTAAAAATGTAACTTTTGGCGCATGAACCTCCTCTTTATGCCTTGGGTTTGGGAGGTTTGTATATTAGAGTGAGTAGAGTATTATTGAGAGCGGTTAGAGAGAAATGGTTGTTGTTTTTGCTCCGATTATTAATAGAGCATTCTAATACACGTGCTCATTAAGTTGGTGGTGGGGAGATGGAGGACACACAAAATCATATGTTTACGCATGAAACCATTAGCCATTTATGAATTTAATGTTAAATTGAAATTAAATATTTACGTTTTTAATGTTTTTTTAAGTGTGATTGATGCGCGTGTGTGTATATCGTCGGTGTTCTGTTTTACATTTTTTATAGGAGTAAACTTGGATAATTTTATAAGTTAAATTTTTATATAGGTTAGGTACATTTTGTTGTTAAAAGACTGTTTAGTTTAAAAAGTTAGTATTTATTGAAGTTATGCCTTCTTTCTGTTGTGTTGTGAAGTGCGGTCGGCGTTTTGATCGAGACGGCGGGTCATTTTACAGAATCCCGTGTGTTCTTATTAATAAATCGGAGAATACACGCATATTATCCGAAGAGCCAAATGGTTATTAGCAATAAAAAGGGATGATCTCACTGACGAAAAGTTAAAGTACGCGAGAGTTTGCCAGAACCACTTTATATCAGGTAATTTGTAACTCAAATTAAAATTTAACACATTAAATAAATTTTATGTTATAGGAAAACCATCAAGTCTTACTGATAAAGATGATCCAGATTGGGTTCCTAGTATTAACATGGGTTATGTAACAATTAAAACAAGAAATGGGGCTGACTTAAAAAGGAAAGAACGTGTAGATAGAAGGGCCCTTAAGAAAACTCGGATACAAAGGCAACTGGATGAACCTTCAACAAGTACTGCCAATATTTTAGTAAGTTCATGTAGTTTTATTGTTTATGTAATTTAATGTCTCACAAACTATCGATTTTGACTAAACTTGCTAAGAAATATTTACTGTCCTTCAAAAGTGCTGTCATTTATTTATTCAAAACTTGGTTTATAGGAACATGAAGAACCTCAAACTGTAGAAGTGGAAGTAAGATACAGGGATACAGACTGCATGAGTGCCAATGAAGTACAAAATGTAGATGAAGGTGGTGGAAGTGCCGACACACAAAACGTTTTTATACAAACAGACACTACATCCCAATATATAGAACGTCTTACATCAAACTGCCAACATCTAACTACTGTTAAAGAAGAATCAAAAATAAAACTAGAGGCATATGAAATAAATTTAAACAATTTTTTAAGCAACAAAAAAAAATGTATATATTTTACTGGATTATCACCAGTTATGCTAGAACTAATTTACAATGATATGGAAAGCGACATTCCTGTACATCCCTTATCTGCATTATGTAAATTTAAAAAGCTTCTTTTAAGCTTCATGAAATTACGTCTTAATCTAGATTTTGTGCACCTAAGCTATATATTTAAAGTGCACCCAAGTACCATTGCTCGATGTTTTTATGAAATAATACATATTGTGTATATCAAATACAAAGCACTAGTGAAGTGGCCAGATAAGGACACTTTGATAAAAACATTGCCAAGTTGCTTCCGTAATTCTAGTTTTCAAAAAACTACAGTCATAATAGACTGTTTTGAAATATTTATTGAAAAGCCCAATTCTTTAGTAACAGCTGCACAATGCTGGTCAAATTATAAACATCATTACACAATCAAGTATTTAATTGGTATTACTCCACAAGGATCAATTTCCTACATTAGTGAAGCCTTTGGTGGTCGGTCTTCTGACAAACAGATTGTGGAACGTTCTGGCTTCTTAAATAAAATTGTACCCGGAGATGTAGTGCAACTGTCATTTTACCTGCATTTACAAGAGGAAAAAAACAGCTGCATCCTCTCGAAATAGAAGAAACCAGAAATTTAGCATCTGTTCGGATTCATGTGGAACGAGTGATTGGATTAATCCGACAAAAGTATAGAATATTGCAGGAAAAAATTCCAATTTCATTAATTACATCTGGAGGAGAAGAATGTTCAATTGATAAAATTGTGCATGTTTGCAGTGCTCTTATAAACCTTAGTCCACCTATAATCCCAGCATAGTATATTTTACATAGAACAGGCATGTTTTTTTCCATAGTTTCTTACAGAATAGGTCTATTAACCCTGCTGTTACCTTCCGGTCCATATGACCCGAAATCAAATTGTTGTTTAGATAACTTTTTTGTTTATTAATTTCTAAACTTGTAGTTAATGTCTTTGTTTCTAATCCATTAAATATTGAGGTGGCTTGTTTGTTTTAATACATTTTTTTTCCTTATTTTTTAAACATTTGTAAATATTTGTGTAAAGAACATGTGACCTATTATTGTCGCGACTGTAAGAAGTAGTGGATCATATCAATTATTAAACATTTTTTATCCCATTTCTTTTTTTTATTTAATTTTGGTTGAATTTATTGTGTTTCATATAAAAAACATGGCATTAGAGAAATAAAGTTAATAAATGTATAAAAATTGTTATTTTGGTTCTAATTCATATTTCAGGAGTTCGGGTTATTATGATCCGAAGGAGCACAAGTGTATAGTCTTGTTGAGAAAAGCAGGGTTAATGTGTACTTTATATTAGGAGTATGCATTCTTAAAAAAAACTCTAAAATGTATTTACTAGGTTTCTTTATTACATAAAATTATAAATTTTCATTGTTCAAACAGTTTTGACAAATAAAATTTGTAAACTTAAGAGGTGTTAATACATTTTTCATGAAACCACTTTACAGGACATGTGTCTGATAAGCATCTAATCATTGGAATGCCATTATCTGTCTCATCACATACACACCAGGTTTCAGTAATCCCTTTACCCTCCAATCTTGTAAAATAACGGCCTAATAATTCTGGTAGAACAATTTTTTTATGGTAGTGCATTGCATGTGGTACAGCTTCTGCCCATGCAACCTCGTCTCTATAAAATCTTTCCACAAAAAATTCTTTGGGACTCCATACTACAAAATCACAGAAATTAACGTCACATATAAAGATCTGCATTTGAATCTGATAATAATATGCATGGTGTTTATTTAAATGTAATTTATTATTGCTAAATTTTAAGAAAGAATTTTTGTTTTTGTTGTGTATTCTTGCAGTATTTGGAATTTCATGTTGTATGGGCATTTTATTTCAATACATCCTCTTCCGCAACAATTACACATTAATAAACAATCTGGAGATGCACCAAAATAAGGATAGTTAGGGTTTATTATTAACCCAACTTTTTCGTAAGAAACTTCAACATGAGGATATTTTTCTTTGTATGTAGCTAATGCGACTTCTTCATGATTAAGCCCCCATTTAGTATATTTGCTTTTAAATCTTGTTTGTAACGGATAACAAATATGCTTCAATAATGAAATTGATGGTCTCGCTAATGACGTTCTCAGAACCTGCTTCAATATTGAAGCTGTTATTCTTCCAGCCCTTTGGGAATACCATTCAGAACATTGTGATTGCTTCATTGTTCTTTCTTTAATATCTTTGCACATATTTTCATCCATAATAGGGCTATATCTCGTTGACATTTGAAGGAGCTGATCGTATGTTAAGTCTTCATACTCCTTATTATATAAATCATTTAATGATGCCAATTTGTCTTCATAATTATTTGTACGTAGGTCGGTCGCAAACGGTTCAAATACTCTCATAGCCACAACAGTTTCTCCAAGATTTTTTGCTTTCTGAAATAAAAACTTTCATTAAATGTATATCATTTCAACAGATCTACATGCAAATGCCCCTGAAATTCTATTATTATAATTTAAATTTAATATTACGATTTAAAGTAATTCGTTACCAAAGTTATTCTATGTTAAGAAGCGGGAAAACATGCACTAATGTACTTTGACAATATTGACTTATTAGGTGTAAGGAACGGTATCAAATAAATTATTGTTTTGTCTATACTCCTACTCTCTTAAAAATGATATTAAAAACTATGTACAAATGCAAACCATTGGCATAAATTAAATATCAACTAAAAAATTCCTCGTAAACATGGTACAACTTACAGGTACATAAATTTAATTATATCATACCTCGAGCAATCTGTTTAGATTGCTTGGCACAACAGATCCACACTTAATGTGCATCTGGGATGATCGGCTCCAGTCCATATCTTTAATCTTAACACCTCCAGTCACATTTGATGTAGAACCAACTTCCCATGTGCAAGGCAATTCTGTTGTAGCTTTAACTTGCATATTTTGCTCCCGATGAAGAGCTTCCATAGCATATAACACAGCACCCAAATGACTACATACTTCACTGAGTCCGGCCATACAAGTGCAATGTCCTGTACAAATATCGCCATCTTCGGTACACTTCAGCCAAGTTTGCAGCTGTGGTTCTCTCATTCTTTCAGAATGTTTCACCTAAGTATAATAAAGTAAATTATCTGTGTTTCTCACAAATAAAAACAGCTTTTTGTAAAAATTGACTATGAGTAAAGTGCTTTACATCATGCAAACTGTAGACTGATGGTCAATGTAATTATAAAAATAAGTACTTACATGGGCTATAACCATCAGTGTTGGTTATAATAATAAATAGATAATATGAGATGTAAACGGGTAACTTATGCTGGGTTCGTGCCAATAAGCCTATCGGGAGTGTATCTCAATTTTAATAATAATGGAAAAGCAGTAAATTTTATCACTTTACATTTATTTAATGAAATTTGTTAACTACTGTAACACTCATGCTATCCAAATAATTATGGTAATTTTACAATTAAGCGTGCACAAAAAGAAATGAATATACGATCGTATAATCTCACATTTTTCACCGGCTTTCTTTTTCTTTTTAACTATGACATATTAAATGGTACAGATCGTTAGTTTATTATAAATTTATAAATAACAAGTTGAACTTAAATATTACTTGTAATTTTTAAAGTGGAAAGTATGTAAAATGATAATTCAAAACTAAGCACAGTGATAAAAAACTATAAATTAAATTGAAAGTCAAACAAAACATAAAATCTCAGTTATACTGTTTGTAATTAAATTAACAAATATTTTGATTTGCGGAATAAAATGGAGAAACACTTATCTGTAGAAAGTTCCGCTTCCAGGTGTTATCCGACATTAACTATGAAAATTCCCAAGTATATTGTCCAGTTCTTAATATATATTTTGTTATTAATTAAGTAAAATTCGTCGTTGGCCTTTCCAATGATAATCCTCTAACTACCAGCACGCTTTTCAGACAAACTTACACGACTATTATCATGTTTCCCAAGATTCTGGTAGCTTAGAAATTCAATATTTCGTATCAAATAAATCTGAGACGAGAAGTACGGACAAAAGGCCTTGTTAAGAAGACCTTTCAATCAAAATGACTTAATTAAAGTTCACTAAACTCTTGATAATCAAATCCGCGATAATGCGAAGTAAACTTTGGTAATCGTAAACTCAACGTTTTCTTTAAAAAAATCGTCTTTTTTCCATATTTATTTAGACAACGCTCCTCATTTTTTTGTAGTGCCTTCTTTATTGTCATTTTTTTTTATATGACTATTCTATCGTAAGTTGGCGTATGCATGTACAAAATTTAAATATTGACAATGTAATTGTGTGGAATGAAATCGTTACACTGCCCCCTACCAAGACAAAACCACGGTGGTGGGATACCTGTCTAAACGATGGGAAAATCGAAGTATGGACCATGTAAATTACTGAACTTACTACGTTTAGGTAAAGCAACCTATTGAGCAGACAAAATTAGACCAAAAAATCCTAAATAACCTTAATCTATCTTAAACCTAATTTCTCATTCATACTTTAATATTAAAGAATTTGAAAGAACCTCACGAAAATTGGAAGTCATTCAAGGTAATTAAAACCGTAAACCGATTCATATGTCCTTGAAGTCTTTTCTCCCTGGTGAACAATTATCACCTATATCCACTAGTCTACAGGAAGATACCGAGGGAACCTAGCCCAATAAATTGGTATTACGAAAATTGTGATGTGCAATAATTCATTGCAGTAGCCTTCGTCCGACACGAACTACAACTAATTATTTCAATCATGTTACTAGCGTAACTAACGATCAGAAATAAGTTAAGCAAAAATAAATCTTCGATCCTACAACGCATTTTGTTTAGTGTGTACATACTAGGATCTGCACACGTCTTCCAATCTAAAAAATTTTATCCGATGATCCTACTCGAAATCCTATACTAATCTAACTTAAATTAACCTATAATATTATCTTAAACTAATTAATCGGATTTTCGTCTGTGTAATAAGGCTTAAGGTCTTTTATGTGCCAAACTCCGATATCTTTACCGTCTTTGCTAAATAACCGATAAGTTAGATTTCCTGTAACTTCTCTAACGGTACACTTCTGGTATTTTGGAGCCAATTTTTTGTTGTAATCCTTACTGGCGTCTGAGAGGGTGTAATTACGTTTCAGACTGCCTCGCCTTTTTTAAATTTTAATGGTCTTTTACGAAGATTATAAGACCTTGAATTTTTGTTATATGCCGCATGCAATTTTTGTTTTATTGTGTAATACAGATCAGAGAGCTGGTTAACGTCTTCTACTAACTTCTCGCGATTGTCAATAGATAATTCTTCTTCTTTCAAATTACTTAGTTTCCCATAATACGAACCAGAGATAGGCACAGATCTTCCAAAATTCAAGAAAGAAGGGGTGTAACCAGTAACATCGTGTACTGCATTTCTTATCGCATGAGCTATCTTATAAATCTCCACATCCCATAATTTGTGATTTTCTTTTACGTATGAACGAATAGCTGTTCCTATTACACGATTTACACGCTCAACAAAATTGACTTGGGGGTGATAAGACGCATTATACCACACTTGTTGAACAGCGTATTGTTTCATAAACTTCTTAAATTCCAAACTAATGAACTGGGGACCGTTATCTATCATACATATTTGTGGGACGCCAAAAATAAGGAAAACATCGTTCTCAAGAAACGTTATAATAGATTTAGCGGTAGCTCGACGGATAGCTCGTACAAGAGTAAATTTAGTAAACCAATCTGTAACCACTAATAGCATTGTGTTTCCGTTTCCTGAACGTGGAAAAGGACCCATAAGATCAATAGATAGACACTGGAAAGGGAAACTAACTTTTTTCTCTTTTCCCATAAATCCTGGTCTAGCAAAATTGGAAGATTTGCTGGCAGCACATATCTCGCATCGTTTTACATACCTAATAACATCAATCTTCATCTTTGGCCAGTAATATTGCTCACATAGTTTGTTGAATGTTTTAGTAATACCAAAATGAGCCGATATAGGGTCATCATGAAATGTTTTGATTAGTTCGCTTCTCCGTGAACTAGGCACAACTTGCTTCCATTCAATTAAGTTCGACGTAATATTATGTTTATTAGGCACCAACTTATAAAGTCTATGTTCATCTATTCGCCAGTCAGGATATTTATGGGGATCTTCGATTACTTTCGTTAACGTTTTCTTATACCATGCATCGAGATCGCACTCTTCTAGTTGTAAGGAATAAATTTCAACTGGAGCTCTAGACAAGGCATCAGGAACCAGGTTATGCTTTCCTTTTCTATGTTTGATGTCAAACGTATATTGAGACATTTTACGCTCCATCTGGCTAATCGCCCCGTGGGTTCTTTAATGTTGTTCAACCATAGCAGAGAGTAATGGTCTGTATAGACAGTGAAGTGAGTACCCTCAATGTATCCTCGAAACTTTTCTATGGCGAATAAAACTGCAAGACACTCTCTCTCTGTCACTGAGTAATTTCGCTCCGCCTTGCTTAACGTTCGAGAGCGTAAGCAATTATCTTTTCTTCGTCACCTTCTCCTTGACTCAAAATACTACCAACGCCGTAATTAGAAGCGTCGCATTGCAGAATAAAAGGTTTACTAAAATCCGGGCTTGACAAAATGGGCGAATAAGTCAGTAAAGACTTTATCCTAACAAATGCTTGTTCAGCTTCCTCATTCCATTCAATAGGTTGGCTCTTGAATTTTCCTTTGATAAGATTAGAAATGGGTGCAACGACTGTGGAAAAGTTGGGAACAAATCTGCGAAACCAAGAACTCATACCAAGAAATCGCTTTATTTCGGTTACTGTTTTGGACGGGGATATTCAGTAATAGCCTCAATCTTCTTGGGATCCGTGTGTAATCCATCCTTATCAACAACATAGCCCAAGTAGGTTAAAGAGGGTTTACAAAACTCACACTTATCGAAATTGATGGTTAGGTTGGCGTTTTTAATCGAAAATAAATCTCCTTCAGCATGTTAATATGCTCATCAAAAGTGGAAGAGACTAAAATTATGTCATCAAGGTAAACAAACAGGTTTTCTCCTATTAAAGGTCCGAATATCAGGTCCATAAGACGTTGTTGCGTCGCGGGTGCATTTACAATACCGAAAGGCATGACAGTATATTCAAATAGTCCACGTCGAGGTACAGTGAATGCCGTTTTTCGCACGAATCAGCGTGAAGAGGATTTGGTAGAATGCTTGCTTAAGATCGATAGAACTAATATATTTGGCATCCCTTAATTTATCCAGAATAGAAGAAAGATAGGGAAGCGGGTACGCGTCTTTTTTAGTAACGGCATTTAGTTTCCTACCGTCGAAACAAAGGCGATAATTTCCATCTTTCTTTTTTTACTAACAGCATAGGCGAAGACCAAGGTGACGTAGAAGGACGTATCGTTCCCATCGATAACATTTTATCGATCTCTCTGTCAGCATGAACTTGCATAGCCGGTGATAAAGGAAAGTATCGCTGTTTTATAGGACAGGCGTCGCCAGTATCTATTTTATGTATTATTTTATTTGTTTTGCCCAAAATTGGACAGGAAATTTCTCTGAATAATTCGACGGTGTGTGAAAGAATAATTGACTGTTTAGGGTCCAAATCTTCAATCCCCTGGACATTTTGTAAAGAGAATGATTCTGAAACAAAGAAACTGTCTCGAGAAAAATCTGTTTTTATACCGAAACTGTAACAAAAATCTATACCAAGAATCAGACTAGCTTCTATACTATCGGAAACAAGTGCATCTATAGTTCTAGTCACATCTTCAATAGTGATGGGTAACTTAACGGTTCCCAAAACATTTTGGTATTGACCATCAGCGGTTTTTAACGATTTGGTACCGAAAGTTCTTATTAAACGGAGGTCATATTCCTTAATTAAGAAAATACCTAACTTCCTAAAATTGTTTGGTTTGCACCAGAATCAAAAGAGATTTTATTTGAGTTTGAAAATGCTAACAGTCACGTAAGGGCGATTATCATTATTTGTATGGGAAAACATTGTAGAAATTGTGACAGGTTGTTTATAAAATTCATGTACAGTTTTAACCAAAAGTTCCATTGTATACTATCAGTCTGTAGATGTTCATCAGTAGGAGTAAAGCGACCGAAAGACTTCCTCCCTTTACAAGTTTTTGGGTTACAACGAGGACATTTTGAAAAGTAAGCATCAGGATGTCCACAAACGAAACAGAAAACTTTCTTTTCTTCGGAAAGGCAGGTTCTGAACGTATGCCCTTTGTCTTGGCAGTTCCAGCAGACTAATTCCGGGTTGACTCTATTAAAATATCTTTTAGCGGGGTAAGAATTTTAGGTCCTGACACGTTAGTTTTTGGAGATGCTACTTTGGTCGCGCAAACCTCAGTTTTTTAGAACTCATAGCAGGTTTGTACATTAAATCTGGTTCTAATTGAATGTAGCTGGCAATAGAAGGGTTGCGGTAGCGGCGTTTTGTAGTTTTGTTTCCTCTAACCTTTTGCACAAAGAAATTAATTGGTCAAAAGAAATAATATTGGTTAAAGCTAACTGAGTTGCATAATAAGGTTGTAGATTGCGAAGAATATACCTAAGTTGTTTGTCTTCCGTAGGATGTTCCTGTAATCTATCAAATAAGTTAACCATAGCGGCTATGAAAATTATAGGCCTCTCATCTGAACCTTGCTTACGACGTTTAATCTCGTCCCACAATACTTCATCGAAATCAATTGGGAGGAAATCTGAGCGGAGTTTATTCACTAATTGTTCCCAAGTATTAACTCGGTTACGAATTGCCCTAAACCAAACTAAACCTGATCCTGAAAATAAATCAACTGCACTATCGAAAAGTTGTGAGGTTGAAACGTTTCGAGCAACTCTCAGCTCCTCCACTCTTTGTAAAATGAATTAACACCAGTTACGGATGTATCGCCAGTAAAGTTAAATTCCACTTGCACACTGGAATTGACTTAACAGCATCCGATCTATAAGAAATATTATGCGGAAATTGCATACGATCTAGTTCTTGCCGCAAATTATGAAGGTCAGGTAAGGGTGCTTCATTATGAGAAGGTGATGAACGGGTTAGGTAATCATTCTCGCCAGGAGGGTATTGTTGACTAATAGGGTCGGAAAATGATACACGTGTTCTAGCGGTAGTAGAGTTCGCGAGAGGATTTCATTTTGTAAGTAATCCTGAGAAATGCGAATACTATCCGGGTCACTATTATCATCAAGGTTTTCTGCCGTATTATTTAAGAGTTCAATTAAATCAAGGCATTCTGAACATATTTTGGTATGTTCTTGTTGAAGATTATCATCAGAGGGTTCTAATCTGTTTAAACGAGTAAAAATATGAGATAGTCTGGTATTTAACTTACTGTATTCAGAAATATTCGGAGACTGAATATAATTATTTACTAACGACCCTAATTCACTCACTTTTTTTGTCGCAAACATCGAGTTCTAGTGTTATATCAAAGACAACGGGTGTATAAGATGCAATTAAAGAAACATTAATTTTTTCTAGTGCAATTTTAGCACGAAGGGATCTACGTTTTGCATCGACATTCATACCCTCGGGATTAATATTTCTCCACCGAAGTTCATAAGATAATTCATCCGCTCTTAACGCGTTAACATTCATGATGAAATTCTTAAAAAAATAAATGGTAAATATGTATTATTTGAATTCAAAAGAAACATTTACATCGAGATCACTCCAAAAATCGAGGCCTCACGTTGTTTTGCGCCACTCTATAACCATCAGTGTTGGTTATAATAATAAATAGATAATATGAGATGTAAACGGGTAACTTATGCTGGGTTCGTGCCAATAAGCCTATCGGGAGTGTATCTCAATTTTAATAATAATGGAAAAGCAGTAAATTTTATCACTTTACATTTATTTAATGAAATTTGTTAACTACTGTAACACTCATGCTATCCAAATAATTATGGTAATTTTACAATTAAGCGTGCACAAAAAGAAATGAATATACGATCGTATAATCTCACATTTTTCACCGGCTTTCTTTTTCTTTTTAACTATGACATATTAAATGGTACAGATCGTTAGTTTATTATAAATTTATAAATAACAAGTTGAACTTAAATATTACTTGTAATTTTTAAAGTGGAAAGTATGTAAAATGATAATTCAAAACTAAGCACAGTGATAAAAAAAACTATAAATTAAATTGAAAGTCAAACAAAACATAAAATCTCAGTTATACTGTTTGTAATTAAATTAACAAATATTTTGATTTGCGGAATAAAATGGAGAAACACTTATCTGTAGAAAGTTCCGCTTCCAGGTGTTATCCGACATTAACTATGAAAATTCCCAAGTATATTGTCCAGTTCTTAATATATATTTTGTTATTAATTAAGTAAAATTCGTCGTTGACCTTTCCAATGATAATCCTCTAACTACCAGCATGCTTTTCAAACAAACTTACACGACTATTATCATGTTTCCCAAGATTCTGGTAGCTTAGAAATTCAATATTTCGTATCAAATAAATCTGAGACGAGAAGTACGGACAAAAGGCCTTGTTAAGAAGACCTTTCAATCAAAATGACTTAATTAAAGTTCACTAAACTCTTAATAATCAAATCCGCGATAATGCGAAGTAAACTTTGGTAATCGTAAACTCAACGTTTTCTTTAAAAAAATCGTCTTTTTTCCCTATTTATTTAGACAACGCTCCTCATTTTTTTTGTAGTGCCTTCTTTATTGTCATTTTTTTTTATATGACTATTCTATCGTAAGTTGGCGTATGCATGTACAAAATTTAAATATTGACAATGTAATTGTGTGGAATGAAATCGTTACAGGGCTAACACCAGAATGAAGTGATTATACTTCTTACATCCAATTTTTGTTACAAAACCAGAAACATAATATCTGTACGCTTGCAGTGACTTGTAGGCTTTCACTTGTTCTCTACTATAAAAATTATGTGTTAACACTAGGTAATTGTATATATCGCCCCACTGGATCTTAGGAAGCATTTCCTTGTGAAAATCAATATCTCCGTTAGATAAAATATACGGATCAAGCCCAAAATCCTGAATTTTCTCCTTGTATCTAACAGCTATATCTGGATCACTGTTTTGTAATCGTTGGTAGTAATCACTAGCAATGATTACAGCCATGATATGCCCTGATACAAATCACTACACTTACTAGCTAAAATAAAAATAATCTACACTACAAAGAATACTTAAGAAACTACAAAATGCTTATGACCTATAACCCTAATTATTAAGTAAGAAAAACGTACAAAATAACAATAGACTAATACAACAAAGCTAATACTAATAAAAACAAAATAACAAAAGGACAAACGTAAATTAATAATCAAAATTATACAGATTCAGAATCCTAGTAGCGTGTTACAATACGTTAAATACGCAACAGCTGTTTTTGTATGTCCTCCACCGACGAAATTTACCGTACATCACCGATTCTGTGACGTCATTTGCAAATGCCTCATAAAGGAATACAGTCGACAATGTATATTAATTTACTACGTTTTAGAAAATAAATAATTACATTAACAGTAATCGAGTCGTATAAAGAAACATGCGGTGATTACTTAGCGAGCGAGATAAGAAAATATCAGTAATCTAGGTGCGCGAAGAAGGAGGGCAGTGTGATAGTCTGCACGTGTCCCTATATTAATCGTTTTCTTATCACGTAAGCGATTTTGCCTGTAAATTTTTATAGATTTTTGTGTAGTTTCAATTACTAAAAGATGCCTAATGCGGTGGATCTGAAAAATAGCATAAAAATAATTAAAGCTAATTTAACACGTTTTAGAAATGATATTGAATCAACTAAATCATTGGAATTTGATGATAATACGTTGGTTCAATTAAAATTACGCTTAGATAAAATCGAGCCTTGTTTGAAAAAATTTAATGAGTTGCAAACGAGATAGAGTTATTAAAAGGGAGGGAGGTTGATGAGGATAAAAGATATAATTTTGAGGATAACTATTCTGAAATTATGCGCGAACGTAACGCTTTAATTAAACAGTATGAAAAACAGTTCATTCTCACAACAAAATTCTTCCGTGGTTGCAAATAATTCAGTTGCTTTAAATAATAATAATGGTGGTTGTGTTAATTCCGTAATACGGTTACCTCCTACCATATTACCAACATTTGACGGTAAATATAGTAATTGGTTAGGATTTAAAGATGCATTAACTGCGCTAGTAGATGACGTATCAGCGGGTAATTACCGAACTGCTTGGTAATTTTTGGTTGATAGGTTTGAAAATAAAAAACTTATTGTATATAATCACATACGCGAAATATTTGATAATCCAACAATTGTAAAAGAATCGTTTTTTGATTTGAGAAACCTTTTCGATAATATGACAAAGAATCTTCGCTCCTTAAACAATTTGAATGAACCGACAAGTAGTTGGGATCGTTTAAGGGCAGTCCGACGCGAATATAAACCCAATGTTAACTTTATGCATATCTCAAAAACTATAAGAAGTAATAATTTCAATTTTTTTTTTTATTTTGAAGGTTGGCTCTTTATCTAGTTCCGTACGGAGGGTTTTCAAAATAAAATAAAAATAATATATTTTAAAATTTCGTTCAAAAGTACTTACAATTTTAATGAAAAAATAATTTTTACAAATTTTTTCTCAGCCTGGAATGTTGATTTTTTAAAACCCTTCCGCACAGAACTAGTAATTGTTGTCAAAAATGTACAAAAAAAAATTGATAATGATATCTTTATTAGTACTGGCTACAGCTTACATCAAAATTTTCAGAAAACGAAGAATACAGTGAGGCTGAACAAAAAGTAATCATACTTACAAGAATAGTTATACCCAGAACTGTAGGATGGGTTGTCCTGGTCCTCCTCATCCTCATATAAGTCTTCTAACTTCCTTTTCTCAAATTTGTAACCTGTCGCAGCTTTTTCCGCCTTGCGAAAACAGGCTAAATCAAGTCTTTTCATATTTTATTATATGTTTTATTATCAAAGTATAAGTTCAAAGGTAAATATGTAATTAAAAATTATTATTAATTTTATTAAATACATAAATAAAAAGTTTTACCTCGAGTAGGATTCGAACCTACGACCTGTCGTAGGTTCGAATCCTACTCGACGTAAAGTTTTCATTTATATATTTAATAAAATTAATAATAATTTTTAAGTCTTTTCATAGCTTTTCAAAGGAAAATATATATTTTTATTCTTAGTGTTATATATGGTTGTAAAGAGGAGATTTCAGAGAATAATAATCAATTAAAACCCAAAAATTGGAAAAAAAATTTCCAGTCGGACTGCCCTTAATCATTTATATAATGGCCAATAAATTCGATAGTATTACTAGGCGCGATTGGGAAGCTTATCACTAACGAAATGAATTGCCTGATATGACAGATATGCGCGAATTTTTAAACACAAAATGTGATGTTTTAGAAAAAATTGAAATAACCAAATCGGAAAAATATAAATTAAAGGCAGAAATAGTACAAGGTCAATTTAAAAGACAGGTTATCAGTAAAAGTTTTGCTTCAACGGATAAGATGTATTTTATCAATTCTGTAAGCAAAATCATCAAAGTTATAAATGAGAATCTTTTTAAAATTTAAGCGTGTTGGATAGAATAAATGTAATAAAACAATTAAAACTATGTTTCAATTGTTTACGGTATAAACATTTTGCCGTCAATTGTAAACTAAATAAATGTTATAAGTATAAAAAGGCACATAATATTTTATTGCATTTAATCAAGAGAAAGCTAGTTTGGGGATTGAAGACAGCTCCAACTACGATACAAGTGTTACTATCTACAACTATTGTTAAAATTAAAAGTTATAAAAATGAGTACATAAATTGTAGGGCTTTAATTGATAGTGGATCGCGAAGTAATTTTGTGTCAAATCAAGTGTGTCAAAAATTGGTGTGCAACCACATAAAATTAATTTTCTTGTAAACGGTGTTGCTGACACTTTAACGAATATTGCTAAAAGGGTAAATGTCTCACTTTAGTCTTGTTATAATAATTTTATATTCCGGTGTGCCATAATGACATTATTAAGGATTTCATTTTTAGTGTCAAAATAACACTTGATTGGACTGAGTACTATAATGAATTCATTATAGTACTAAGCACTATAATGAATTCATTATAGTACTAAGCACTATAATGAAAAAATGTGTAGGTATAGTACGCAGAAATATTTAAATTAAGGAACGTTTACACTTGGCGGAAATCTTCTTGCCGTCACTAAAACTTGTCGTTATCTAAATTCAAATGCAACAAGAAATTTCATTAAACAACAATCGCCGGAGTATAATATTGTGTATGAAATACGGATCATAAACAACCATTATGGCACATGCCGTGTTATCAGACTCGGCTAACGCCTCGTGTGGTAATGTTCATTTGATAGAAATTGTATTAAGTTGCCAAAAGGATTACAATTAGCTGATCCCGATTTTAATTTGTGGTCTGAAATCGACATGTTGCTCGGAGCTTCTCTGTTTTGGTCCATTTGTGTAGGTCAAGAAAGATTAGGAAAACATGCCAGTTTTACAAAATACCCAGTTTGGGTGGATTGTTGGAGGAAATTTGAATTTACGGTTAAATAATACTACATCGGCTAGTTTTTTAAATATTAATTGCGCAGACATATTGCTAAATGACACATTGAAATACCTTTGAAACAATCCGTAAAGGAGATAATGCCGTACGTAGATTCGAGTCACTTGAGCGGAAACTCCAGAAAAATCAAGTATTAAAGTCAGAATATTGCGCATATATGTTAGAATATGAGAAATTAGGTCATATGGATTAAAGATAATTCTGACAGTTTATTAACAGGATACTATGCAGTCATTAAAGGTAGTAGTCTTACTAGTAAGTGCCGCGTACTATTCGGTGCTTCCGCGAGTTCAAGTACTGAGATTTCTTTAAATCAAGTCCAGTGCGTTGGTCCCAAACAAGATCTTTTTAGTATATTAGTTCGATTTAGGAAGCCTAAAATTGTGATGATGGCAGACATATCTAAGATGTACCATCAGATTTTAATTAGTGATGAACAAACTAAATTTCAAAAAATATTTTGGCCATCTGACAGGTTGGATATTATTAGATGTTTTGTATTAAAAACATTGACTTATGGCACTGCGTCTGCACCGTTTTTGGCGGTCAGATATCTGGTAGAAATAGCAAACGAGTGTAAGGAAAGATACTCCGAAATATGTAAAATTATACTGAACGATTTTTATATGGATTCTACTGAAGTAGAATCAGTGAATGATGTTCACTTCAAAAAAAAATAGTTATCTAGAATTTTATGATACTCTGGGTTTGAATTACGCAAATGGTCGACAGTAATAACTCAATACTGAACATGTTTGAAGTAAATAATGAATTAAATCAAGGTATTTTACAAATAGATGTGAACGAACAAAATAATACTTTGGGATTTTTTTGGAACTCACATGACGATATTATTCAATATTTAATTAACCATAACTTTGCATTTGATAATGTAACCAACAGAATTGTGTTATCCATAATATGTCAAATATTTAACCCATTAGGTCTGTTAGGACCAGTTATTATAATTGCAAAGTTGATAATACAAGAACTTTGGGTGCTAAAATTAAAATGGGACGAAATAATTCCAGAGAAATTACAATCAAAATGGAAGGAAAATTGAAAGACGGGTTGTGATGTTGGATAGAAATGCATGGTTTCTCGGGCGCTTCTGGCATGAATTTACATTCGTTGTGTGAACTTATCCCGTGGTATTTACACGAAATTACTGTGCGCAAAATCACGCGTAGCCCCATTGAAAAATATTAGTTTACGTAGATTAGAATTATGCGCGGCAGTTCTACTAGCTGCATTAGCAAAACCGATTGTATAGAAATAAATTTTACAGAAAGATTTATTGGACAGACTCAACAATTGTGCTATCGTGGATATAGGGTGAACTTGCAAGGTGGAAACCGTCGTATCAAATCGAGTTCATACCATTCAAATTACAATTTCCAGCGAGCAATGGTACCATGTAAGTTCAAACGAAAATTCTGCTGACCTGTTTTCACGAGGGGTTAATGCAAAAAGTTTAGAAAAAAGTAATTTATGGTGGGAAGGTCCTAAATTTCTGAAGTTGAAAAGCTGTGATTGGAAATTTAATTACAATCTTATGGATACTGGGATACCACAATTACGCACTGCCACATTGACAATTCAAACAGAAAATTATCTCATTTTGGTAAATAAATTTTCAAAGGTTACAAAAATTATTAGAATTATTACGTAGTAAGGTTTTTAAAAAATTTAAAAACTACCAAAGGACTCCAGAATTTACGATGCATTGGTGCCAAACGAGTTGGATAATGCGCTGTATAGCTTAATAAAGGTTGTACAGAAGGAATGTTTCCCTTTGGAGTACAGATGTTTAATAAAGGGAATTAGTTTAGAATCTAGTAGCAAAATTTTAAGTGTAAATCCATATTTGCATTATAATTTAATCAGAGTAGGCGGAAGAATTTCTAATTCTAAAAATGTTTTGATAAAATTCATCCGTTAATTCTTCTAAAGCATCATATACTTACCGAGCTTATCATTAAGCACGAACATGAACGGTTATTACACGCTGGCGCTCAAATGGTGCTGTCTTCGCTACGGGAAAGATATTGACCCATGTTGAGTAGACATCTTTGTAAAAAATTATTAGAAATTGTGTCAAATGCTTTAAGACTTATCCAAAAACTGCAAACTATCTGATGGGAAACTTACCAGAAGTAAGAGTTAACAATTACCTTTTGGAACGGACTTTTGCCCATTTAATGTCAAAGATAGAAAGGGTAGGAATTCAAACACATAAGCTTTATGCGTGTTTATTTATATGCATGAGCGTAAAGGCTGTGCATTTAGAATTAGTGAGTGAGTTGACCACAGTTGCAATTATTGCTACATTTCGGAGATTTATTAGCATTTTTTTCTGAATTATGGTGGTACAAAAAATGAATTATCAAAGATTTATACTTTTCTTGAGTCAAATTCGAAAGGTTGATCGATTATTTATCTACTGAAAGAATTAGGCGGCATTTTATACCTGCTCGTATTCCTAACTTTGGGGGTATATGGGAAGCTGGTATAAAAAGTTTTAAATCTCATTTTAAGCGAGTAGTCGGTAACACGGTTTTAACATTTAAAGAACTGAATACGGTGCTCATTGAAATTGAAGCTATACTAAATTCTAGACCTTTCTGTCCCCTATCCTCCGATCCCTCAGGCTTATCAGCGTTAACGCCAACTCACTTTTTGATTGGACGAACGTTAACATTATTCCCTCAGTGAACTTAATGGAAATACCTGATAATCGACTCGCAAGATGGTAGCGTATAGAGGCCATTATACAACATTATTGGACATGGTGGCAAAAGGAATATTTATCCGAACTACAGACCAGAGTTAAATGGATAGAAAATTGCATAAATATGATTAAAATGGATTCACTTGTCTTACTGAAGGAAGAGCACGTTTCTCCTCTTAATTGAGAAGAGTGGTAAAATTGTGATGAGTGTGGTAGGAGTAAAGGTGCGCGGTGGCATCGTCAAACGCCCAGTTAATCATGTATGAGTATTACCACTAGAGCATATGAGTTAAAATTGTATAAAATTTGTTTGAAAATTTACATTTATTTTTCTTCAAGAACGGTTGTTTCAGTTGTCATTTTGGCAAATAAAATGTACTTTAGTTATTATTGTATCGTTCGGATATGAGCTATAGCTTATATGTTGGGATATGTTTGAATTATTTTTTTGTATTACCAAATACCGGTTACATATTTTATTGTTGTGCTTTTGATGTTATATAATGTCTTTGATTTTGAAGGAACTGAGTTCTTCGGAGGGGGAGATATGTTTAAGAATATTTTAAAAATGTAACTTTTGGCACATGAACCCCCTCTTTATGCATTGGGAGGTTTGTGTGTGTTGGAGTGGATAGAGTATTATTGAGAGCAGTTGGAGAGAGTTGGTGTTGTTTTTGCTCTGATTATTAATAAAGGAATACAGTCCACAATGTATATTAATTTATTATGATTTAGAACATAAAGATGTAAGATCATTATTTTAAATTGTGAATGCTAAGTATAAAAGATCATTATGATTGGCACCCTTATTTAACAAAAGCTTAATATCTAGCCGACCTGTCATAATTCAAAATCAAAGCGAGGGTTATATTGAGGGCGGTCTAGAATAACATCAGTGGTGCGGTAGACGTTGGACAAGGGTGGTCTCCGAGCTCTTACAATGTGTTTATTTTAAAAAGTTGAGAGTGTTTACAGAAGTGAATATGTTTTATATTGTGTGCTAACTACCTATATTGTCGTATTTGTTAGGAGTTGTTGTAATGTTGTAAAACCCCTGGCTGATATCCGGATATGTTCCTGAGCCCCTATTGTATCAGTTAATGCTTAATAGTTAATTAGCATGGGCTCATGAGACGGTGGGGGCTAGTGACCGCAAACCGTTGAAGGGCGCTGTCTTCTGGACAGCCCCAGGTGTCGACCTAGTACGAGATCAAGGCCTTATTGCGTGCGAACCAGTTAAAGGTGATCTTGGCCTAAATGTTCAGGTAGGGCAATAAGACGCATGAGCTAATTACTGGTCCATTGGCTTTGCACTCCCGTAGCGGGGGGCTGGGGCAGGCTTGCATCCTAAACTACATAATGGCGTGTTAATTAATTAACAGGTATTTAGAGCGAGTCCTGATGACACAATTATTGCTGCAGACTAACCCATGGCGCTTGCCCCCCGGTGAGTACTTTGTTTGACCTTAACTGATAAACAGTTGTGACATTTGCATGCACTTAAACGATCGAGATGACTGGCCTTTGCTGTCTACCCATTCTCTTCGCACAAATCTCCGTAATATACGAGGCCATTGTTAATGAATCGATGTCAAAGGTAAGTTTACATAAGATTTGTCGCAATTATAATTTAAATATAATGCATTCGCATTGGTTTGTAAAAAAAAGGGAAGAATAATTTCTTTTGTAATACGAATTTTTTCTTTTTTGTAATTTTATCATGTACGTAAGCAGTTTAGTTTAATAAATATTAAATTAGTACTGCATACTTATCCGTATTTCGTAATTTATGGGTCAATATTGACCCTATTTTGGTAAATAAAGTTTTATAGATATTTGGGCTCGGCGCATGTTAAATGGTAACAAATAACATCGAATGTAAGAAACATGCATTTGTAAATCTTTAATATTACTTTAAACAAATAAATTATTTCAAAGCCAAACTACACAAATACTATTGCCACTAATACTTATGCGATTCCTTTTTAATTTGTTCCTATAAATAGTGAATATTTTGCGATTTTTTAAATAACTAAAGTAAATTGGAAAATTACATATTTCAGCTTATAAATTGCACTTAGTGCGTTACTTGTTGCGTGTTTATTTTCAATCCTATATACTTGATGCCACAATTAAAGTTTTGAACTTGAACGTCATGTTATCAATCAATACTTACTTGAAAATTGATGTTTTGTTATGAGACAGTCCATAAATAGATTGTTATTTACTTATTTAAAGATTTTCTTTGCACGAGTTTGGGGAATAATGCATTCAACACTAAGTTAAACATATATAATTATGAGTTTAAGTACTTGTAAAACCTCAATCAGTTGCGTTATCAAGGTATCCTTTTTGTTCATAACAACTTTTTTACATACAACACATATTTAAGAACTACGAACTATAATTAACCAATCTCATTCTTTTATTGTCAAAACATAAGGGATATTAACTGACAAACTTAATCTTATTACTGTAAAATTTAATTGGGTCATTAAGCACTACCTCAATTTAACTTTGAAAATATATTTTCTCAAATATTATATTATATTTAATGTAAGCAATTTTACTGATATAATAATATACATAGAATTATTTTTAAATTCATATGTTTATCCTAACTTTCATAAAATTTTAAAATACGATCTTGTTTACGGCATTCTTTATATATTTCATGATGAGATGGTAAGACATTATTAAGAATGGCTCAACTATGAGGTGAAAAAGAATTTTTACAAAGTTTTAAAAGTTATTTTAAACGAATGTAACTACATTTAATAATAAAGCCGACCGGAAATTAAATGCTATCTGTTACCATTAATCGTCCAAGGGAAAACAAAAGTAATTCATGCTTAATTAAAACATGCTCAAACTTACTTCTTTAGTTTTTAAGTTAAGCGTATCGAAGGCCTCCGCTTTCGTTGATACATTCCTTAGACGTATTGGTCTCTTATGTATACTAGGAGAATGATATCCTGGACAACTTTCGTAACCTGAATTTCCTGATATATGATTACTGTTTATTGTTGACATTGTTTTTCTATTAAAACACTTATTCTTTTAAACACATTCTAGTATAAGTTCCTGTAGTTCAATATTAATAAAGGCTACTAGAACGCCCACCGATTTAAATTTTTTCAATTAAACATTTTTAAATTGAAGTTGGAATGCGGAGAGCGATAGTTTAATGAATTTTTGTAATACGTTAATATCTTGCGACAAGAGTTTAAAACAAAAATTTCAAGGTATTAAAACTTTATCTCTGCTCACTGAATTCTGAATTTGAATTGTAAATCACTTATTAAGAAACAGATCTGTATGAGTACTAAAGCTATAATTACTTCGGAAATTGCAATTTGAATAAGTAATTTATTTCGGATTTTTTTAAATTTAATGTAAGGCAATTTTTTTAAATTTAAGTAAAGAATAAGTATTACTAATTGAAAATAAATATATAGAATTTAAATAGTGGTATTGATAGTTTTCGCGATCCTTTAGAGCCGACCGGATTGCGTATACTGGTATGCAACCCTTCGAGGGCTTTTACGCTTCTGTAAAATCTTTGCGCTAGTCTGAACTGTAGTGGTTTTCCCCCACTTTTCTTATCAGAATTTCCACCACTGCCCTATCACCTGTTGACAATCGCTCTGTGCATTTTATTTGCAGACAACTTTGATTGATTGTCAACAGCGGAAATCGTGTTTTCGTTATTGAGTCTCGTTAAATCGGACTGAACACATATTTTTGTTAAAATTATTTAACCAACACTAAATTGAAAGTTTTAATGCAAATTGCAAAACATTTCTAGGTTTTTCTTTACGTAAACATTATAATTCACAGTAAAAATATTAATTAATAAATTAACATTAATTTAACTGGTATACTATACTTAAAAAAATAGTCTTTTGAGGCATGTATTAAAGAAAATACTATATTAAACTTAAAATGGCCACCATATTTATAGACAATAACTAAAGAAGCAAGATTCTGGATTATATCAAAAATTACTATTTTAATTTATAAACATTTCAATTCATTGAAATTTGGCCAAATGTATTTAACATTTTGTAATATAATCATCGTGTTACTTATACAGGGTGGTCCAGTTTACAACGGCAGGACTTTACCAAAGGATAGTTAACGTAAAAATAATGTCAGTTTTTCATATAAACATATAAGCCGGAGAGCTTCGTTTTCGAGATACAGAGTGTTGAACTTTTGTAAAATAAATAGAATATTTGAATATTTTTCAAACGGCAGGTTTGACTAACTTTAAATTTGGTACACAGTGTGAACAAATTGGACCCCCTTATGCAATACGGAACCAAACGCCAAAATTTCAAAAATCGCGCTGAATTAGTCGCCGAATAAAGAATACAATAAAGTACATTTTGCAATAAGAAACCAACAGAATTTTGAACACTAGCGCCCTCTGTTAGTAAATTGCACCAACTCAAAAAATTATATTAGCAAGATTCCTTGCTGCAATAAAGATCCAACTGTTGGTTCCTTAATGCAAAACGATAATTTTCGTGTTACCATTTGCACGTGTTCTTAAACTCGGTGTTTTATCAACGGTTTTAAAATGAATAGAGGAAAGTATATAGTTTCACTTCTTACAAAAGAAACGCAATATGCTGCAATTACTAATTCTGATCGGGTAAGTTATTTTTTATTAACTAACAATGCTATTTTGATACGTTATGTATATCTAACCTCCAAAAAGTAATGTTTTTATATTCGTATGTATTATTGTAATAAATTCAGCGCGATTTTTGAATATTTGGCGTTTGGTTCCTTATTGCATAAAGGGGTCCTATAATTATAATTGTTATTGCAGAATGTTGAAATTATTAAAAGTTCGACCAACAACAGTATCCCTCCATATGCTGGAACCTCCACTGTGACAAATACTGCAACCGATAGTGAAGAGGATTTATATTTCGAGGACTCTGATGATTCTGTTAGGGACAGGGATTATCACCCAACTTCACCTTCAAACAGTAGTCTGTCAGATGAAGCAGATACAGTCACAGAAGCTTGTAGAAGAACCTGAAATACTTTCAGACCCAGAAGTTCACAAAGTTAGGCCAAAGAAGGGTAGAAAACGAAAATATGCAGGACAAGATCGAAGCTTAGGAAGAAAAATTGCAATATCAATAAACCGTACTACTCTGCAAAAGGAATGTTTGTAAATAGCAAAAATATAGAGATTTTGAATGTACATGCAAGACTCAGTGCCATTTAAAAATCTCTTCTGATGAAAGGGAAGTTTTCTTTAATAGCTATTGAAATCTAGCAGATTATAACTATCAAACCACTTTTATATCTACACATGTTAAACAACAAAATGTGAAGAGAAAGAACTCGAATGATGCCAATAAGCGAAATGTTTCACGTATTACATTACATTACAAAACAATATACAAGAATGTAGGAAATGTTTATAAATACGTTGCAAATATCAACGAAACGTGTTAATAGTTCTCTTAGCAAGGTAAGAACTCTTTCCGTTTCTGATAAACGGGACATATGGTGACCACAACAAAATGACGGACCATAAAAGAAATTGCGTCATAAATCACATTAATTAATTCCGAGGTATAAGTCCCATTACTGTAGGGCACACAGAAATGAGCAAAATTTTTGCCTGTTGGTACAACACTTTCCCTTATGTATAAGCTATATAACTAAGAGACTCAAAAATAATTGCGTTAGTTTTTTCAGTTACAGGAAAATATTCCTAACAGAATTCATCCTTAGGACGAAAGCTCCTAAAAGGGCACCTGTAATAAATGTGATACTTTTCAAGCCAAATCACAGAGTACCAGTAGCATCGAGGAGAAGCAACTACTGAAATCAGAACATGACGCGCATTTGCTTGAAGCTGAATGTGCAAGAAAACAAATGGAGGCTGACTTAAAAGAAGCTTTTGAAAACAATGAACTGGAAACACTGACATTCGACATGGAAAGACACTTCCCATCGTCTGACTACGAACGTTATATTTTACAAGTGGCAGTTATGGGTATATGACTGCGGAATTCACTCTGAAAAAAATAACCAAGCTGCCTGGAATCTTTGGATAGAGGGTCAGGCTGGTCGTGGAGCCCAGGAAGTGGGATCCTGTATTAAAAATATGTTAAAAACAATGTTGCTGAAATAGTTAAGCGACTCATGCTTTGGAGCGACTCATGCGAAAATCGTAATATAAAAATAATATTACTGTTGAAATGCGTGCTTAAAGAAAACCCGTCTTTGGACAGCATTCAGTTGAAATTTTAACTTCTGGTCATTGATTTCTTCCTAACGACAGTGATTTCGGAGATATCGAATGCGCATTAAAAGGCAACAAAAGCTGTTTTCTCCTGAAGATTATGCCAACGTCATTAAAGGATGTAGGAAGAGGAATCCGATAGAAGTGGTATTTTTAGAGAAAACGAGTTTGTGGGGACAGGGCACATCGAAAACTGATTACCAACAGAAAGAAAGACGTAAATGAAACAAAAATTAATTGGCTGCAGATTAAGGAAGTTAAAATCAACAGGATAAACCTTACAGCATTTTTATTAAAAATATGCATAATGCACCGACTACTCTGAAATAAATATTAAAAAAAGCAAGGTAGACCTAAAAATGTAGACAATAATATAATCTTTCTAAACAACTTGAAACCTGTTTGGCCACTTGGAAAAGCAGTAGCACAGGCTAAATTGGATGATATAACGTCATACTTGCATTTAATTCTTGCTGCAGATCAACCATTTTATTTACATTTAACTGTAGATCCAATACTGTAGGAAGACATTGATGGATATAATGTAGCAGCTCTGTATTTTGAATTGGAAAGTGGTAGCGACTAAAAAACAGTGTTTGTTATTATTATTTTCATTTCGTATCGTTGTTTTGGAAACTAATACAATTGTTGTTTAGATTTAGCAATAAAGGACCAGGAGACATTTTTCGTTGAATTTTTAAGTTTTTTTTTTATTTTGTGTAAACGTCATTAAATAGACAATAAATCATTTAAATATTTAATTTTGTTTAATATCTGCACTCATTATAATTTTTATAAATACACATTTCTTTCGAAAATTATTACTCAAAACTACATATTTGGCGTTTGGTTCCTTATTGCATAAGGGGTCAATTGTCCCTCATTATTTAGGGCTTATGATGATAAAATACGAAAATCAGTGGCGGAGATATGGGTGTACCATCGTCCTTTTCAAAAAATCTCTATGCCACTGACTTTATTGCAAATCAATAACGTCTCTCGATTTCTTATGCTTTTTGGAACAAAAGGTGTGGTTTCATACTACACGTACGGCGCAGTTTTCAGATATTTCAGGTTTTATCAGGTAATGTCATTAACTGGTATGAATAACATTTAGTACATACAAATTCTAACTAAATAAGTTTTAATTAAACCAATAAATACAACTCATAAACCGATAAATAACTAATGTAACTATTTATTTATTATGTTCTTGGATTATCGGTTCGTAACAATTAATGAAATAACCATTTTACTTCAAATTAGGCCCTGGAAAAAATGTTTTTTAAATTCATGTTTACAAACCGAAAATCGATACAAATAAATATTAAACAAAAAGTTTCAATGACAAAATAAAAATTAATGGCTAATGTAATAATTAAATGCACAACTGGCAGCCTTTTCTAGTGAAATTTTTAGGCTAACTACAATCATGATTAATTTCCACACGCATTTTGAATTCTGTGCAAAAGTTCTTCTCTGGTTGGCACTGGCGTTGAATAAAATTTCTTTCAGATGACCCATAGGTAGAAATTCATGGTGTAAAGATCAGACTGTGAAACTGGACCACCACGAGCAATCCACCGGCCTTCAGAATTTGTATTCAGCCAAATACGAACGTTTATGCCATAATATGCTGGACACCCATCGATTTGAAATCAGGCTTGTCTTCGCATATTAAGTGAAACGTCGTCCCATATTGTGATTCTCCGTCTCCAGAAATTGCAGAAAGTTTTCAGAATTCACACGCTGTGGAAGTATATGACGGCTAAATAGATTTCCACTGTAAATGTCTATCCAAATACTCACTAAATTCATCCTGAAATTTTCGCGGTATGATTTTATAAGGATTTTCATGCGTCCATACATGTTGATTATGAAAATTCACAATACCTCGTCGGGTAAAACATGACTCATCAGTCCATAGAATATTGCTTAAAAAATCGTCATTGTTTTGAACGGAGTTCAGAAGCCACCTACAAAATGCAACCCTGCCTTCTTCGTCTCCTGGTGTAAACCATGGACAGGTTGCAGATGAAAAGGACATCTGTGGCCCTGTTTTAATATTCTTACAATAGCGCTTTTAGAAGTTCCAGTGGTTCGGCTGACTCTTCTTTGACTAGTCCTCGAATCTTTATTAATGCACGAAGTACGTTATCGTTTTTCCATACGGTATTAAAATTCAGACGATTAGAATTCTAGGTATAGTCTTCAACCCTTGGTTAACGAATTGAAGATGCGCGTTTGAAAAAACATTGTGATGTGGCTGTCGTCTGTTGGTAAATCGTCTACGGTATTCTCGAGCTGCTCCTGCTGTATTCCCATCACAAAACCATAAACAAAATGCATGTCAGCGTATTCTTGATTAGAAAATTTAAAGGCATTTTATTTAACGTTTGAAACTAGCAACCAAATTAAAATAATGTACGAAATTACTTCTGAATTAAAATATTGTTCGTATAAATGTCAAAAGTTAGTCATAGTTTACTTCGTGAAATTTAAATTGAAATTAAATTTTGCATCACTGGCCTGACATTACCTGACAAAATCTGAAATATCACGAAAACGTGCGCCGTACGTGTACCATGGAACCGTACTTTTTGTTCCAAAAGGATAATCAATTGGAAGACGTTATTGGATTTACAATAAAGTCAGTGTCGTAGGAGATTTTTTGAAAAGGTGTTATGGTACATATCTTCGCCACTGATATTCGTATTTTATCATCATAAGCCGTAAATAATGAAGTTTAAATCAGTTCACACTGCCTTTTAGAAATATTCAAAATGTTCTATTTATTTTACAAAATTTCAACACTCTGTATCTCGAAAACAAAGCACTCCAGCATATATGTTTATATGAAAAACTGGCATTTTACGTTAACTATCCTTTGGTGAAGACCTGCCGTTATAAACTGCACTACCCTGTATACTTATAAACAAATTAAATAAATTGTTACCAGAAACGGCTTTATAAGAAAACTTTTAATACCGTCTTGTACTAAAAATAAATATACTCTGTCCCATTTGTGAAATGACAGGAAGTCATTAGACGCTCCTGTCAAACGTAAACGTGATGTGTTGTTGTTTAACCTTCATACGAGTAAAATTATACGTTGCAAGACAATAATACTCTTTTACAACAGGCTCCGTGTAGGTACGATTGGGAGCGTCGCTGTAATGTTGCGCTATGACACATTTTTGCGCTATGCCTTCGGATTTGCAGTTCAGTTGAGTTTAGTTACTAAATAGTGTGAATAGTTTGTCTTCATTGTGAATAGGATTGTTGTAATGTCGGACAACGTACGCGATCTATCCTCTGCAGAATTTAGGAGGTAAGATTTTACTTTTCAGTATAAGTAGAATAAATGTTTGTACGATTTGCAATCTACTTATTTTTTGTTGTTTATTTATAGCTTGACTTATGAGAAACAAATTACTTATATGAGCAGTTTGGTTGATGAATGCGATAGTGATGGAGATAACGACATTTCTGAGACAGTCGCAGATGACTGAGTTGTCTGACGACGAACCCTTGCTTCCAGCCATCAGATCTGAATCTCTACAAGTAGATGAATCAGATGTAGAGGATGTTTACGCTGATCGTGATATTGCAATTGAAATTGATGACGATGAAGAATCCAGCACTGAAGATAGTGACGAGGAAAGTGATCCCGGTGATCATGTATTCTAAAGATGGCACCGTGTAAATACATTACCGGTCATCAAACTTATACAAAATATTCTACGTCAAAAGTGGAACATCAAGATGTACACAACATCTTTCCGTGAGGATACATTCAGATGCATTTTAACAAAGTGATGTGCAACATATAATCAAACAAACTAATCGAAAGGCTAATGATGTATACTCTAATGGAATAGCTCCAATCCAAAGCCGCAGAAAATGTGAAGCAGCTACAGAAGAAGAGTTTGATGGTTATCTGGGAGTCTTGATTACAGGTGTACATTCTAACTCTGAAGATGTCAAAGAGCTTTGGAAAATTGACGCGTACCCATTATCGCGCTACAATGGCAATCAATAGATTTTGGGCTATCACCAGATTTCTTAGATTCGACAATGCCAATACAAGACCACAACGATTGACGACAAGGCAGCTGCTATCTCAGAACTATGGCTTTTATTGAACGACAACTTGAGAGTACACTACGTGCCATCGGAATGCCTTACAGTTGACGAACAATTATTCCTTTACAGAGGAAAACGATTCCTCAGTACATTCCAGCAAAACCGGCAAAATATGGTATAAAGATTTGGTTGTGTATTCGTCAAACTCTTATCCGTTCGCTGGACAAATATACAACAAATCGACCGAAGGTCGAGAACAAAACCAACGAGTAGTGAAAGATTTATGCTACAGGTATAAGAACACTGGTCGAAGTATTGTAATGGACAACTTTTCACCACGCTTCCTTTGGCACTGTTATTGTTGTAATGCGTTCCCTACTTTAGGTCAAATTTATAATGCGCCCTTCTGGTTTGGTAACCCAACGCGGTTTTATTTTGCCTCGGCTTTGCTCAATCGGGTTTATTTTATAAACGGGGTGTGGTTCGTAGTAAGTACTGGATGGGCTTAACACTGTAACCTTAAATAAAATCCGTAAAGCATTTTTAACACGTATATTAAACAAATATTTACAATAAATAAAATAAACGGTAACTAACAAAATATGTATGTGAGAACTCCTGGTCCGGGTCCTGGCGTCACTGGGTGCGAAGTCGCTTCTGTGAACAAAAGATAGTCTTTTAATCTATTCCTTACCTAAGAGGCAAAGTTTAGGTTACGGTCCTGTATGTACAGTAGCGAGCGTTATCCTTGATACAGTGGTTGATCGAGCGCCAGCGCAATGAACTCGAATCGTTTGAGAAAATCGATATCGTGCTTATATGTTAGTAACTCTGGAGCGCTGAAGCAAGGATGTCTACTCCTCGGAAATAATACACGCGAAATGCGCGTCTGCAAACGCGAGATCTCGGACGGTCTTTCTCAATTATAACCGGTTTAATGTAGGCAATTAGATTATTTATCTAACTAAATTAATTACCGATCTCTATACTAAGTTTAATTATTTATAATTAATCAAGGAACAAATACTTAATATTAAAACTACTCTAATAGGTTTACGTAAAGATAGAATAATCTACGTACTATCTAATTTATTTACAAACGTTCGTGCACCAGGTATTTACGATGGTTACATTGACTACAAATTTATACAACAGGTTATGGAGGTACTCTTCTGCGATTCAAGACACCGTGTACGGTTATTGTGTTTTGTCTGTAGGTAGTGTATGAGTTTCGAGCGGGATTTCAGTAATGCCAGAAGACGTAGGCGATGGCCTGTCTTTACTGGATATACTAAGAGAAAGGTCGTAGGTCTTTACAGCCCTGTAACAACCCTTCACCCTCAGGTACTTTGAGATACGTCGGGGCTACCCTGCGTTCCTCTAGGTGTTACTTTGTGGTGGCGAGTTCCGTCGGGGCTACCCCTGCGTTACTCTAGGTGTATGTGGTATAACTCCTGGAGCTCAGCCCGGAATTATTTACGGTCTGTAGTGTTTGAGTGTAAATTGTCAGAATTGTATAACTTTACAACTTACGTGTCTATCAATAGCAGTACAGAATTGAACTTTAGGTTGCCCGGTGCGAGGTGGTGCGTTCTCGCCCGATCGCGAAGGACTCTTCGTCGGTGAACAACAGGTCGGTGCTTACACTAAGCAAACGGTGCGGCTGCGGCTACTGGTTTCTGGAACGGCTTGACTTGAATCTGAGATTCATCTTCCTTTATTATGCGCGTCGCGAGTTTATAAAGGTGCATCTGTGGGCGGTTTCACGGCTACCGTGCGGGGGATGCCGTTATGCGATTGGTTAAAATCGTTCTGACGTGCAGAAACTTACGGTTTCTTAGAAATACACGTCAGCGGTGATGAATAAATTATTCGTTGTGCAATATCGCGTAAACTTATGAAATCTTACATACAGGATGGTCCGCACATAATTTATTCTAAAACACATACGTACAGGACGCTGGTTCTTTACATACCACCCTTTCCTCTTCTTGCGGAAGATCCGTCCGCTTCATTTTACCCTCATGCCATCAGGCATGATGATACTAACGCGACGGCGATTGCGTAGCTGGCGGCGATTAAGGCATTCCGGGGCGGCATAAGGCGGGCCGGTTCGGGTACCTCCTGGATGTGCAGATCCTTCATTCTTCCGGTAACCTCGGTTGTCCGGCGCAAATGTTCCAGTGTGTCCGGGGTCTTGGTCTACCGTCGGTGTGGAGCCGGGTGGTGACCAATAATTCCGTACCCATACCGGATGGTCCTGGAGACGGTGTGCGGCGGCGGAGATTGTTCCCGGACTGGAGTACTGCGACGCGTCAAGAACGCTGAGTCCACGTCTTCGGTCCGGGTTTGCGGTAGCTGTGGCTGCCATGGCGATATTCTTAACGGAGTTTCGGCGGATGCATTGTTTAAATGGTGCCATGTTGTGAAGATAGCATTTCTGGTTTTATCCTTTGCTTTATATGATTTCGAATACGCGGGTTTTAATAGCCGTTAAATTTTCAACGTTACCATTGGTCGTTGGTCTAGTCTGATCGGTGACGTCAGTCGCATTTCTCAAATCTTTTACATGCGCTTCTCCCGCGCTTTTCCTACTACCGGGTTCTCGGAGCTCGACAATTACGGGCGATTTGATTTTATACACAAGGTAAGGACCGGCATACTTTTTCGCTAATTTCGCGGAAAATTCTTTCGCTTTGCTTGACAGGTAATGTGTTTTACGATATACGAGATCTCCTTTGCGGGGGCGGTAGGCTCGGTGACGCAGGTTGTAATGATACCGTTGTACTTCAAAGGTCTTTGCTAATGAATCTCTAGCAAGTTCTTGTAGATCTTTTAAATACTTCATGTGTTGCGCTTGATCAGCTGCGGTTACGGCGGTTTCTGTTGTCGGTGCTTGCTTCTGGGTTGACCATGCCCTAGGTGGTTCTAATTCTCTACCGAGATTAAGTAAAGCTGGGGAGAAACCAGTTGATCCGTGTTGTACGGTATTGATAGCGAAGGCTATTTCAGGCAGGTGGGTCCCACTCTGCTGGTTATTTCGCGTAAATTGTGCGATCATCGTCCCGATCACTTTATTGGTTCTTTCCACCGGGTTGGCATGGAGTATGGTGGAGTAGAACGATGGTTGATTCCATGCTCCTTCAAGAACGTGCGGAATAATTTGCTGGTATACTGTGGGCCGTTATCAGAGATCAGGTGTCGGGAGTTCCAAAGCGGTATATTATTTGTTCTTTTAACGCTTGGATAATCGGCGGACTGGTAGCGTTACGGAGCGGTTTAAGTTCGACCCACTTAGTTAACCGGTCTTGAAAACTAACAGGAATTTATATCCTTTCTTGGAACGCGGCAGCGGTCCGATAAGGTCTGTACTTACATTGTTCCACGGATGTCCAGGTCGCGAAAAGTACATTTCTCCTTGCGGCTTTTGCGTACTACCTTTATAAGTCTGACAACTTCTACACTTTTTACGTATTTTATCACGTCGGATTTTATGGTGGGCCAGTAGTAATTGCGGTATATGCGGCATAGCGTTTTCGCAATTCCTAGGTGTCCTGCGGTGGGGACATCGTGACATTCTTCCAGGATATCTCGGCGTTTTCTAGCGGTATACAAATTTTCCAACTAGGATGGCTTCACTGATTTTTGTGTCGGTCCACTGATATCTGGTGTTCTTTTCAAGAGTTCGGTAAGCGGTTGACTTAGTTTCAAAGCCGCTAACATATTTGCGGTACCACGACGCCAGTCCCAAAAATTGACGGAGTTGCTTAACGGTACGGGGAGCGGGTATTTGGATAATTGCGTCGATTTTTCTGGATCAGGTAAAATTCCTTTTGCGGTGATAACGTGTCCCAAATATTTGAGTTGGGTCTGACAGAGTAACATTTGTCTGGTTGTAGTTGAAGTCCGTTATCACGTAGTCTCTTGAATACTTCCGTAGGTTATTCAGGTGTTCTTGAAATGTTTTTCCCAGGACTATGATATCATCTAGATATACAAAGCGCGTCCAATCAGTTCTGGACCAATAATAGAATCTAGGAATCTCTGGAATGTAGCAGGGGCGGAATGAAGTCCAAACGTAGAACTTTGAATTGGTATAGTCCACGGCCGGGTACTGTAAAGCGGTGATGGATTTACTTCCATCTTCTAGAGGAATTTGCCAGTATCCTTGTTTCAGGTCTAGGGTACTGATATAGCTTGCTTCTCGCAGCTGGTCTAAGATGCCTTGAATATATGGTAACGGGTATGCATCCTTGATGGTGACCTGGTTAACTTTTCGAAAGTCGACGCAGAATCGATATGAACCAGTTGGTTTCTTAACCAACACAGGAGAACTCCACGGGCTGTGTGACGGTTCTATGATGTCTTCTGCGAGCATATTATCAACCTCCTGATTAATAAGTTCTTGCATTGCTGGATTGCGGGATAGTATCGCTGTTTGATCGGTTTAGCATCGGGCATGAGAGTGATCTTATGTATAACATCTTTGGCTCTTCCTGTTACCTTGGTGAATTTCCTCATCTCGGTTTCCAAGAATTCGTTTAACTCGGCAGCTGGTCTACGTCGGTCCATGTATTCCAAGCCTCCTTGTACGGAACTTTGCAAGGGATACGTATTCCGGCGATTTCTAGTTGTTTCTGGTGTATGTGTAGAGTGGCCTGAAGATGTTCCAGCGCGTCTAATCCAATCACAATGTCGGTGGACAGTTGGGGTATGTAATAGCCCGGTAACTGGAAGTTTTCGTGCCTATCTTGGCGGGAAAATGTATAAGCGCGGGTTTCAATCATGGAACTGTCGGCAAGACGTACAGTTGCAGCTTTAGCGTGCTCGGATATATACGGTTGTTAATTAGTAAATTCTTTACTTTCTCCTATATATGTTCGGGAGGCTCCGGTATCAATTAAAGCATTGATGGTTTTGTTAAAGACCATAATCTCTAGGAAGAGTCTATCATCATAGGAACGATCTAATCTTTTATCTGGTTTCCTTCTGTAAACTGCGCTACGGTTGGTGAAGTGGTCCACTCGCTGGCGGTTGTTTTGTTTCCAGGTGTAAAAGCCGGGGTAGTAAAAGTTCTGGTGTCCCTTTACCGGCGTCTGGTTTTCCGACCGCGGACAGGGCAGTCGCGGATAATACACCTTCTTTGCTGCATCTCGAGCAAAAGGCTTTAAACGGTTCTCTACACCTCTCTTTGAAGTGTCGGTTTTCCACATCTCCAACAGAGTGGAGCGGTCATACAGGATGGTGATATGTGTTGGGACGGTTTTAGTGTGTGGATTTCACGGGGACGGTGTGCTGGTGTGTCAAGCTGGTGTTAGACCACTAAAGTGTACTTTCTGGCGGTTTGGACTGGGAGACGGTGAGTGTGTCCGCGGGTAGCATTTCGAATTGGGTGGCCAACTCGAGAAGTTCGGTCAGGTCTTTGAAATCACTCTGGCGGATGTAATATTTATATTCCACCTCAGGTTGTCATACATGCGTTGTAACTGTTCCTCTCGACATGTTTCCATGGCGTCGCATTAGGTCAGGACGGCGGTTACGTACTCCGTAGCTTTTCTCGGGTTTTGCAATCTATTACGGATTCCTCTCTAGTTGAAATTGATGTCGCGGTGGTAAAATGTATTTTAAAACTGAAGAAATCTTTCCAGGTCGTCCAGGATTGTTGATGGTTTCTGTACCATAACAGGGTGCTTTCCTTTAATAATTCCGGAAGGGCGAGTAACAGGTCACGGTCGGTGATGTTGTAGCAGGTTTGTAATTCCTCTACTCTTTCCAAGAAAGAAATCGGATCGCTTATACCGTCGTATTTCACCCCATTTGCGTATTCTATCGCAAATATCGGCGCGTCTGGTTCCGGTAATGTCTAGGTGTTCCCAGCTGGTGATGGCGGTATCGGAGCGGTTAATGTTAGTATTTCTGGTGTCAGTGTGGTTACTTGTCCTTCTCCGGTGCGTATGTATTTTATTATCCTGGCTCGAAGTGCATCTACATTTCCTCCTGTCTCTAGCTTATATTTCCTAGCTTCGGTTGGTAATTCATCCTTCTTGAGATGGTAAATCCATCCCACTCTGGTGTCGGTATCTTCAGAGTCCCTCGGTATACTCATCCTGTAACAGACAGATTAGTGTCTCTGGAAAACAAAAATATGTGACTGGTACTTCTGCGGTCCTTTTGGAATCTGTAAACGGAAAATTATTTAAGGTGTTCAGTGTTTTTCGAGCCCCACGTTTAGGTGCTACTTGTAATGCGTTCCCTACGTTTAGGGTCAAATTTATAATGCGCCCTTCTGGTTTGGTAACCCAACGCGGTTTTATTTTGCCTCGGCTTTGCTCAATCGGGTTTATTTTATAAACGGGGTGTGGTTCGTAGTAAGTACTGGATGGGCTTAACACTGTAACCTTAAATAAAATCCGTAAAGCATTTTTAACACGTATATTAAACAAATATTTACAATAAATAAAATAAACGGTAACTAACAAAAATGTATGTGAGAACTCTGGTCCGGGTCCTGGCGTCACTGGGTGCGAAGTCGCTTCTGTGAACAAAAGATAGTCTTTTAATCTATTCCTTACCTAAGAGGCAAAGTTTAGGTTACGGTCCTGCATGTACAGTAGCGAGCGTTATCCTTGATACAGTGGTTGATCGGAGCGCCAGCGCAATGAACTCGAATCGTTTGAGAAAATCGATATCGTGCTTATACGTTAGTAACTCTGGATCGCTGAAGCAAGGATGTCCTACTCCTCGGGAAATAATACACGCGAATTGCGCGTCTGCAAACGCGAGATCTCGGGACGGTCTTTCTCTAATTATAACCGGTTTAATGTAGGTAATTAGATTATTTATCTAACTAAATTAATTACCGATCTCTATACTAATTTTAATTATTTATAATTAAGCAAGGGAACAAAATACTTAATATTAAAACTACTCTAATAAGTTTACGTAAAGATAGAATAATCTACGTACTATCTAATTTATTTACAAACGTTCTGCACCAGGTATTTACGATGGTTATATTGACTACAAATTTATACAACAGGTTATGGAGGTACCTTCTGCGATTCAAGACACCGTGTACGGTTATTGTGTTTGTCTGTAGGTAGTGTATGAGTTTCGAGCGGGATTTCAGTAATGCAGAAGACGTAGGCGATGGCCTGTCTTTACTGGATATACTAAGAGAAAGGTCGTAGGTCTTTACAGCCCTGTAACAACCCTTCACCCTCAGGTACTTTGTAAGATACGTCGGGGCTACCCTGCGTTCCTCTAGGTGTACTTTGTGGTGGCGAGTTCCGTCGGGGCTACCCTGCGTTACTCTAGGTGTATGTGGTATAACTCCTGGAGCTCAGCCCGGAATTATTTACGGTCTGTAGTGTTTGAGTGTAAATTGTCAGAATTGTATAACTTTACAACTTACGTGTCTATCAATAGCAGTACAGAATTGAACTTTAGGTTGCCCGGTGCGAGGTGGTGTACGTTCTCGCCGGATCGCGAAGGACTCTTCGTCGGTGAACAACAGGTCGGTGCTTACACTAAGCAAACGGTGCGGCTGCGGCTACTGGTTTCTGGAACGGCTTGACTTGAATCTACTGAGATTCATCTTCTTATTATGCGCGTCGCGAGTTTATAAAGGTGCATCTGTGGGCGGTTTCGCGGCTACCGTGCGGGGATGCCGTTATGCGATTGGTTAAAATCGTTCTGACGTGCAGAAACTTACGGTTTCTTAGAAATACACGTCAGCGGTGATGAATAAATTATTCGTTGTGCAATATCGCGTAAACTTACATACAGGATGGTCCGCACCTAATTTATTCTAAAACACATACGTACAGGACGCTGGTTCTTTACATAGTCATACTCGATAGTTGGAACACTTAAGAAAAATAAGCGATACATTCCACCTCAGATGTTGCACATAAATCAAGAGACACTGCTTCATCCATTTTCGGATTTGGCGATGACAGTTACGATTGTATCTTACGTGCCGAAGCCCAACAAAGCTGTTATATTATTGTCCACAATGCATCATACAACAGATGTGAGTGGCCGAAGAAAAACCGGAAATTATAGATACTATAACTCTGGAAAAGGCGGTGTTGATTGTATGGATAAGATGGTGACGCACTACTCAACCAAACGGAAGACTCGTCGTTGGCCTATGGCCATGTTTTTAACATGTTGATGTAGCTTGCTTGGCATCATTTATTATCTATATGGAGAACAATCCCATTTAGGCAAGAAAGAATCAGCGCCGGCGAATTTTCTTGCAGACCTTAGAAACAGTTAGTAATGCCGACTATCGAGAGCCGCGCGAAGAATTCAAGAGTGTCGCAGAACTTTAGTACCAAGTCTGAATTGAGTGCATGCTAGGTAGACCACTTATCATTCATACCATTGCTGAAGAAGAACAACAGCCAAGATGCATCTGGTCGTCTGGTTGTTACAGGAAGATGCCACATTTGCAGGTCATCTGAGAAAGACAACGAAAACAAGAAAAATTATGTATCGTATGTAAACGTCAATGTGTGGCGAACATACACAAACCATTTCGAAATGTCATTATTGTGCACAATAGCATTACGTTTTTGAAAATAAAGTTGTTTGCAGAAAATAAAATTTATTTATATATAATTTTTAATCTAATTCTAGCATATCATTAAATAATTAATGCTGAAATTAATTAATTCTACAATATAGGTACGAAAAGTAATTAAATTACAAATAAGATAAGGTACCTCGTCGTGGACATTACGTATAAAATACTTTAAACATATAATTTCCAAAATTGAATGTTTTCCATAGCTTTTCTTGATCAACTAGGCTAACATAGACTAGATTAGAGAAGTTATGTAACATAGGCGTAAAATATTAATAGTAACATAACTAATTCATAACTTGAACATAGAAATGGTACGGGTACACGTCGTGGACATTACGTATAAAATACTTTAAACATATATAATTTCCAAAATTGAATGTTTTGCATAGCTTTTCTTGATCAACTAGGCTAACATAGACTAGATTAGAGATGTTATTAACATAGGTAAAATATTAATGTAACATAACTAATTCATAACTTGAACATAGAAATGGTACCGGGTATCGTCGTGGACATTACGTATAAAATACTTTAAACATATAATTTCCAAAATTGAATGTTTTCCATAGCTTTTCTTGATCAACTAGGCTAACATAGACTAGATTAGAGATGTTATGTAACATAGGCGTAAAATATTAATAGTAACATAACTAATTCATAACTTGAACATAGAAATGGTACTGGTACCACGTCATGGGAAGAAGGTTAAGTACCTAACGCATATGATAATAAAGTCGCATATTGAATTAATAATAATTTGTTGAGAAAATTCCAAAAGTCAGCAAAGAATACGAATGCAAATCTTAAAGTGCTGTAAGCATCTTAAAAATAGCGCAACGGAGAAAATAACGTTTTAGGTTTCACAGCGAACTATCCAAGGCATTGTAACTTCAAAATTTAAAGTTAGTCATATTGCGGTACAGCAGAAAATCTGACTTTTGGGATTTCACCTTTCGAAATGATTTACAACGAAAATTTGCCAATTTAATTAGAAAATGAATATTTTACTTTGGACAAATTGTACCAACACTCTAAAATAGATTTGATTTTCACAGTGGTCGAACGATACTATTTATGATTTTTAAAATCAATGGATTACAAACACAAACGTGTCAATGGACACGCCGTTGTACCAAAATTATGTGTTTGAGAAAATTTCTGCAGTTGCAAAGTTCAGGCCAAAGATGTCAGATTTGCGTATCTAGATGGAACGTGGATTAATCAAATTGGTTCTAATATCCACCGTTGGTGCATTCTGACATCATAAGTAATCCACTCTAAATTAAAATGAAGGTAAAAGGGATATAATTTTACACGTGATGTAATTTAGTTTTCGGAGAACTTCCACTGTTTACTCGATTCTGAACGAAGATTCCGGTTTTCTAATAAAACTATGAATGCGGACTGGTTTCAAATTGGATTATTAACAGCTGATTTCTGCGCTGTCCAAACTGCTCGCAAATTGTGTGGCGGTTATGGATAATGCACCGTATCATTCGGTGCAGTTCGATAACCAACCCTCATTTTCTAGTAAGGAATCAGCTGCAGGAGTGGTTGATTACGTACGAGTCGAAATTGAGGGCAAATTTACAAAAAAGCAACTGTGGAACAAAATTCAACCTTTAGGTCCTGAGAGAAAAACTATGTATTTTTTATTAAGCATGGGATGGAGTTTTATAGTTACCTCCTTACAATTGTCAATATAACCCTATTGAAGTGGCATGCAGTTTTTGTCAAAATTATTACAATAGCAAATAAGTTATGAACCTCCATTGAAAGATAGAGTTCTGAAATTATGGCTTCAAGCTTTATCCAAATGTGCTTCTACAATGTGGCAAAATTTTTGTTGCCACACGAAAAATATTATTTCAAATGATTGGGAGAAACACATGGGAAATTTTTCGATTGAAAATATCCACCTGTTATTATAGCACTAGAAGAATCCTATTCAGAATGTGATGCTGATATGGATTTAGATTCTTCTGGTGATGTAATGCAGTTGAACAAGACCCCACTGTTTGGCATCAACATTTTAGTAAAATACGTTTAACTATTTGGTTTTAGTCAGGTCTTGGTCGTGGATACGAAAGCAGCAATCTTGTGGTCAATTCCACTTACCTACGACTTAACCGGTACATTTCTAGTTATTTAGTCAAGAAAGGAACGACGCAGCAAATTTCATCACAAAGCAAATTTTCACATTGAATTACTTATAAATACACGTTGTGGATTGCCTGAGTAGGTTAAATTAAATGGGTACATATTAATGGTCTGGTTACCTATTCACTTTGTGACTGAAGGACTAAGTTTGCATCTAAACTTACCTCTACATTACTGCATAAGGAAAAAAGTTCTATCTGTAAAATACTAGGTTTTACTTAAATGCTCAAATATCACATGCAAGTTTAAATTTTTGAATGTATCGTCATGCATATACTAAATTGAGAATATAATTCACATGTCACATGTTACATTTTTGATTACCTTCATTGGTTAAAATACAAAAACAAAATCGCAGAATAGGCTATCAAATCGGTGATAATTTTATCACCGCATGTTGATTGTCACATGATTTTAATGAATAAAATAGTTTACTGTCAAAGTGACAAATCGTTTAAAATTAGACTCTAAAATAGTAGATTTCGAACTAGTGCGCTGTTTACACATTTCTTGGTGCGAGGCTGTTCTTTTACCCGAGGCGTAGCCGAGGATAAAATATATGGCCGAGCACCAAAAGGTGACAGCGCACGTGTTCAATACATGTAATCGTTCACATAAAATTAGAAAAATTAAATTTTGAAATATTTGTTGACAAATGTCAAATTAAATACATAAATAAAAAGTTTATATATTTAGTTACATACCACTTTTCTCTTTATGTATTAAAAGTAACGATTACAAAAATATATTTTCTATTAACGTTCATTATATCTCTTACAAATATAACACGTGTTATGATTAATAATCGATGATAATCATAACACTAGTTATATTATCGAAAATACTACGCGAGTAGGATGAGGCAACTGTATGTAACGTCATCAGTGGTGGGAAGACCACGCCCGTGGCCGTGGACATTTACCATACGGTCGTTTTCGGGGTCATTTTCAACTAGGTGGAATTTTCAACCCTTGATGTTAATTTTTATCCCTAATTAGAGTCTTTTTGGCAGTTTATCACATGGAGGGATGATTTTTCAACCCTATATGGAATTTGACGCCTAATTAGAGGCTTTTTGGCTGTATTAAGGGCCTTTTTGGCAGTTCAGTCTTGTGCGGTTTGGCTTCTTTACGGGTGATTTGCAACTCTTGACAGAATTTTCAGCCTTTGACGGCATTTTCAACCCTAATTAAGGCCTTTTTGGCAGTTCATCCCCTAGAGGGCAGGCAAATGCGTGCACAAGAGCCGGGTGGACGTGGTCACGTGATCCGATGGGGGAAGGAGAGGGACCGGTCAAAGTTCAATTATTTTAATTATGACATAATCAAATTCCTCCGCCATTTTGTTTTTAATTATGGGTCAATTAAATTGTGGAGGTAACCACGGTGCACGTTAACGTCAAATTAGTTTAATTATGCGTCATAATCAAATTTCTCCGCCATTTTGTTCTTAATTGGGAGGTCATAATCAAACTCCTCGCCCATTTTATTTTTAATTATGGGTCGTGATTAAATTGCGGAGAAAGTCGAATGGGGCAGATCAAAGACCAATTATTTTAATTATGAGTCATGACCAAAGTCATCGGCCATGGCGGGAAAATTGGAATTTTGTGGAACCCTCATGCTAGTACATAAGACAGGACGCTTTAGGGTCTTAACGTGTAAGGCGTGGTTCAATTATTTTAATTATGCGTCATAATCAAAACCCCGGCCATTTTGTTTTGGCGGAAAATTTGAATTGTATTTAATAAGGTCTGCTAACACTAACTTGCAAGACAGTTATAGAACCTGTTTTAATTATGAGTCAATCAAATTTCACCCCAAATTAGAGCCCTTTGGTTGTGTTAAGAACCTTTTGTCCAGTTCACTTCTTTTTATGGCTTCTTTTCGAAGGGCTATTTTCAACCCTTGATGAAATTTTCACCTAATTAGAGCCCTTTTGGTTGTGTGTTAAGAACCTTTTCATTAATTTTATGGCTTCTTTTCGGGGCCATTTTCAGCTTAATGAATTTACACTAATTAGAACCCTTTTGGTTGTGTTAAGAGCCTTTTGGACGTTCAGCCCCAGGAAGGTAGACAAATGCGTGCGCTGTTCTGATTGGTGGTCCTAAGGACAGCCCTTTTTACATGAGTAGTTTCTGATTGGTTCTTAGCCCACCATCTTTTGAGGTCTGATTGGAGGCTTAAGACTCTGCAATGGTTACGTAAATTTGAAAATATTCTAATAACGGCCCTAATGCTACCTCATAAGACAGCTATAAGAACTTGTGTTAGGTCTGCGCCCTCTTGTCGTGGCCCTTGGCTGGAGATAGTATTACAATAAGGGACTCTAACACTAACTTGTAAGACAAGTGTACTTCAACTTACTCTCAGCTTCGACATTGTCCTGACTTCTTGCGAAACTTGAATTTGCTTTTAGGGTCATCTAGTGGTGTGTGGGCTAATGAATATTTTTCTGTAATAAAGGTAGCGTCACTTAGCGGTAGGACCAATTAGGGATTGTTGTGGCGCCATCTAGTGGTGTATAGACTAATGAACATTTTCTGTAATAGAAGTTGATCATGCCGCCTCTCTCTTGCTACGGAACTCTTAATTAAACTAGTTTTATTTATCAGAGTCGAATGGTTGAAAAATAAGCATTAACACAGTAATTTGATTATCTCATCATTTATAACTAAACATGCAGTGAAAAACTTATTTACAAAATCAAGCATTTGTAAATTATTTATTATTTAAAATACAAAAACATTATCGTATAAAGTCCACACACATCCGAATGGTAATCTTACAGCGTCGTTTGGTTGTAGCGGAACCATCTAAAATTTTTCTCAGGAAACGTAAATGGTAACCTAGCGTCGTCCAAAGGAATCAAAATGTTCCCTGTTACCATTCTCGTCAATGCAGATAGTAGTCAATGTTGACCTGGTTTGTTTGCTGGATCCGTGCTCACAATAATTCCACAAGTTCTAGGTGCGTGTCGCGGTAGCTGATTAGAAGCACATACAAGACGAAACACATTCTTGTGGCTGGGGATCGATTTCAAACATTTCAACACTTGTACCGCATACTTTCATACTTGTGCAGTTAGTATGCGCCCAGTGTTGCAGTAGTAATGCGTTTTCCAGAGCACACGTACTCCTCATAAGCCAGGAATGGGACATCGGAACTTGCGCTCGGTCTTTACAAAATTTAGCAGTCAGTTTGCTGTTAATTATGGGTCATAATTAAATATTGTAGTTAACTTGTTTTGTCAGCCACCTTGATTGTTTTGTATTGACGGGAAATTTGAGATTATATTCTAGTACGGACCCCATATTAACTCAGCTCACGTTTCTTGAAACTAACAAACTCCTTAGTGACCATCAATATGGGTTTAGGCAAAGTCGTTCAACAGGCGATCTTCTTTCATATGTGACCCAAGTTTGAAACAATACAGTAGAGCAGTCCGGTGAAACAGTTGTAGTCGCTTTAGATATCTCAAAGGCATTTGACCAAGTTTGGCATAAGTGTTTACTTGCCAAACTCACCTCGTTTGGGTTAAATGATGCGCTCATCAACTGGGTTTTAGTTTCCTTGATGAAAGACGAATACGTGTCGTAGTTGATGGCTTTTTTCAAAAGAAGTTAGCATTAACGCGGGCGTACCACAGGGATCCGTTATAGCGCCTACACTTTTCTGCTGTACATAAACGACCTTATTTCTTCAACAACTGACCCCATCCATTGCTTTGCTGACGATAGCACTCTTCACTGTAGTTCATCTCAGTCTACTCATAGTGATAATCCACCTTCTATGTCAAATCAAGAAATTAAAGCTGAAATGGCAAATTCAATCAACAAAGACATTCAACGTATTCTCGAATGGGAAGCAATAATCTAGTTAAATTTAATGCTAACAAAACTCAGTGTTGCCTTATGTCCGCCAAAAAGATCGATCATTTCCTGTAGTAAGTATGAATGGCGCAGTTCTTAAGTTTTCAGACTCTATTACTCTGTTTTACTTCTGTCAGCTACCAAAACAGCTGCTCGTAAAATAGGCTTTTGTACAGATCTAAGCAGTACTTTACCTCTCGACAACTCCTTTTGCTGTATAAGGCCCAAATTCGGCCTCATCTGGAATATAATTCTCACCTTTGGGTTAGTGCTCCCCAATACGCTCTCGATATCGTTGATTGTATTCAAAGAGAGCGATTAGGCTTATAAATGACCCGTCTTTAACTTCTCACATACAGTCCCTTGAGCATAGAAGGATGGTTTCAGTTCTTTCTTTGTATTATCGTTATTACAACGGCTATTGTGCTGGTGAATTACATCTTGATACCATCTCCGGCTATCTTTGCGAGAAACACTCGGTTCGCTCAATCACATCATCAGTATGCAGTACAAATCTCCACTTGTCGTACCAAACGGGCGCAATCCACATTTTCTACACGGCTTCTAAACTCTGGAATAATCTCCCTGGTTCCTGTTTTCCTCTCACTTATGATATGAGAAAATTTAAGGTAGCTGTTCATAGGCATCTATTGGCAATTCATTATCCCTCTATCCATCCTCCTAAGTGTTCCTGAGTGCTTTAGCACGATAGGCCTTATTTAGCCTGTTCAGGTCCACAATCATAAAAAAAGACAGTTGCAGGACTGAACTTGTTCTTGGGTCGTCGCCTCTTGTCAGGTCTTCGGCCTGTAAATTTAAATTTGTATTCTAATAAGCGGCTAACACAGCTTGCAAGCCAGGTATAGGACTGAAGTTGTTCTCGGCCTTCTTGTCAAAAGACAGATCAATTAATATAAAATCAGCCGAAGCATATTAAACAACCTCAATCAAATCAAACAAGAATCTGAGCTAACATTTCTTCATAACATTCAAGGAACGATTCTCTCACTGTATATACCTAGCTCCTATCAGCGACCATTTACTTTATAGATAAGGGAAACCGACACTCAGAGCTAGTACTCTTCCTAAACGTGAGGGCACCGGCGTGGGAAAACAATCGTTTATCTGCAAATCAACCTCAAGCAATTCATTCTCAACCATATCATAACTTACAGAATTCAAAAATACTGGTTTGGCTTAACTTACAGCTTGCTAAAGCCAACCATAATTCAAACATGCATGAGATAGCCTTCGAGATTACTGTCAATATACCAGCATCAAATTAATTGCCGTGTTTTGCATACAGTGATAAAAATACGCTTTACAGTTAAATTAGTTAAAAATTCCTACACAATAACCAATAAATAACCAAACTCGAAATCAGGTCACTATATTATTTTACATGCAAGGAATGTTATCGGAAATACCTCTGACAAAGGGCCTTAGATTTATAAACAAGCTTGAATGCACTATTTCGTTTTTGAAAATGGACAAATGCCCGGGGACAAATAAACAAGCCAGCCGACTTTCACTTCCAATTTTGATAATACACATGTGATTTGAAGCTAACACCGATTTCATTTCGTAAGACAACTATAGGACTGTGTTTTATTTTACCCAACGCTCATCATTATCGTTAGACGACCATAATAATAATAATATCGCTTAAATTAGAGTGTAGCAGTATTGTTGAGTTTTGAATACAGTGCTAAAAATACGTTTTACAGTTAAATCAGTAAAAATGCCTATACAACAAATATAACCAAACTTGCAATCAGTCCTCTAGCAATTAAGGGATAAGGGTTAAAATAAAAAACGAGCACGTACCAGGGTTATTGTCGATAATCGTATTGAAAGAAAACCTTGACACGGTAACATTTGTTCACAGTCACAACACATTCACTTTCGACGTCTTGTTTATAACTGAGGCCTCCGGTAATCATTAATATAAAGTAATTATTTTCTAGATTTGGTTAACAAAACTTTTTTTAAATGGATCACTCGTAATTCGTCGATTTTCGCGCAAACAGCCGAAATAGCGTGAAAAACTATGTTGCAATGCTGCATTAGTCTCATTTTTAAATACCTACAATTTTCAAAATTCAAGCTGTAGTAGTAGCTTTTTGTTCTTTTGACAGTGCTAACACACTCCCATAGATTTCCATGACTTGATCTAGTACAAAATAAGATGGAACAGAGTATAACATGGTTTAGTATAAAAATCATATGAAAATTCTTTAAATTGTGTCCTTTAATTCAAAAATCAGACAAAATCAAGACATTATTGATAAATATGTTAAGCGGTTACCACAGATAAATAACAAATAGCATTCAAGTATGCTAATGAAATATATGTCACAGTTCTCGTTTCATAGGACAGTTTTGTAGTATGAATTCAAGTATAAAAAAGCGAGTTTTTTAAAGAATGGGTTGTTCAAGGTCTTACGAAACACGTTTCTTATGTTATTTTTTGTAATTTGCCCTTTTCATGCAGTTTTTTAACAAAAAATTTTACTTTAGTTGATTTAGGAATTTTTGTGCCGTTTAATTTTAATTTTAATAGTGAAAATTTGATCTAATTGCCTTTTGTATTATCCAAATTCTGTCACAAAACACGAAAATAGAAGATAATAAAGATAATCTTGCATGTACGTCCTCTTAAATACGTGAAATTGCAAACAAATATGATCGCGAATTTGCTTACATCAAAGTTTTCCACTGGACGCATACTGTTTTTGACACATTTTGTAAGAGTGACATGCATGACACAATTCCTGATCAAGGTTTGCCAACCTAAAAATGTTCATAAAATGCCCCGTGAATTAATGACATAGGGGATGATGACGTCACGTTTCTTAATGTCTATTAAGGAATCAAAATGGAATTAAATTAGAAAAATGTAATTGATTCGTCTAATTAATAATTATGTATAATTATATTTATATGTATATATATATATATATATATATATATATATATATATATATATTTTTTAGTTTAATTTGGAAAATCGTCTGGTGTTTGGTAAAACCTTATTATTTTGTGCGAATCACTTTTCTCCACTCCATCCTCAGCCCTATGTTCCGCTCACTTTCGTTCCTAGGCCCGTCTTTTTTGCCATCTTCCTTTCCGGAGCCTATTCCAACCCCTACGTAGAGCCGTTGGTATTAGAACTCAAGTAGAGCACTCTTGTATAATTAGAAGTTAGTACACCATTTGTGACGCTACATCCCGGTATAATTTAAGCTAGTAGCGTCATCTTGTGGTGTAATTCAAAATCAAATTAGAAAGGAATCTTAAAAAAGGTTAGAAAAGAAATCCTGCGCTTCATAATTAACCTGAAAACCTACCCGTTATACTCCGATCAATAATACATCCTAAATATTCTAATTTCTGAATATTTAATTATTTAATAATTTTTCCTGTCCTGATTATACCCACATCTTCTCGGAGCTCGTACATCGAGGGGTTGTAAATAGTTATTTAGTGACATTACTTCACTACCGGAGCTTAACGCCCCAAGAGGTGACGTGATTTTCTGAAGGCATTCTTTCCCATCCTAACTGGTGACCAAGAAGTAATCCCAGGCATATCCCATCGGAGTACGTACCTCGAAGGGTGTACAAAGATTACTAATAGTATTATTTGGTCAACGGTGGTCTCGACCTCAATTGCTAAATGATTCTATACCGCGATCTACACTTGCTCTCTCCCAGCGAATATTTACTAAACGTTCCCTTATTTATATCTATTTGAAGTTTGTGCCTCGAAGGGTTTAAAGGAGGGTAACCAGTATAACTATTTACACAACGGCGGTACGTTCCCAAAGGGCAACCAAATATATGAAGACGAATTACTCGTGACACCTAACAAATATCCTAAATCACCACCACCTCTTATAATTCTAAAACTTACGTATTTATATCCACTTGTCCTCTCCCCCTGTCTCGTTTCACGCGTTTCACACCATCCAGCCCACCAGAGGAAAACCTGGACCGATCCTGACCACCAAACCACCAGCCGCCTAATCGTCAAATTCATTAAATCAGATTGCATTTACATTTGATTTTTATACGTCACTTTAATTCACCTGTTCATTTAATAATTTGCGCGTCAAATTATCCAGTATAACTAATTCAACCTTCCCTTCATTAAATACGTTAACCCCAATTTAAATCACTTCATTTTATTAAGTAAAAATCGGCCAACATTTAAAGTGTGATTGGATTACACTTCTTTATATTTCGAACACTGCACTTTCAATTATACGAATTCCAACCTTGTATTAATTACCCGTTTAAAATTTAACCTGTATACCTTATTACACCGTCCCACATTATTCCCATACTTATTAACATACAAATTCAATTAACAAAACGAACAATTTCAACCACCCCGCTTTTAATTATTCAATACACTATTAGATAAAGATATTAATAAAACAATAACCTTCTTACCTGACTTAATGTAGCACCGAATTCTCCAACACATAACTTTTAAGGTTTCTTTAATTCGCTATAAAAAAAAACTTTTGAAAAAAGTACTGATCTAAAATTGAATTACCTTTAAAGAAGGCGATATGCTTTATGCAGATATTCACAAAAAGAAGTGCTTCTATTGGTGACCGTATTTTGTCTAAATTTGATAAAACCGCAATATTTCAACAATAACTCTAATATGCAGTTTTATTGAAGTCCTTTGTGTATTTTGAAATTTATTGTAGCTATAGCCATCTTGAAATCTTGCAAAACTGTCCAAAATTCGACAACGGCTTTTTTTCACGAATATTGATTCCCTTGTGTACCTTGTGCATAATAGAGTAAAAATAATTGATACTGTAAGCAAATATCATTTTTCGGACACTCAGTGGAAGTGGACCATATTTCCTTATTACAAATCGTAAAGAAAAGTATCTGTTTTCTTTATAGCAACCATTTCTTTATAAAGAATTATTAATGATTTATTGGAATAAATATTAAACGTACAACTATTAATGTTAGGAAAACTTATGCTTGTACAATGTTTAAACTGTAAATCATTAAATGATAATGACGATTTTGATCAAACCTCCTGACGAACTCCTCCAACTGTAATTCAGTGCGTTCTAAGACAACATCTGATGAATTCTGGCATCCACTGTTTGATGATGATGGCTGATTAAAAATCATTTTCGAAGTCGCCATTTTATTGTTATAATGCTTTCTTCCATATATTCTTCTGGAATTGTGTTTGATCGCCATCCTCCATGATTTTTGAGCCTCCTGATATCCGTTCCACCCTCAACAAAAAAAGTAGTTGACATTCGACGTAGACAGTGTCCAGTGTAACCGTCTAGGTTGGGTAACTTCAAATAATGGGCAATTTTCTTCGGCATCTTGTAGAAACTGTGGATCCCCACAGGTTGAACTGTACATTTATTATTCACATAAAATATGAACAATCTTGAGTGATTGATGTCTTGAACGCAAGCTTACATATATCCTGTACAACTCAATCTCATTAATTCCTCTCATTTCTGTCATAACGGTGAATTAACACCACTTTAATCATAATAAAAGTATCGTCAAAAATTTTTACACATCATCCTGCGAGATAATTTTTATTTTTTTGCTTCACATCCCTCACTTTGGCGCTTTAGATATAATTTAACTTCTCATAATTCGATATATCGGCAATTTTGTCTGCGTTAAGGTGAGCGGTTAAGGCCCTTATGACTTCATTAAGGGTTGGCCATACCCACAGATTTTACGTGATTGGTTGTACGTAGGCGGGGCTAAGACTAGACCAAACCCACCCCTACACCTGATTGGCTCGCGTAAGGCCCACCCATCTGGCTTCTGATTGCTCCTTAGCCCCACTACGCAGCAACTGTGCTCTGATTGGAGGGTTAAGTCTCTGTATTCTCATTGGTTATGACGGGAAATTTGAATGTGTATTCTAATAAGGGGGGGGCTAATGCTAACTTCTAAGACAGGTGTAGGGCTTCACAACTTGCTCTCGAGACTTCGCCCCCTTGTCGTGATCGGAACTTGTTTTGAGGGCCTTCGTACATTGTCGTAGCCACATTGGCAAGAAATTTGGATTTGTATTCTAATAAGGAGGCCTAATGCTAACTTATAAGACAGATGTAGAGCTTAGCAACTTATTCTCAGGCCTTCACCCCTACAGCCGCGGGGGCCATCTTTATACTTGAATGAGGGCTATTGTAAGCGGTCACAAGTTTTGGAGTACGTCAATATACCTGCAGGAATTTTTGTAGGTGCAATAACGCTACATCTTTGTTTTCAATGTTTTATTAAATCTTTCAACTACAGATGCTTTTACATCGGGGTTATTTCTTACATAGAAATTGATATTTTGTTTTTTAAAAAGGTTTTGTGCACTAAAAATATCAGCGAATGCTTCAATTGCAGATGCTGCTGCCTTCGTTTAATAGCTCCGCTCAAGCCTTCTTGCTAAACACATCAATAACCGTTAGTAGTCACTATTGTATTTACTTAAAATTCGCATATCACAAAGATCCGCTTCACAGTTCGTAAATGTTATTCACAATATACCTATTGCGCTGAAACTTCCTCCTGACTGGTTTATGTATCGTATATGCTTCCTGTGTCTGCAGCCAATTTTTCTCTTCGCCATATTTGCCTTTACAACGTTAGTTAAAGGTGTTATACCGCAAACCCTGCTGGATGCGTAGGATCATAGTACACAGCATCCATGTTATGTTCGCCAGGTATCCCAATCTAGTGAAATTCTTCGAAAGGAGCTTCTCAGTGTTTTCCGCGATTCACTATCAGCATCGCAATTCTCACCTATAGTCGTAAGAGTGCGTTCAAGCTTACGTGATACATCAGCAGCATCACGTCGTCGCGTATTTCCAATATACTCTCGTGGTATATTTATTTCTTTAATGTACATCTCAAACTGTCGCCAACCGTGTGGGTTTGTAGTTTTCGTTGTGTTAGCGTTTCGTGAACCAGATCGATGATATTGGAATGAGGATGATTTCGTATTTTATTGTGACAGTGCCCTTTTATCCCAAAATACATCACCGTTCGTGTTCAGTATACGTAAGAAAACCTCACCTTTTTCCTATATGAAGTCGGTAGTGTTGATACTATTGCGTCGTCTGTAAGGACGTTTCTGTGAATCATCAACATCACTGCTGATGGTTATGCTCGCAGGTTGACGTAGTTGATTGGAAAAATGTAGATATCTTTGAAGGACTTGGTTGTACTGCTGCCATTTGTCATGGTCAGTCAATTTGGTTTTAAAACTTTATCCATATCGTTGACCAGCTGCGTTAAAGTGTTGTTTTGTGTGACGTCTGGGGCCTGCAAGCGTTGTTTAAACAATGGTAGAATAACCATCTTCTTCAGATTGTGGTCGATGGTATTGAAACAGATTACCCAGAATACCTCCAAGTAATGGTCCTGGCAAGAGCGACGAAATGCACCGCCCTTCTGTACAAGAAACTGTCTCTTCCTTTTTATAGATTCACCTCTGTGCTAAGCGTCTTAAAGTGTGCTTATGTTGAGAGAGTCGATGATTCTGATCAGCTGACGGAGGTACACGACCTTTTAAAATGTTGTGTGCACACTCGCAGATATATTCGACCTCCTTACTCTCAAGGCATTTCAGTAAAGCGTCATATTGACTTCTACTTAATCTGTCTAATGCGTGGAGGATATCGGTATTTTGGTTAAATAGTCAGCCGTCATATATGATGTAATTAATCTGTATGGCTGTGCGGCTTAAACCCTTTTTAGATATACAGGGTGATTCGCGAGGAAGTGGCAATATTTTAAAGATATGTCGAGGAAGCCAAAATAAGTAAAATAAACTCATATGTTTAAGTCCGATTTTCATTTGTTTCAGGGATAATTGACTTTTCTTAAAATGTCAAATCTCATCAATTTTTGCCTATTACGAAGTACGTTGATGTATTGACCTTATGCACGTAATTCTGAGAGCGAAATCCAGAAAGGAAACTTTTAAAATAATTATTGCCCTTTTAGTAACTTTAAATTTGGCGGCTAATAAATTCTCACCACGAACGTTCTCACTATCGCCAATATTTGCAAAATTCCTAACAGGGTATTTATTTTTAAGAGTTGACTTTCTGGATTACGCAACCAGAACTTTGTAATTAGGTAAAGTAGGCAACTGAAATGAAAACTGACAGTTAGTTGTTAAAGTGACAGTTGTTCAACATTAGTTTTATGAAGTTGTAAAATGCCCCACAAATTTAGTCATAAAGAATATGCCGATATGATATTTGTTTATGGGTTCTGTAATGGTAGTAGTGTTCGTGCAGTGGAGGAGTATCGACGTCGTTTTCCGAATCGAAGAGTTCCTAACAAGCGAGTATTTCAAACTGTTTTTACACATGCCGGAGAAACTGGGACATTTCCAAGTGCAAGTATTGTTTCTGAAAGAGAACACGGAATCGCTGTTGGACTTGAAGAAGATAGTTCTGGATGTGGTAGACGAAAATCCAGAGATAAGTACAAGGCGCATCGCAATCCAATTTGAAATACCACAAACAATGGCTTGGAAAACACTTAAGCAACAAGGTTTGAACGCTTATCATTTGCAAAAAGTACAAAATCTCCACGAAGGCGATTATCCTTTAAGGCTACAATTTTGTCATTGATTCGGGAAAACAGAAGATTGTGTAAAGACATTTTGTGGTCGGATGAATCTCAATTTAGGCGAGATGGAATTAACAATTGCCACAATAATCATCGATGGTCGGACGAAAATCCCCATGCTACGATAGAACACAATTTCCAACATTGATTTAGCATTAACGTTTGGTGCGGTATTCTAAATGATCAATTAATCGGTCCTTTCGTATTAGATGCGCGCCTTACTGGACAAGGATATTTACGTTTTTTAGAAGACCATTTAGAAGAAATATTGGACGAAGCACCTTTAAATATTCGACAACGAATTATCTTCCAACATGATGGAGCGCCTCGTCACTATTCAAATAATGTACGAAATTTTCTGAATACCACTTTCGGCGATCTTTGGATTGGCAGAGGCGGTCCGCTACCTTGGCCACCGAGATCACCGGATCTCACTCCCCTCGATTTTTGCCTTTGGGGATGGATGAAGTCGTTAGTTTATGCTACCAAAGTGGAAACGAGGGAAGCGTTACTAGATCGCATTCTTAATGCAGCAGCTATCTTTAGAGCGAATAATCGTTCATTGAAACTCGCTACTAGTGCAGTTTATAAACGCGCAAATAAGTGTATCCAAGTGGGCGGTGGTGTTTTCGAAAATTTTTCGTAAATTAATGCTTCGAACATTTTTCGTAAATTAATGCTATTTTGTTTATTTTTGTAATTGAGTTTTGTAATAAATTTTGTTTGCTTTTTAAATATCTCTGAAACAAATGAAAATCGGACTTGAACATATGAGTTTATTTCCTCGACATATTTTTAAAATATTGCCACTTCCTCGCGAATCACCCTGTATATATATATATATATATATATATATATATATATATATATATATATATATATATATATATATATATATACGTGACAAAGCCTTGAGGCCCGAATATATTTTTTCTATATCATAACACGTCTGGCGTATTTTGTTTTAAATCGAACAATACATATCCGTGTGGATCCAGTGACATCCTGGTATGCAGCCTCTAAAATTTCGGATTGTCAGGTGAAATCTGCCTTGCTAAATGCTGTATCTGAGCTCTACCACGAGGATTCTTAAACAACATTATGTAATGGGAATTAAGTGAAATATCTCTGCCCGCACCCTTGGTGAAATATGTTTGTGTTAAGAAAAACACACTTAGGTTTCTATGATGACATCCCTTTGTAAAAATATCCACCATCGACCCGTTATTTTGGCGCGTTAGATCGTCAATTATTATTAAGACCCGTTTTTCACTATTAAATTGTTCCATATCAGGTAGATCTTTCTGAACTTCCACTATGATGTTATTGAATAAAGGCCGCCATTCGCTGTAGAACCAGATAATTTTTCCAAATGTTGTGTCGCAGACAGTTTGGATATTTTTTAGAAATTCCACGAAAAAATACGATTTCCCGCAACCCTAGGGGCCTGCAACTATTGCTCAAAAAAGATGCTTAAACTGGCCCTCCATTTTGAAAGTCAAAACTGTACTAAAGGGCATTCTGTCAGCAGCGTCTCTTAAATACCCAAGAATAATTTACTTTTATGGTTCTTGCCTTTTAATATAAGACGGTTTTTTTTGTTTTCTAGAATATAAACATAAAAATTATTAACCATTACGTAACTAGTTAATTATCAGATTTTTAATTGCAGCGTGAAATTTTGTTATTGTTTAATAGATATTGAGTGTGAATGTCGACTTATACGCGGGCTTTAGAATCGTAGTTGTACAGTGGAAGTTTGATATTGTTTTATCAAAATAGAGTTTTGAATGTTAACTAACAATTAACAATGTTTCCATTTAACGTTCTAAATGTAAATTTATGGATAATAACATATTGTAAGGTCAGCCGACTTTACAATATTTTTTTTAACTACTTGAAACTTTTTTTTCCTATTGCGTAAAAGACATTAAAATAATTAGATTGTGTGTGTATAAAAAACGTATGACGTATTCTTTAGCTCCACTTGTAGTTTTTTATTTCGTGGGTCAATAGCCCCGTTTCTTCAATTCAACCCTGGTGAGTTATTCTTTTTTGCCTTAGCTTTTACTTTACTTATTTTATTCGCTCGTACGTTTTTAATAGTGTGTTGTAATTACAGATATGAATTTAGGCAACCTAAACGCTATAACCTTTTAAAAATATTAAGGACATGGAGATTGGTGTTGAATACAAAATACTCGTTCTTGGAGTCGTATCAACAAAGTATGGTGAAAGGGTTACTGTGGAACTGACTGAGTTTAAATGCATACTACCTGTGCGTTTCTACAAGTTTTTTAAGACCGAGGACCAGCGCATAAACCAATTTAATGAGCAGCTGAAGATTAATGATGTTTCATTAATTTCTTTAGGGTCAGCAGGGAAAACAATAAATTTAATATTCAAGTAGAAAATGGTAATATAAAATTACATTGTTATGTTATTGATTTTAACCCTACGTCGCACGCGCTATGAGGGAATCCCTCACATTGTTCTGTCTTTCGATGACAACACTGTAATTCTTTTTTTAATGACGTCGGGGCTTTAGGAATGTGTTTTGTACCTGTTGACGTGCTGCCTTCGGGGGATATCGTTATTTGTACCTTGCGGTATTTATTATCAGATGGTTTTCAATAAAGTCGCATTCTTGCAGTGAGCGTTTCCCTCACAGCGCGTATAACCCCGTCAGTCTTCGGATAGTTTGTTCTTATAACAACATTTTTCGTTCAGTTTTATTTTGTAAGTTTTAACTGTTAACTTTTTGGTTTTCTGTTTTTAGTACGTATTTTGTAGCTTTAAAAATATCATATTTTGGAATTTTAGATTTACCGTCAAACCTTTTTGTGTAAGTTTACTATTGATTACTTTTATTTATTATTTGTACTACTTTTTTATTGGTTTTCAGATAATACCTGTGGTGATGTGTGCACTTAGGCATACTGTACTTGTTCGTCGCATTTGATTATAAATTACTTTGCTGTAGGTTTTAAGCTGTTATCGCTTTTTTGTTTAGTTTTCTATTATTCCACATCGCTTTTTATAGGGTAGCACACTATACGATATGTACGATATGTACGAGATGCTGGACCAAGGAAGATTCAGATTAGTCCATTAAATTTATAACATTTAAATTCTTTAAAATTGTGTTTTATTGAAAATAAACTATAAAATAAAAATATCTTTTCAATCCCACACATTAAATACAACAAACACCGGATAGGAGCAAAATAATTCCATGTGAGGGATTCCCTCGCGCGCGTGCAACGACGTTATAGAATGAGGCGTATCTAATGCAGGGTTATAAATTTCTTGTTCAGCTGTGGATGAGATTAATTTTGATAGTGATTGACCTGAATGACAGCGAGGTTTAATTATTACTCAAAATGAAAACAAAACAATTGCGATACATTGTGACTCATAATTAATACTAAATTGTATTGTACGTAACAGTGACTTGAGACCCTGATGCATATGTCATACCTTAAAACTTAGTGTTAGACTCCTTACTTCAAATGTCCCGCCATAACCATTACAGCTCCCTATATGTACTTTTAAAAATATGTCGCGAGATGGCGCCACAAACAATTCAAATTTTTGGTCAAGGGGCGAAGGCCTGAGAGTAAGTTGCGCAGCCCTACACGCGTCTTAAAAGTTAGCATTAGATCCCCTTATTAGAGTACATATTCATATTTTCAGCCAGAACCTGCAGAGACTTAAATGCAAATTTTCTGCCAATGGGGTTGCGCAGCCCTACACCTGTCTTACAAGTTAGCATTAGGCCCTTATTATAATACAAATTCAAATTTTCTGTTAATGGGTCTCGACAATGTACGAAGGCCCCCGAACAAGTTCCGGTCACGACAAGGGGGCTAAGCCCCGAGAGCAAGTTGCGGAGCCCTACTCTGGTCTTACGTGTTAGCATTAGGCCCCTTATTAGAATACAAAATCATATTTCCGCCACAGCCAAACAGACTTAAATACAAATTAAGATTTTCCGCCAATGGGGCCTTGTCTTACAAGTTAGTATTGGGCCCCCTTATTAGAATGCAAATTCAAGTTTCCTGCCAAGGGGGCTACGAAAATTTACAAAGGCCCTCCGAACAAGTTCTGATGACGACAAGGGGGCGAAGCCTCGAGAGCAAGTTGCGAAGCCCTACACCTGTCTTACAAGTTATCATTAATCCTCCTCATTAGTATAAAATTTCCCGCCATAATCAATCAGAATACAGAGACTTAATCTTCCAATCAGAGCACAGTTTATGCGTAGTGGGGCCAAGGACTTTTCAGAAGCCAGAGGGGTGGGCCTTACGCGAGCCAATCAGGTGTAAGGATGAGTTTGGCCTAGTCTTAGCCCATCCTACCTACAACCAATCAGGTAAAAGGTGTGTGTGTGTGTGTGTGTGGCCACGCCTTAATGAAGCCATAAGGGCCTTAAACCCTCACTCTAACGCAGACAAAATGGCCGCTATACCACACCCTAGCGGCATCCAACACCCTTAACCAAGGGGTTAGACCGTCAAAAAGGCTGTTAATATTCACAAAAGGGCCTTAATTAGGGACTAAACCCCGCCCAGGGGTTGAAAAACGTCCCCGAAAAGAAGCCGACCCAACCCCAGACCACCACTCAGGCCCCATCCATGCCCACTACATCCCCCACCACTTTTAATTAACCCCACTCCACCCCCACCCACTCACTCCCCACTTTTAATTGATTATGACATCACATCCTCAGCTGGCCCCCATTAAACTCATAACTTCTTCGTCAATATCCCTTACATTCTTTGAAGTCCTCCAAGAATTGAAAATATTGTAGTTCTTCTCATATTTATCTCGTGATTTGAAGGGTATTAAACTAGCAACAGCTTCAAGCGCTAATACCGATATTTCAGGATGATTTTCATTATTTATTTCCATTTTCACGCGATAACACTTGACAAAATGTTTGTTTACCTATTTTTGGTTAGTTGCTGCAGTGATAAACCAATTTGATTCCCTTTTCATGCACTTTTAAATAATTTCTTATAAAATGTATTCCATTTAGTGTCCGAAAAATGTTATGTATTCTTAAAGAAATAGTTCTTTTTACTCATCAACAATATTTTTCTTTACTTATAATCCAAATAACTATTTATTTATTTTGTTTTGTCGCAGATTTGTAGGAAAATAACCTTCAAGCACGTATTGCAATTGTGCAATGTGGAATAATGCGAACTGTGTGTATACTTATGTTACCTAGTCTGCTACTAAACTGGGATAATTCTTTTGTAGATAGTCGGTTACTTTAATAGGTATTTGAATTACCGTAAATGTGGCTGTAATTACTTAAAGCAACAAAAAGTAATTAAAACAGTTTAAGTACTTATCTCGAGAACTCATAATTAGTTAGTCTAGGTCTATAATTATAAAACTTGATTAAGCCATTGTCTATTTAACAACGCGGAAGTAGTTTAACTTTTCATAACTAACCTTACTCTTTATGCATTTAAGTCAATACCAGTCATATAAGAAGTATACGAATTAAGTGCATTGACATGAAAAATTTTCAAATCGAAAATTTTTACAGCGCTATCACATTTAGGAATACATAAGCCGAGTATAAAGTTCCAGTCATTTAAATTGTAAATAGCGATTCGGACAGCTACGGGACTTCAATTCAGAAATTGCCTTCTGATTACATTTCTCCAAGTTTCGTATTGAAGGAAATATAATTTATTCTTCTGGCGACATTTTTGTCTATTCGATCATTGACAAAGATTGCATATTTTTTTGCTTTTGTTTGATGATATACTTCATTCAACGCTTCTAAAATAGTTAAACTCGGAAGACAGAGAAGTTTTATAGCAAAACATTTGTACAGGGCGTCTAAGAAGGAATGCGATTTTAACAGAAAATTAAAGTTAAAAATGTTTCGTGATATGTAATGGCATATTGAATCAAGTGTGGATTTGTAAAATATCTTAAAAATGCCAAAATAATTGATGCAAGTCAATTAGTGTGCTGGGATTTCGAACAAATACAATCAAATTCAGTATTAAGTTACCATGACCGTGACAATTCAATACACATAATGGTACGCCATGCCATAAATTCACGTTAAAAATGGTAGAGTTATTTAAAAGAAATTAAAAGTAACAAAAACGTTATAATAACCAATCAAAAAATTTTAATCGGATCACTGCTAGTTTAAATAAACATTTTGAAACAATTTCAATACTCGAGTACCAAATCAAACTCAATTACTACAAATTCTATGTCTTAAAAATTTCTAAGATTATCAATGACAAACTATAAGACAGTGTAAAAAACGACTTTAAAGTAATATCGCAACGCCTTTAAAAATTTTCATAGATAAAAACTCCTTATGAAACACATATCTAAAAGCCAATATAATGGACTAGTAACACCAAAGGTTTGGAATCCAAACAGCGGTAGGTTATGAATGATGTTATTAACTTCAATGCCAATTTTTCCGATTCACCTCACAAAATGGGGTTTTGAAACAAAATTACTTTAAAAAAAAAAATTAAAACAAAACTAGCGTTAATCCAACTTCATCTTTATATACAGTGTGAACCATGAAACTGAAATTAATACAATTTTGGGAAACCTAACTAAGGCACATATACATCGTTTTTGATGATATTCAGTGACATAAACATTAAAAATGGCGAATAGTCGCTATTTTGTAAAATAATTTTAAATGGGATCCGATGGCAAGTAATACCTCATTTGAACGCTCGTTTAAAGTCCTTTTGAACGACATCAACAACATTTAAATATTATTACTGATTTATAAGTTTCAACGCAAAAACCTCAAAACATTAAATGACGTTTTTGGGTTGAAACTCATAAATCAGTTGTCGTTGACTTGAAACGAGCTTTCAAATGAGGTAGTACTTGCCATATGATCCCATTAAAAATTTGCAAAAAAGCCGCCAGATATTCTAAACATAATACAATTTAGAGTTCCAAGAATTAATTCTCGTTCAAGTAATGTGTTCTACCCACCTGCCACACGCACTAATGTGCTTTATATTCCCCTTAGTACAGAATGATCTCGACTTACTCTTCAATCGAAACTAATCTGGACATTTTTAACTTCACTATTAAGCAGGACAAACTGGCTCTAGTAACTCGTAATCAACTATCCTAATCCTAATAAAGATAATAATTTATATATATATATATATATATATATATATATATATATATATATATATAATAATATATATAAATTCTTATTAGTGCGCTAAACTGTGACAGCAGAAAAACATTTTATAAAAAAGTTGGTTGAATTCAAGCACGCTATACCATAAAAATATTTTCGCGTATACAGAGTGTTCCATAACAGCGATACATAACATCTTTCTTATTTTAAATAGAATGGTGTAGTTTTTACTGTGGATTTCGTTTCTACTCTGAAAAATAACCACTTTCTATTAAACATGTCGTATAATTAAACTTAACCGTTGTTCAAATATTTATACTTCTAGATAAAAAAATTATCATTCTTCGTCGTGTTTCAAAAATTTATTTTGAGGTTATAACCAAATCTATGAATTTGTAACTCCGCATATAATTAGTGCAGACTTTGGCCTTTTAAGAAATATTATGACATTTCATTTTTTTATAAGGAGTACCAAAAATATGAATTTATAGTTTTTGTTTTAAATGTAAATAACTATCTCATCTTGGTACAAACCCTTATATATATATATATATATATATATATATATATATATATATATATATATATATATATATATATATATATATATATATATATATATATATTAATGAGTCTAATTATGCAAGTAGCTATGTAATTTCCATAGTGAAGTTTTACTTTAGTTTGTACGAAAATGGTACATTTCCTTAAATAATTGTAGAATAAGATGATTAATAGACATTGAGGTGTTTGAGAAATTTAAGATATTTTCTTAATGTTGTGTTAATAATGGTAATTTTAGTAATAGACAACACAGTACATAAAAGTATAGGGATGTTTGTTTTCGTTTTTGAGTTAATTCAATTTTCTTTTTTTTTATAAGTTTATATTAAACAATATTCCCTAACGACATTAATACAGGTTGTGGTTGACAAAAATAATGTTACAATTAGAGATAGGCTGGTATCAATGTCAATTTACATGTGCGCAGCCGAGATTTGTAGAACATTCGTTTTGTGGTTAAATTAAATTGCAAAACTTATGAAAAAACAGAACAAGCACATTAGTGGGTGACTATATAAATGAATCATGCAGTAGATCTGGAATTTTGTGTTTTTCAACAGTTCATCACATTCTAGTGTTGACAACATTCCGACACTAGTCGTAGGAGAACTTATCAACCTACAAAAGTGATTAAATAAACTAATTTGTAACAAACAATAATTCTAAACACTTTAATTAACAGTTATTTGCAAAAGGTGAAATTTAACATTAATTTGATAGAACAATATGAGGTTATGTCATATCTTCGAACCAATGAACTGTTATACTACCCGGAATGGACTCGCTGTATTTAAACAATTGTTGTGTCAGCAATCAGACAAAGATAACCTTAGAGGACGGTAACCTGTCTTTGTCAATCTCGTTTTAAGTTTGGTTTTAATTCCTCGTGGTTAAATAAATTGTTATATATTATTATTGATTAGTGATTTTCTTGTACTGAACTTTTGGGTAAAACAAACAATATGGTTATTTATTGTGTTGCGTATGGATGCAAAATGAACAAGATCATAGAAAATACCATTTCATCGTAAGTTGGAGACATAATTTGTACAATAAACCCTTCAATGAATAAATAATTTAATTGTAATTCAATGTATTTTAAATGTAATAAACACAAATCTAATAGTAGTATTAATATTTTGCAGATTTCATTTAAACCTAATATCGTAAAGCAATGGACAAATGCAGTTCGAAGAGTTTGGACTCCTTCTAAGACAAGTCGACTTTGTAGAACATTTTTCAAACTGATTACAAAGTAAACCAGGGTTAACAGTTAAATTACTAAAACCAGATGCTGTACCTAGTGTTTTTCATTTCCAACACATTTGCTACCGAAAATTGCTGTACCTCGCAGAAAAATACAAAACTGGTAAGCAATTAAAGTAAGATAAGAAAAAGATTATCTTAAGTAATTGATTGTTTTGTTAATATTTTCAAGTATTAAGTTTCAATCAGTGTTTACCAATTAACCAATTACGTGGTAACCACAACTTATGATTGCAATTAAATTGCAGTAAACAAGTTAAATTGATCAATTGTGCAAAAAGAAACATGTATCTATGTTATATTTTTTCAGGATACATCTGTGGATGTTCATAATCATACCATGGATAAACAGTTTATGGAGATTGTATACCTCTACTTCAACAAATTTGCATGTCCCAATGTTGATTGATCGTGAAACTCAAACCAGTCACACCAATGAACTGTATACTCCATTGGATCATATTAAAACACCTATTACGTAGAAAAATCAAAACACTTAAACAAAAGTAAAAGGAGAGACGTGAAGATTTCTAACATGAAAGACTTACAAGGTCAATTACACAAAGTGGACACAGTAATGAAAATCTGGATGAGGTGCTAAGGAAACATTTTGAAGGTAAAAATCAATAAAACTTTAGAGAGTTAAGTGATTAGAATTTTTACATGTTTAGGTTTGCCTTTAGAACTAGTTGTTCTCCAGAAAGAGAAAGACGAAGGTACATCCTGGACAATAGATATTCTCCCTTAAGAAATTTGCTCACACTTTACTTTATTCACCCAAAGCCTCAGTTTTACGTCAACATTTTGTGCTACCTAATCCAAGGACACTAAGAAAATGGTTGAGTAGTTAAACCAATATTTTAAGCGAAGTGTTGGAATTTCTAAAGGAAGTTATTAACCACATTTAAAAATTGTGCATTAATAATGGATGCAATTATAAGAAGTTTATGGGACCATGAAGGCAAATTTTTGGTTACGTTAATTATGGTGGTCTAATTGATTCCCATTTTGAAGAGCCAGAACAGAGGCATTTTTACAAATTGTGTTATCAAATAATTTCAAATGCCCAGTTCTACATTGACAAATAGGCAGATGCATCTTTGCAAACGCAACTAATACTGTTGTTTAAGAAGTTTTTGAAGTGGGCATAACTCAGGTCATAACTTCAGATGGGCTCTTTCAAATATATCTATAATAAGTTAGGTTGCAATATTGAATATGATAACTTAAAACCATATTTTCTTCACCAAACGATAATCAAATTCGTTATATTGCATATTAGACTTGCCATATGTTGAAACTTGCTAGAATTGTTTTGCTGAAAAAATAACTTCCAATTCAGGTTTGATTGGAATTAATAGTCGCCCTAGATGATATTCAAAATGCAGAAAAATTAAAATTAGCTTGCATTAGTTCCACCACATTAATTATAAAAATAAGATAATGAATTCCACCACAAACAATAAGTTTTTGATGCCATTGAATATATGCAAGATCTGTGAAAGGTTTTGAAAGATTATGCTACTGTGGAATTTATCACAATAGACCAAATTTTGACATTTTAAACTGCAAATCCATTTGGAAAACTTTAAGCACCATTAAACATTAAGTTTTGATTTTCAAAACGCTATTGGAAATTATTATTTTACTATGAACATATAAAATTTTTTGGTTTTATAAACAATGGAGTACCATAGGTTTAGTTGAAAATTTTTCTTTAGAAAAAATCTTTTTAGTTACTTTTATCGTACAAATACTCCCAAGACCATTTAAATTTTTTGCTTGATTCGATCAAGAGGTGGTTGGAATAATAATCAACGCTCAGCAACTAAAATGGGATTAAGGTTACTCTACAGGAATTCAGTAACTCCAAGTGTCAATGCAAATTGTTCACTTTTGAAAATTACAGCACTCCTGCATTTGAATTCCGTTCTGAAAGCAGACAGAATGAAGCTTCTTGCAAAACCAACTAATACAGATGCAATTGGTGATTTAATTAAATGTTTAAATGAAAAAAAATTAAGTGACTTTCAAGAAAATGTAGTATTTTATATCTCTGGCTATATTGTTCGTAGTCTAACAAAAGAACTACATGTGAACACTGTATTGAAATTTTATTATCAGAGATAGCAATATATGCAACATTCTTATAATGTCTCCTCAAGCATGTAGATTTACAAATTTTGTTACACGAGGAGGTCTTATGTATCATCAGATGTAGTATACAAAATTGTAAATTTTGCAGAGACAAGTTCGTCTTATCATTGAAACGAAAATATTTCCAAAAAAACTTCAATGTAAAACAAAAATTATAAATACAGTTGTACATTATTTTGAAACTATTAACTTAAACCCAAGCATCCTGTAACACAAGAATTTGTTAGGATTGCCATGAAATTCAAATTCTAAAGTTCTGACATTTATTTAAAAGTCCGAATGCATCACCAAACTAAATTACTGAATTTAGAATTGCATAAAATGCAACAGTCAGGTAAAAATGACAAAACTTGTATTGTTTAATAATTGTTAGTTTTATATTCGTTTATGTAATAAGTAGATATGTTGTACTAAGTTTATACTATAAAGGCAGTTTATCACATTATGTTAGTTAATTTTAATATGTTATTTTGGTTTAGATTAAATGAATGTAAATATAATGTTTTAAGCAAATTATAATTAGGTACATGGGACGCGATTAGAAAACAGTCCATATTTGTTGATTTTGGTTTAGATTAATGAATGTAAATATGTTTTAAGCAAATTATAATTAGTACAAACATATTACAGTATCTTAAACTATAAAACAATCATTTAAGATATCAGAAAAAGTAAGCATATTTACATTGTAATCAGTAAAAGCAATATATATGAACGGACTTTTTACAATCTTGATTTCGCTTTTTTTAATGTGTCAACTAAAATTGTATGTTGACAATTTTCTTACCTATTTTTTCTCATTTCTTTTCTATTTATGACAGACAAACATACAAAAACATGAAATTTTCAATCGCCATTTTATAGCATTTTATTTAGTATATGTCAATAACATAAAAATAATTGTTTAAAGAAGTAGAAATTGAGTGCAACCATGTATCCACATATATCTAAATAAGATAAAGAGACAATTATACGTCCACACTGCGGGTTGCTAACTAATTTTGACTTTCATGGATACATTTAGGTAGTATTACAGTTCATTGCTTCGAACATACAATTTTGTGAAAAGTAATTTTAATTGGGACAATTCCTATAAAATAAATTAGTAGAGGCAAAAATAGTAAGGTAGCCTCATTTTATGTTGTAATTCCTTATATTTATGTCCAATTTTGTTAATTTTAGTTTTAAGAATTTTGATAGGTTTAAGAATTTTTCCTTTCAAATTGGCCAGGCATGTTTGAGATGTATATTAAAGTAGCTTCTATTCATGTAAATTTTCAAGCCTGTAAATTGCATAGAATTAGTTTAAATTCATTAAATAAGGGTAAAATCAACATAGTTATTAAGTGTCCGATTTAGATCATGTTTGGTCTCAAAATGTAAGAAAATTATGGAGATTTTGGAAATGTTTTTAGATTTAAGAAATGTTAAACAGGAAGAAAGTTATAAGGTTTTAAAGAATTTTCGTAATTTAAGAATTGTTTTAAAATAGGAATTAAGCAAATATTTTCGTAACTAATGAAACATTCGAAAATTTGGTTGTCGAGTAAAAGATATACATACAAGCGTTTTAGCTTCTCTTGATCTCTTGATTTTAACTTTTGCAACAACTTGAAGTAAGCTGTTGCGAAATGTTTTAATATTTTAAACAAATTAAATCACATCGGGAATATAATAAAGTGCGGTTTAGTTTCGAGTGATCATGAAACAAGTGATAGTTTTTGTTCGTGAAAATTTTAAATAAGGTTAGTTACCTTTTCGAACCATAATTCGGAAGTTTCGTTTGTTATAAAATATTCTGCCGTTTCGACTTTGTTTATTTAAATGTGAATCGTATATGTTGATGTGCATACTAAATTGTGGTGTCCATAAGTTATTTCATTATACACTTGTTTATTAAAAGTGTTTAATTTACGACAACCATCCATATTCCATGCTCATTCAAAATTTACTTTTGAATGTAATTTATTAAAGAAGCAATAAATCTAAAACAAAGATTCGTCAACATTCTAATATTAATAGTGAAACTTACCGAAGTGAATAAGCTGATTATCTTAAAGAAAACTTTGGATGTTCGAGAGGCAGAATAGCAGGTTGCAGCAGCTGGTGTTTACAATCGTCTTGTGCAGCAGTTACCCACAGAAGGACAAATATGTAAGTACTTTGTTGACATTGATACTATATTGTTATGTTCACAATTTATATCCTTTGTAATAAATTGTGCAACAAAAGTATGCATGTTCAAAGGAATGTTATTTGTTCTAAATTTAAATGTTTTCTTGATAATTGGGTTTTATTAATCAAACGTCTTTATACTTACTGGTTTGTCAAATTTCACTTTTCTTTATGATAAATCATATTGTTGCGTATTCACTGCGCATGCTTACATATATTTTAAAGAATTTGTTATGTACAGGGTCTAACAGAGATATCTATGCGAAATAAAGATTATAATCCAATTTATTTAATCAATTAAGATTTTTTTAAATTAAATAGGACATACCTTAATGTATCTTGGTCATGTTAACTATGGTTATTGTAGTCAAACAAATAATTTAATTCAATTTCATGATAGTTTGTTTTTTATATTAAAGGCAGGTTCCTTCTAAATTTTCATCCCCTGTTAGATGAGTCTCATTGTTCTACCGGGTTATATATATTTTAACTATAATTTAAAATTAATTAAAATATTAATCAACATCAACATCAATACATATAATGGTAGAGTAAAAGGGAATATCATCAATATATATATATATATATATATATATATATATTTAACAAATTTTTTATTACGGTTTTTGAGTATTTACTTTTAAGACTTGTATTTAATTCTTTTATAATCAATGTTTGTAAAATTTAGTATATTGACCAAAAACAATCCAACAGTTGTCATTCTTAAAAAATTAAAAGTTTTTTTGTTAATTTAAAAAATTTTAAAAATTTTAAAGATTTAAAAATTATAAAATAAAATTTTAAACATCTTTATTTACGGAAATTAAAAAAATTTTATTTTTTTTCAATAAAATGGTATAAATTCCTTAATTTAAAAACGTGGGGCTCAAATTTTTTTTTTATTTTATAAATAACCCCCACCTTTTTTTACTAAAATTTATAATTTTAAAAAAAAATTTTTCCTTTTATTTTTTTAAAATAAAAAATTTTTTTTTTTTTTTATATATTAAAATTTTAAAAAATTTTAACTAATTAAAAATTTTTTACCAAATTTTAAAAAAATTTTTTTTTTAAAATTTTAAAATTCTCATTATTAACCTGTTAAAATAAAACCTTAAAATTGTAAAATTTAAAACTTAGCAAAAAAATTATTTTCAAAAAAATTAGGTTTTAATTTTAATTTATAGGTAATTATTTAAATAAAAGTTTTAATTTAAAAAAGAAATGCATTTCTGGTAAAGTTGAAAATTAAATATCTAATATTTCTTAAAATTAAAATTAAATTAATATTCAAACGAAGAAAACCTAAAAAAAGTTTTAATCAAAAATGTAATTTTTTTAAAATAAAATATTTAAAAACCTAAAACCTTGTTTTAAAATTTGTTTTTAAATAAACGTAATAATAAATAAAAATATATTAATTTAAAATAAAAAATAGGGTTGTTTTTATAAATTTAAGGAAATTGGTATTCTAAGGGTAAAAATATTTAAACCCTATTTAATAAAATTGTTTTTTCAAAACCCGTAATAGGAATAAAAAACCCATTCCATATAGTTTGTTGAACATTTGGATGGCTTATGGTAGGTAAAAAAAAAAAGGTTTTATGATAATTTTTAAATATTAGTTTAAAAAAAATTTTGAATGGTTATATTCATTAATTGTTTTTCTTTAAATTAAACATAGGTGATACGCTTTATTCATAAACTTCTAGGTTAATAACATGAGACATTTAACAATTAATCTTCCTTCTGCGGCAATTTTCAAGATTGAAATCCGTTATCCAAATCAGCTGTATTGTTTTTTGTATGTTTTTGCCTAATATAAATTTTTGGATTTTTTATTTATTAAAAATTTTTAAACACCAATTTTAATTTAATTTTAATAAAAAATTATTCCATTAATTTATTTTTAATATTTCAATTTTAAAAATTAAAAAAAATTTTAATTTTTAAATTTTTTTTTAAAAAATATTATAAATTATTTAACATTTTTTAATTTGATTTCATGTAAAGGTAATTTTTAACCTTATTTTGTTTAAGAGTTTAAAATTTCAATAGTTTTTTTTTTTGATTTTTATTTAAAACTTAACAATCAAAAACTGAACCAAACATTTTTCATTTAAATTTTAAATGTTAGAAAAATTTTAAATATATTTTTTTTTAAACCCAATTTTGTTGGAACTCTACTAAAACAAACCTAACCTTAAGATTTTTTAAAAAATTTAAATTTTAAAATTTCAAATTCAATTTAGGATAATCTTGAAAAATTAAAGTTAATTTTTAAATTAAACCATATCTTTTTAATATTACTATTAATAATTAATACGTTTTCAATAAAGAAATTTTTTTCAACTTTTTAATTTAAAAAATTGGACATAATTAATTTCAAAAAAATAAATTCACTGTTTTAAACCCTATCTAAAATTAAATTTCACTACAAGGGTTTAAATTCAATAATTTTTTAACTTAGAATTTGCACCAAAACGAATTTTTTCAGATTCCCAAAAAATTTTTATTTTTATTATAATTGAGTTCTTTAAATTTATAATTGTAAACTTTTGAATTGTTGTTTCTTTAATTTAATCATAAATTTACTTATACTGATCTAATACAAATTATTTCCTTTGATTTTAGAACTGAAGCAGATCATGCTACCAGAACAGGATTTCCTTTTTCCAAATGGATATCATGAACAATCTTAAAGAAAATACATAATTTATATCTTCCGTAGGTGATCGGAAACTGCTAATGTGAAAATTCTTTTGTACACCCATGATTAAAATGTAATAACTGTAAAACTTGAATCATGTAGCTCACAATTTGATGTATAATCACATATTATGAACTTATGTAACTTGCGACCTCACATACATGTTTAACCAGTTCCATCACAATGACTATATTTATTATAATGCTTATTATGAACTTATTTCTTTAACAATCATTTGTACCACTCAGAATATATATATATATATATATATAGTGCGATCATCATTGTTTGACCGTGTCTCCTAGAACAGTACTACTGTTCCGCATCCTTAAAATGAAAATTGTGCTATGTCCAGTGGCGTAAACGCAGATATTAAAATAAATACTACCATAAATGACAAAAACTTTGGTGAATGACGAATTGCGTATTATTTAGACGTACAAAACTTCAATAATTGTAATTTAGTCTTTCTTAAGACTAACGGAAATTGTTATAAGGTATGTAAAATTTGGTTAAAATTATCATTTATAATTTTTAATTGATATTACTGATTTTCTGGATTTCAAGGCGTATTTCTGGTGTATTAAACCAATACATGGTATTTACTCGTCAAATTCAAGTTTTGTAAGTGCTTTTATATACCAAAAGTAATGTTTAAAACAAATTTGCTTTTAACCTCAATTTGGTTACGAGAATAATGTACAGTTTAGAGTAAAAACTGTTTAGATGAGCGTTTAATGATCTTTTGTTTATATTGACATGAGTGGTTTGAAATAGGCAATAATGTATGAATTTTGTTGTCAGGTTGAAAATGAATTATCGAAAGGTAATTCATAGCCAAGGGCGGCAAATTATCTACAATGTGTACCAATTTATGAAAAAGAAAAGAAGGAACGATGACAATGCCATTATCCCAATTACAAGAATATGTTGCTGAAGAAACCGTTCTAGACAAGCTACTAGTTGAAAATGGTCATGCTGTCCTTCGTCTCCCTTTGTACCACTCTGAATTAAATCCCATTGAAAAATCGGATAGCAGTGAGGAATGTGACATTTCAAATGGAAGGTGTAAGCAATTGGCAATGAAGAATTGAAAAAATTACAGCTGAGAACTCGAAGAAAGTGTGTGAATATGTGAGAGTGAATATTTAAAAAAGGAGTGATATTGGATGATGTTACCTTTACAATGACATTAAAACATTTAAATGAATTTTAAAATGAATTTGGCATTAATCAGAAATCAATGTATGATATATTTGTTAAATAATATTAGTGAAAACAAATTACATGTATGACTGGTTAGTTTATTATAAATGCATACATTCAACATATTCAGCACAAGTCAGGTACACCATTTTGCTGACCACCTTTGAATGTACACTGGTGAACATCATACATTATAATGGAAAAAAGAACTTATTTAACTTAATGCTAGATATCACTTTTGCATTGCATTCTAATTTTGAACAAAAACTTATTTCAGATTATATACCACTGATTTAGTCCTTCTTATATGGAACTAGTCACCATGTCTACTTTATGATGTACCTATTGTTTTTAAGATAACTCAAATCTGTATATATTGATCTAAAGCACAGCAAATAATGAATTAATAATGCATTGTTTTTTATATCTCAAACGTACATGTAAATGAGATCAATTTAACTAAAGTATAGTAAATAATGAGTAAAGATTTTCAATTAGTGCACATATTATTTACATACAAATATAACGATATCCCGACACACACCTCACTACCCGTTGGAATGAATGGTCTTTTATATGTTTATATTACAGTTAAAATAGAAAAATAAAATTAAACTTGGCAATTATCTATAAAACAATTTCAAAGTGACCACCATTGTTTGCATTACAGGCTCTTTCGTTTCATATTTTCAAATACATTTATTAATTGAGCTTCTGTAATATTTTGAATTGCGTCAGTTATTGCATTTTTAATTCATCAACTGTATGAAGGCGTGTCTTGTAGATTTTATTTTTAAATGTCCAAATAGAAAATAATCCAGTGGAGTAAGGTCAGGTGATCTTGGGGCCAAACTCCAGCACTTATAACTCTTTCATCAAAATGTTCACGTAAAAAGTCAGTGTTTGATTAGCTGTATGAGCTGTTGCGTTATCAGCTGAAAATATCCATGTTGGAGCTCGTCATCGTGCAGTTGATCAATGAAAGGTTCCAAAATAGTTTTGTATCGAGCCGCAGTTACTGTATCTTCAAAGAAAATGGGACCTACAATTCTTCTTCGTGACATAGCAGCCCAAACACCTATTTTATAAAGATTAATGTAGTTTCTTCAAAACGTGTGGATTTCCTGCTGACCACATACGGTAATTCTGCGAATTCACATCACCAGATAAATGGAACCAAGCTTCATCCGTAAAGAAACTTAAGTTTAGTATTTCGTCATCTTTCAAGTTGTTGTTGAACCATCGGCAATATTCTAAACGCTTTTGAAAATCTAAAGGTAGTAATTCTTGCACAACCGTTATTTTGTAAGCATGAAAATGTAGTTGACGTTTGCCTGCTTTATGGCATGTACCATAAGAAAGACCTGTAACAATTGCTTGTATTGAAATATGTACAATGTTGTCAATCTAACTTTACTTATGTAATGTTTTGGTTTTAAGGTTCTTTTATTTTATTGCTTACATTCATGTCAACCATGTTTGATAATTCAAAATTGCCTGTTCTGGGCCAATTGTCTTAAAGGTTTTGTCGGACTTTTTCCAAATGTATGCGTACATTTTCCACTACTTCCTCTGTAAGTACAGTTGTCGACCCGTAGATTTTCCTTGCAAACACTACCATGCTCATGAAAACGACTAACAATTCTTCGAATGTGTCGGCATAAAACATCATCTAATTCGATGTTCTGAAAGTGATGTTGATATTCTTAAACACATAATCGTACTGAATACTTCCAGTTTCCATCTACATCTTTTTCGCCGTTTCGGAAATAAGCTTCCAAAATAAACTTGTATTGTTCCACAGTAAAGGCATTATAACCTAAAAAATTATTTACGAAAAAGGCATAAAATACACGAATAAATTTACCTTGAAGGTCCTGGTTAATTTATTAAGAGTTTTGAAAAAACTATTTTATTGTAATACAAATGTAGATAAAGGAATAATTGAAAAAGGAAAAATATATGTACGTTTATGAAATGTCAATCGAAGATGAAATAAATATTTGTGCCTAATTTCACTAGTAACTTGAATAAACTTTTGATAAAATTCTGCAAAAGCAGTTTTTTTCGGTCATTCATTGTTGATATTATATATATATATATATATATATATATATATATATATATATATATATAAAAAAGATAGATAGATAGATTTAGAAGAGATAAATTATTGCACAAAATCCATTTTATTGGTAAGTATAGAAATTTCAATCGCAGTACAAGGTCTGCGGATCGACTATTTTCTAGTAAGTTTAACGCAGTAGATGAATACATTAACACATTATTACCATCACTACCAGTAGTATGCTTCACAGAATATGGTTGTAAGTAAAATGAATTTACGAGTTAAAAACTATGCAATCATTAATTGTTGAATAAGTGTATACGTGTTCATAAGAAAAAACAGGTGGTGGTGTGATTACATATGATCATAATAATCACAATTTTAGTAAGATTACTTTACACTAGACCTATTGAACAGATATGTGAATTTGCTAGTATTAGGTAGGCTATAAGTTTCAATTTAAGTTTGTGAAAATATTTTCCCTCCCCCATTCTATTTATTAAACATTGTTTACGTTTTTTGGTTGCACTCTCTTCGCTTCCCTAGCACCACATGTTTTTTCTTTTGCACCACCCAGGTTGTACAGTTATGATCACATTTCGTTTTTAAGTCCTAGCCCCCCACCACTTTAATGAAATTTAGTTTTTATTTGTACCTTGTACTTGTTCTTATATTGTACCATTATGTACCACTAAAAGTTTGTATTGCAATTCCTAACAAATATCCGATAATCGCTTCCGAACATTACTAACTGCCCTCCCCCCAATCCTTTTGATTTATTGAACGTTTTTATGTTGTTGGATTGCACTCGTTCTGCGCTCTTATTCACCATATTTTTTCTTTTGTACTATTCAGGTTGCTAATTTTGAAAGAATTGCCTTTCAAGACCCTAATACTTCAAAAAGTGATTTTTTCATACCATTCTTGACCATTATGCACCACTAACATTTACGTTTCCGGACCCAAGCCCACCTCCACTTTAACAAAAATGGGTTTTTTCTTTACCTATTACTTGCACTATTGCACCATTATGTACCAGTAAAAGTGTGGTTTGCACTTAGTAGAAAATGTCCGATAATCGATACCGAAATTACTAACCAGCTCTCACCACTTTAATTTACTGAACGTTTTATTTGTTGGTTTGAACACGTTCTGCGCTCGATACGCCGCATTCTTTTGGCTCCGTTTTGGGCTGGTACTTATGAAGAAAAATCGATTTCTGGACTTTATCCCTACACTTTAACAAAATTTTGGTTTCTTACGCATTGAACTGTTAAATTTTGAATTCCATTTTAAATGTTTGAATTGGTTCTTAACATTACTAACTAACCACGTCCACTTTCTTAAAGGTTCGACCGCGTAGAGGATTCTCAACAAGTATTCACCCTTTCGTCAACTAAAATTTACACAGCTTGCTATTTGATTATGTATCATGACGCACTGAATAAAACACTAACTAACATATACAAAGTGTTTATAAGTCATGACTCAAATAGTTTTAAATAGTAATAACCTGATTCGTTTAAATAGAACACCCTGTATTTATGTCAGCAACAGATTAGAATTTAATTCCTATCGAATACTATAACACTTCATACGTCTAACTCTTCTAGTTTTCAAGGAAAATGCACATTTCAGAAATCAAGTTTGTTTAAACGAATTTAACACTTAACAGGTGGCCTAAGGAAATTTTTTGGCATTAAAGAGCAAGTGTAGGCAAGAAATTGCAAATTACTAATTAAAATAATGAAAAGTAATAGAATTGAAAAACTGTAGGAATATTTCTTATAGCAAGTGTTCAAAACCAGTGTATTCTAAACAAGATACCCTCTTTCGAAACCTCTACCAACATTTGCTAATATTTCGGTTTATGCATTGAAATGCTTTCCTAATACGTTTCTTTATATTCTCTGGTGTGGTTACAGTTGTCTTGTAAACTTGCTTTGCGTATCCCCATAGAAGAAATCCTGATAAAAATGAAATGAATGAATGAATAAGTGTGACTGGCCTACTAAACATTTGTTTATTAGATTATCGATAATTACACGAAGTATGTTTCGTGAGTTTGCTTCAAAACATCTTAAAAATACGAGTATTAAAAAAAAACAATTTATTAAATAGTGCCAACAACAATATTTATAAACAGAATTTTATGTTTTTATTCACATAAATATCTGACAATTACCATTAATCTAAAATCAGTGTAATGTTAGTTGGTTTATTTTATAAACATGACTAGAAATGTATTAATTTAATTGAATCTCTATTTCATCAGAAAATTTTATTTAAGTTGTTTTTGATTTGCCAGAGTTTAAAATATTAAGATTTGGTTGTTTTCAATTTTCTGAAAGATATAATCATCTGAACACAACCTAGTAAATTTGAAAATGGATAATCCACAATTTGTGTTTATATTTTGCAGATTCGCTATCATCTTATGAGCCATGTCCCTCTTGCCAGCTTAGCTTACAGATCGTGAGTGCTTTGTATATAAAGGTATTTTCCATAAACATGATAAATATTCACGAGATGAAGTTTATGGCAAAGTGTTGTGTATTCGATCTTATCACAACTATGCGCTTGAACTTTATTGACACGCATTGGGTGATGAGAAAGGAAGACCACGAACATCATATTTGGAGCCACAGTCTGAATTACTAAATCCGAATTATGATATGAGGAAAGTTAAACCTATTGCACTGCTTCGCAACGGCCATGTTGACGATTTGATGCATCTTAAATTAGTCAACGAAAACGTCACATGTATCTTCAATTCGATAGTGCAATTATTATGTGACTTAAGCCCATATCAAGGAATTTTTCAATTTGAAAGATAATTTAATGGTTGAGATAATTCGTCATCTAACTTAAAAATCTGGTATTCCAAGAACTTATTTCCTACGGATTCAATGCATGGCTTTCATTTCCTGAAAGTTGAATTTTGATTTCATTTTTAATATATTTATTTTGACATTTCACACCTATAATGTAGCATATTTTAAGATGGGTCCGAAATGTGTGAAGCGTAAAACGGCTGGGTAGTTCATTTTATTAGAAAGTGAACACTAAAGCATGTTTATAATCCTGTATCCTCCTGTATGATATGTTACCTTTTAGTTCGGTAATTGTAAATCCAGACCTTGAACATGTTGTGATGTTTTTTACTTAAAGGCTAACTGTGTAATCTGGTGATCACCAAAATACAGGCCTGTATTAAATTATTACCATATTGATTTATAGAGATTGATAGCATAACAGAATCTAAATACGTATTGTTCAAGGTATTCATAACTAATACTTACATTTATTTATGTTTTATTCTTGTTCTAGTATGCGGCGGAAAGGTTTTTTGAGCCTTTTTCCTCAATCTGCAAAAAAACTAATACACTTGCTATAAATTTATATACTGTGTTATTGTTCACCTTTCTTTATCTTCCTTAGGTACCCAACACACACATTGTAACAAATCTTTTACACAACGTAAGTGGTCCTACCTGGTTTTCATCAATTGGCTTAAGTTTGCATTAACTTTGTTCTTGCATTCGAGTTTTGCAGTCGTTAGACTATGGGTAATAACGTTCGTAAATTTAGACAACTTCCACGAGATCAAGTAGAAAGAAATCAATAGATTAAGTCAATCATAAATATTTGAGCTTTTCATTAAATTGATGATGGCATGGACAGTTTTAAATACTAATCTTTTAATTTAAAGGAATCAAGGCATAATATGTTAGTTATTGTAAGTAAAGGAGTTATAACACCAAGTAAGTAGTGGTTCAGATTAATAAATTGGAGTAAAATGTTTATAACCAAGAATCAGTTATTCACTTTATACTATAAATAATCGTGAGTAAAACCCATCTTAAGGTAACTGATAGCCTCAGTGACTTTATTGAATTCTGACTGCCTTAACAGTAATATTTCATTTATGCATTTGATTTACAATTTTGAATATTAACAACGATTACATATTTAATAAGTTGTATGTCAAGATAGATTGATTTTCATAGTTGAATTAGACTACATCAAACCGAACAAATATTGAACTGCAATTCCGATCACAATCTAGTATCAATACACGATATCGGAGATAAGTTGAATCATTGTTTGTTGAATTTTATAATTTGTATTGAAATGATTGCCAGATAGTAAAGGAAACTTGGGCTCAATTTACAATTTATTAACCTAAACATTCCATACTGATCACTTTCAAATTGCTTTAAGACGAACCATCAAAGTTTAACACTCACCGAGTAGTTTCAGCAATCACTGTTACATTAAGGGTGCAATAAAGAACTGAACAATTTTTAATAAAAAGTAAGTGCACTTCACGCACGTAGGAAATCTCAAACCATAAGTAGTTTGATTCTCAGTTTCTCAAGTCAAAGAACTGACTCAGGTTACTAGTAAAACGTCAACCACTATTGATTGTTTTTCAAAAACATTTTGAAAGAGATATACAATGTCATATTTACAGTGTTTTTGATGTTGAGTTACTCATATTTCAACTGAAAATGTTAATATGCTTCTTCACCTATTTCTTCCTAAAGTAGACTAAATATATAGTAATTATGTAAACCAAAATAATTTATTTATTAATATTTCGACCTATCCTTTCCTTAAAAAGAATCGTTTTAAAGTCTACTTCAAACAAAAATACATACTTGACAAGAGGTTGTTTAAGCGTTACGTTGATAATTACAAAATAATTATATGAAGCAAAATTCTTAGCCCAAAAAATATGTCTAAAGCTTCATATTTATATAATTTAGATGAATATTTAGCCACTTAGCTACTACAGTTTTTCTTTATCACAGATTATGCCAATGATCACTGCCTGTATGACTTTAATATGGCAATAAATTACATTACTATGATTACTATTACCATTACTATTTCTTCTGAGCCCTCTCTCCGGTGAGTTAAGCGCCTTCAAAGGAAACAAAAAATAAGGTTTTAATTTATTTTCTCAAAATAAAAGAAACATAAAAAAATAATATTTGGTGTTTGGTTTACTATTAGCAAAAGGTAACTTATAGCGATGTTGCACTTCTTCCCTAAAATTTATCTGTAGTAAGTAGTTAAATATTGTGCTAAGATTACGAATGTCTATTCTATTATTTATTGAATCGTTATTCTTGTTAACGTAACACATTTCAAGAAAGAAACATTTTGTAAGACTGCTTTGCTTCTGTGTTTTAAGGTGAGCCCACAAGAAGAAATTAAGATCTCGGAGGTCATATAGGAAATGGTGCACTTTGACTAATTCGGCAATCATCATAAAATTATTATAACTATTCAATAGTTTCTCGTGCGGTGTGAGCTCTTGTCGCCCTCTTGAAAATATTCAATATGTACTTCATCATCTTTATTAATAAAGTTGTTAAGAATTTCATCTTGGTACATTTGTGCAGTTAGTGTGTCATTAAACACAACGTAACATAAATAACCGTCTATTTTTTGGGGATGAAGTGGTGTTTCTCTTAGAAAGTGAGGATTATCGGAACTCCATATTCTCATATTTTGAGAATTGACATATTTGGAAACTTGGCTTCATCAGAGAAAAACGCGCGATCCAAAAGACCCATATTGACGAGAAACTACTAGTAAAATTATTTCCTGATTTGATATCTGCGGACAAAATTGCCTGATCGATACGAATGCAAATGCAAATCTTGTTATAATAGTCGGAAATAACAAATATCTGTTTGTTGTTTGAAGGATTGATTGAACGACTACTTCAGGAAATTTGAAAATCAGTCAAGCAATATTGAATAGAACAGTACCACCGACCGTCGATTTTGCGACCCGTGCGAAAATCTAGCTTGTTGATTTTCACCAAAAACCATTGTAGGAGTTAAATTCCTTAATAAGTTATGATAAATTAGTTAATAGTTAATTAATAATAATAGTTAATTCAATCTGCATATAGATATGTAAATGTAGAAGGTTATGCAATCGGCTTTTCTTCACTAACGATAAATCGACTTATTAGTTCATAGCGGGCGGGAAATTTTCAGCATCTATATGTCTATTTGCGTCCATCTGATATAGATTATAATTTTTGTTTTTAAAATGTTGCCTACTTTGATTATGGATGTATTAAGAAAGGGGAAGCACATAATTATCCTAAAAAAATTTTTATTAAAATTACTTTATTTCTTTTAATTTTCATTTTGTAGGTTCTATATTGTTCCACACCAGATATTTTAATTTACATTTGTTATTTGCAATCTGTCAGTTAAGCCTAAAGTACCCGTTTAACGATATACCGGGTGGCTCAGGGGTCGGGCTATGCTTATAACGAAAACGAGTTAACGATTTTTTTTAATTTGACGTGTTTATATTAGAAGTAATATCCAATAACCTGACAGAAAAACCCAAGCTAGCCGACTTCCGGTTTTGCGGGAACTGAATCCAAGCCTTGATTTTTAAATGCAATTCCCGGTATATTTTTGCATATTTGGATTCTACGAATCAAAATGCATACAACCCAAGTTTGATAGAGAAAATTACTCTTTTAAAAAGAGGGACACAACGTAGTACTCAAAAAATATCTTAGACTATCATGAAAATATTTTTAGAAATACGTGCAATATTAATGTTCACACCAATTAAAGATATGCCATCATAAGATTCTCAAGATTAATGATCTGCTGCCACTTTAGGAATTAAGTAAAACATTTTTCGACTTGTTTGGGGTGAGCTTGAATAGTTTCCTCAGCACTTCATATTAGCTGTTTGGGTAAATCAGCGACACTTATTTTGGGGATTATGAAAATTTCTGTTGACAAATATACATCCGTTTAATTAGATCAGCTTGGTGTGTACGTGTGCTTGTACGTGTGTATTTGCGTGTGCGTGTTCGTGTGTGTGTGTGTGTGTATGAGTGTAAGTATGCACGTACGCGTGCACGTGCTCGTTCTCGTCGTGCTCGCGCTCGTGCTCGTGCTCGTTCTCGTGTTCGTGTTAATGTTCATGTTCATGTTCATGTTCGTGTTCGTATTCGTGTTCGTGTTCGTGTTCGTGTTCGTGTTCGTGTTAGTATTCGTGTTCATGTTTTTGTTTTGTTCGTGTTCGTGCCGTGTGTGCTGTGTGTGTGTGTGTGTGTGTGTGTGTGTGTGTGTGTGTGTGTGTGTGTGAGGTGTGAGCGTGTGAGTTTGTGTGTGTGTGTGTTGTTGTTGTGTGTGTGAGTGTGTATGTGTGTGTGTATGTGTGTGTGTGTAGTGTGTGTGTGTGTGTGTGGTGGTGCGTGGTGCGTGGTTGTGTGTGCTGCATTTCTGTCTGCCTGTCTGGCTGTTTGTCTGCCTGCCTGCTTGTCTGTCTGTATGACTGTTAAACTGTCTGTCTGTGTCTGTATATATGTATGACTGTATTGTATGTCTGTTGTTGTGTCTTGTGTCTGTTGTCTGTATGTCTGTATGTCTGTATGTCTGTATTTGTCTGTATGTCTGTATGTCTGTATGTCTGTGTCTGTATATCTGTATGTCTATATGTCTGTATGTCCTGTCCGTATGTCCGTATGTCTGTATGTCTGTATGTCTGTATGTCTGTATGTCTGTATGTCTGTATGTCTGTATGTCTGATGTCTGTTGTCATGTCTGTATGTCTGTATGTCTGTATGTCTGTATGTCTGTATGTCTGTATGTCTGTATGTCTGTATGTCTGTATGTCTTGTGTATGTCTGTATGTCTGTTGCTGTATGTCTGTCTGTATGTCTGTATGTCTGTTGTCTGTGTCTGTGTGTCTGTGTGTCTGTATGTCTGATGTCTGTATGTCTGTATGTCTGTAGTCTATGTCTGTATATCTGTATGTCTTATGTCTGTATGTCCGTAGTCCGTATGTCCGTATGTCGTATGTCTGTATGTCTGTATGTATGTATGTCTTGTCTTATGTCTGATGTCTGTATGTCTGTATGTCTGTATGTCTGTATGTCTGTATGTCTGTATGTCTGTATGTCTGTATGTCTGTATGTCTGTATGTCTGTATGTCTGTATGTCTGTATGTCTGTATGTCTGTATGTCTGTATGTCTGTATGTTCTGTATGTCTGTATGTCTGTATGTCTGTATGTCTGTATGTCTGTTGTCTGTATGTCTTTGTATGTCTGTATGTCTGTATGTCTGTATGTCTGTTGTCTGTATGTCTGTATGTCTGTATGTCTGTTGTCTGTATGTCTGTATGTCTGTATGTCTGTATGTCTGTATGTCTGTATGTCTGTATGTCTGATGTCTGTATGTCTGTATGTCTGTATGTCTTATGTCTCTGTATGTTGTCTGTATGTCTGTATGTCTTTGTCTGTATGTCTGTATGTCTGTATGTCTGTATGTCTGTATGTCTGTTGTCTGTATGTCTGTATGTCTGTATGTCTGTATGTCTGTATGTCTGTATGTCTGTATGTCTGATGTCTGTATGTCTGTATGTCTGTATGTCTGTATGTTATGTCTGTCTGTATGTCTGTATGTCTGTATGTCTGTATGTCTGTCTTATGTCTGTATGTCTGTGTCTGTATGTCTGTATGTTGTCTGTATGTCTGTATGTCTGTATGTCTGTATGTCTTGTCTGTATGTCTGTATGTCGTATGTCTGTATGTCTGTATGTCTGTATGTCTGTATGTCTGTATGTCTGTATGTCTGTTGTCTGTATGTCTGTATGTCTGTATGTCTGTATGTCTGTATGTCTGTATGTCTGTATGTCTGTTTATGTCTGTATGTCTGTGTGATGTGTTGTCTGTATGTCTGTATGTCTGTATGTCTGTATGTCTGTATGTCTGTATGTCTGTATGTCTGTATGTCTGTATGTCTGTTGTCGTAGTGTATGTCTGTTGTCTGTATGTCTGTATGTCTTTGTTTTGTATGTCTGTATGTCTGTATGTCTGTATGTCTGTATGTCTGTATGTCTTATGTCTGTATGTCTGTATGTTGTGTCTGTATGTCTGTATGTCTGTATGTCTGTATGTCTGTATGTCTGTATGTCTGTATGTCTGTATGTCTGTATGTCTGTATGTCTGTTGTCTATGCTGTATGTCTGTATGTTCTGTATTTGTCTGTATGTCTTGTCTTATGTCTTTGTTATGTCTGTATGTCTGTATGTCTGTATGTCTGTATTCTGTATGTCTGTATGTCTGTATGTCTGTATGTCTGTATGTCTGTCTGTTATGTCTGTATGTCTGTATGTCTGTATGTCTGTATGTCTGTATGTCTGTATGTCTGTTGTATGTCTGTATGTCTGTATGTCTGTATGTCTGTTGTATGTCTGTATGTCTGTATGTCTGTATGTCTGTATGTCTTGTTATGTCTGTATGTCTGTATGTCTTGTTGTCTGTATGTCTGTATGTCTGTATGTCTGTATGTCTGTATGTCTGTATGTCTGTATGTCTGTATGTCTGTATGTCTGTATGTCTGTATGTCGTTGTCTGTATGTCTGTATGTCTGTGTCTGTATGTCTGTTTGTATGGTCTGTATGTCTGTATGTCTGTCTGTATGTCTGTATGTCTGTATGTCTTTTTGTCTGTATGTCTGTATGTCTGTATGTCTGTATGTCTGTATGTCTGTATGTCTGTATGTCTGTATGTCTGTATGTCTGTATGTCTGTATGTCTGTATGTCTGTATGTCTGTATGTCTGTATGTCTGTATGTTCTGTATGTCTGTATGTCTGTATGTCTGTATGTCTGTATGTCTGTATGTCTGTATGTCTGTATGTCTGTCTGTCGTATGTCTGTATGTCTGTATGTCTGTATTCTATGTCTGTATGTCTGTATGTCCGTATGTCTGTATGTCTGTATGTCTGTATGTCTGTATGTCTGTATGTCTGTATGTCCTGTATGTCTGTATGTCTGTATGTCTGTATGTCTGTATGTCTGTATGTCTGTATGTCATGTCTGTATGTCTGTATGTCTGTATGTCTGTATGTCTGTATGTCTGTATGTCTGTATGTCTGTATGTCTGTATGTCTGTATTGTCTGTATGTCTGTATGTCTGTATGTCTGTATGTCTGTATGTCTTGTCTGTATGTCGTATGTCTGTTGTCTGTATGTCTGTATGTCTGTATGTCTGTATGTCTGTATGTCTGTATGTCTGTTGTCTGTATGTCTGTATGTCTGTATGTCTATGTCTGTATGTCTGTATGTCTGTATGTCTGTATGTCTGTATGTCTGTATGTCGTTGTCATGTTTCTGTATGTCTGTATGTCTGTATGTCTGTATGTCTTGTATGTCTGTATGTCTGTATGTCTGTATGTCCGTATGTCTGTTGTATGTCTGTATGTCTGTATGTCTGTATGTCTGTATGTCTTATGTCTGTTATGTCTGTATGTTTGTTATGTTCTATGTTATGTCTGTATGTCTGTATGTCTGTATGTCTGTATGTCTGTATGTCTGTATGTCTGTATGTCTGTTGTTATGTCTGTATTCTGTATGTCTGTATGTCTGTATGTCCTATGTGTCTGTATGTCTGTATGTCCTGTATGTCGTATGTCGTATGTCTGTATGTCTGTATGTCTGTATGTCTGTATGTCGTATGTCTTGTATGTCTGTATGTCTTATGTTCTGTATGTCTGTGTCTGTATGTCTGTATGTCTGTTGTCTGTATGTCTGTTGTCTGTATGTCTTGTCTGTATGTCTGTATGTCCTGGTCTGTATGTCTGTTGTCTGTATTCTGTTGTCTGTATGTCTGTATGTCTGTTGTCTGTATGTCTGTATGTTGTTGTCTGTTGTCTGTATGTCTGTATGTCTGTATGTCTGTATGTCTGTATGTCTGTATGTCTGTTGTCGTATGTTGTTGTCTTATTCTGTATGTTTATTTTTTGTAATTTATGTCTTATTCTTATTCTTATCTGGTTTGAGCTATGTCTGTTATGCTGTATGTCTTATGTCTGTATGTTGTATGTCTGATGTCTGTATGTCGTGCTGGTTCTGTAGTATGCCTGTATGTCTGATTCTGTATGTCATCTGTATGTCTTGTATGTTGTTGTTTATTTATTTTATTTGGTTATGTTGTATTTGTTATACTGAGTTTATTTGTAGTGTATGAAATGTTGGATGTCCGTGTGCGGATGTGCTATCTGTATGTCTGTTGTTTGTCATGTATTGCTTTGTCAATGTTGTCAAATATTCTGTACAATCCATGTCTGTAAACGATGCTATGCTGGTGTGCATCCTGTATGTACAAGTGTTCTTCAGTGTCCTGGTGGTTATTGTGTGTTCTATAATATTTATTCTGTTTCATGTTTTAATTTAGAGTATTATTTTATAAATAATAATATTTTGAAAAGAGGAAGTTGCGTTTGTTTAATCGCATGTTTCAATGTGTTTGTAATGTGTCTAACTCATCATTACCAACGATTCAAATATGATCACATACCGTGATGCGTTGTCATCTTATTATTCGCAAATTGGTAAAGTCGTAATGGTGTGTGGTTGACTGCTGTGACCACCTGGTGAATTCAATGGGAATTGTTGAAGTGCCGTTCATAGTTTCTAAGAATTGTAATTACTGTTGTCCAGATAACAGAATATTTAAAACCTAACGATTTGTTTTAATCAGATAGTTAAAATTGTGTAAATAAATGTTACAAAACACACAATACACAAACTTTTTTGAATACCAAAAAATCGGATAAACATATTTTAACGACATTTATTCTTACAAAGGTAAAAATTTTTGAATGTGGAATGTAGTTGACTGCTGTGCCACCGACTAGAATTCAAGGTATTATGTCCTGAATCATTAAATTTCTAAGAAATTGTAAATCTTTCTGTTGCAAGTATTTAATAATCAAAAATTATAAATTTCAAAGGTATTGAGGTAAATTAAGGATGTTCTAATAATAACGTTACATTGAAAACAGTTATTTGAATCTCAGTGGATTTCAAAACCAAAAATTAAACGATAAATATTTTATTGAAAACGAATATTTTAATAGTAAACTTGGGCAAAAGGTGTTTAATTCATTTACTGAAATACGGCTTTAACGAATAATTGTCATGCGTGAAAATTTAATTTAAATTGACAAATTGTTTCTTATGTCTTGAAGTATTTAATAAACCTAGTTTAAAATAATGAAATTTAATTTAATTTGGGAATAAGGAAGTTAACAATTATGGAATCTACTTCGAAAACATTATGAAATCGAAAGTGACCTTTAAGAGTTCAAAAGTTTAAGGAAAATATTTTGGACTAAAAACATTACCTCAATGGAAATTACCAAGCAAGAGTACACATTAGGTACTGAAAATTTCACTTATTATTAACCAAAGAAAATAATCCATCCAACTTTTGAATTAAAACCCAAGAAACAAATAAGGTAAAAACATAATGACACAAAAAGGTAAAAACTAACTAAAGATACAACTTACTTAACAAACAATGGAAACAGCACTGTAAGGCAGATCTTGTCGTAAAATAGCTAAATTTACATTAAAATACCACAGTATTTAATACTACATTTCTTTAAATAGAAACCATTCCAATGCCTACATAAGGAAATAACAAACACACAACAACACACACAAAAAAACAAATTAAAACACAACCACACAAAAAACAACAACCAACCAAGACTACCCAAAAACAAAAAACCTACGAAAACGAAATACACCCACAAAAGCCAAACACACCAAAAACTTAAATTCACAAAATATTCAAACAACATAAAACGCACGTTACGA